>JAEOAE010002697.1:0-15672 GCA_036365155.1 Meriones psammophilus
TGCTTTGTGTTTCCGTTCTTCGATGAAAACTTGTTTCTTTGCCGAACAGTTCAATATATGACTTTTCCAGATTTTTTGTATTCCTAATTGAGTAGGCGACATGCACAATTCAGTTTACAAAGTAGTGAACTGCGTTTATTTTCTTTGATTGAAACTTGTTCTGTGCTGTACAGTGCAATATATCCTTTTCAGTTTTTCCTGTATTCTTAACTTAGTGAGTGACACACATTTGATTTAGTTTACAAAGTAGTGCTAGCGTTTATGTTCTTCGTTGAAACTTGTTCTGTGGAACAAGTTAGGGTTAGGTTAGGGCTGGGTTAGGGTTAGGGTTAGGGTTAGGGTTAAGGGGTTAGGGTTAGGGATAAGGGTTAGGTGTTAGGGTTGGGGTTAGGTTTCAGTTTTCTGTTTTAATAATTGAACAGGGGACATGTAGTGAATTAATTTACAAAGTTAGGCTTCGTGTCTGTTCTTTCATTGGAAACTTGTTCCTGTTAGGAGGTTAGGTTTAAGATTGGGATAGTGTCAGGGTTAGGTTACATCAGGTTTAGGAGTTAGGAGGTTAGGGTTAGGTGTTAGGAGCTAGGGTTAGGGTTGGGGTTACAATGTTAGGGTTTTGGTTAGGGTTAGGGGCTTTTGAGGGTTAGGGTTAGGGTTCTATCAATTTTCAGTTTTCCTGTTAAAATAATTGAACTGGCAACACGTATGTGAATTAGTTTACAAAGTTGTGCTTTGCGTTTTTTTGTTCTTCGATGAAAACCTGTTTCTTTGCCCGTACAGGTCGATATATCACTTTTCAGTTTTCTTGTATTCCCTAATTGAGCAAGTGACACACACAGTTATTTAGTTTACAAAGGAGTGCTTTGCGTTTATGTTATTTCCTTGAAACTTGTTCTGTAAGGAACAAGGTAGGGTTAGGTTAGGGATAGTGTTAAGGTTGGGGTTAGGGTTAGGGTTAGGGTTAGGGTTAGATTTAGGGGGTTAGGGTTAGGGTTAGGGTTATATCACTTTTCAGTTTCCCTGTAACAATAATTGCACAGGCGACGTATTTGAATTAGTTTACAAAGTTGTGCTTTGTGTTTCTGTTCTTTCGATGAAAACTTGTTTCTGTGCTGTACAGTGTGAGATAACACTTTTCAGTTTTCCTGTATTCCTAATTCATGACGGCGCACTTTAGGTGATTTACTTTACAAAGTAGTGGTTTGCTTTTCTCTTCTTTAGTTGAATCTTGTTCCTGTGCTGTACAGTGCGATATATCACTTTTCAGTTTTCCTGTTATAATAATTGAGCAGGCGTCATTATGTTAAGTAGTATACAAAGTTGTGCTTTGCCTTTCTGTTCTTTCAATGGAAACTTGTTTCTGTGCCGTACAGTGCGATATATCACTATTCAGTTTTCCTGTATTAATATTTGAGCGAGCAACACACATGTTATTCCGTTTAAAAGTAGTGATTTGTGTAGCCCAGGCTGGCCTCGAACTCGTGATCCTCCTGCCTCTGCCTCCTTCAGCAAATCCTACCTGAACCAGACAGAGGACCCAGAAATCAACCCACACACTTATGGACACCTGATCTTTGACAAAGATGCCAAAACCATACAATGGAAAAAAGATAGCATCTTCAACAAATGGTGCTGGTCTAACTGGATGTCTACATGTAGAAAAATGAAAATAGATCCATACTTGTCACCCCTGCACAAAACTGAAGTCCAAGTGGATCAAAGACCTCAACATAAAACCAGACACATTAAATCGGCTTGAAAAAAAGTGGGAAATACCTAGAACTCATTGGTACAGGGAAAACTTCCTGAACAGAACACCAACAGCACAGGCTCTAAGAGCAACAGTCAATAAATGGGACCTCATGAAACTGAAAAGCTTCTGTAAAGCAAAGGACACCATCATCAAAACAAAGCGACCACCTACAGATTGGGAAAGAATCTTCACCAACCCTTTATCTGACAGAGGACTCATATCAGTATATATAAAGAACTAAAGAAGCTGAAAAGCAGCAAACCAAGTAATCCACTTAAAAATGGGAACAGAGCTAAACAGAGAATTCTCTGTAGAGGAATACCGAATGGCAGAGAAGCACTTAAAGAAATGCTCAACCTCACTAGCCATTAGGGAAATGCAAATCAAAACAACCCTGAGATTTCACCTTACACCCATGAGAATGGCCAAGATCAAAAACTCAAGTGACAACACATGCTGGAGAGGTTGTGGAGAAAGGGAACCCTCCTCCACTGCTGGTGGGAATGTAAACTTGTACAACCACTCTGGAAATCAATCTGGCGCTTTCTCAGACAACTAGGAATAAGCGCTTCCTCAAGATCAGCCATACCACTCCTGGGCATATATCCAAAAGAGGCTCAAGTACACAAAAGGACATTTGCTCAACCATGTTTGTAGCAGCTTTATTTGTAATAGCCAGAAGCTGGAAACAACCCAGATGCCCCTCAACTGAAGAATGGATGCAGAAATTGTGGTACATCTACACAATGGAATATTACTCAGCAATGAAAAATAAGGAAATCATGAAATTTGCAGGTAAATGGTGGGATCTGGAAAGGATCATCCTGAGTGAGTTGTCCCAGAAGCAAAAAGACACACATGGTATATACTCACTCATATAGACATACAACATAGCACAAACCCACTAAAACCTGTGCATCTAAAGAAACTAAGCAGAGAGGACCTAACTAAAATGTCAATCCCCATCCTGAAAGGCAAAGAGGATGGACATCAGAAGAAGAAGAAAACAGGAAACAACCTAGGAACCTACCACAGAGGGCCTCTGAAAGCCTCTGCCCTTCAGACTATCAAAGCAGATGCTGAGCCTGATGGGCAACTGTCGGGCAAGTGAATGGAATTTTAGGTAAGAACTGGGAAATAGTAAGAGCTGGGAGGACAGGGTCTCCACAAGGAGAGCAACAGAACAAGAAAATTTGAACACAGGAACTTCCCAGAGACTCATACTCCAACCAAGGACTATTCATGGATATAACCCAGAATCCCTGCACAGATGTAGACCAGGGCAGTTCAGAGTCCAATTGGGTTACAAAGTAATGTGAAGAGGGACTGCCTCTGACATAATCTGATTGGCCTGCTCCTTGATCACCTCCCTCTGGGGGGGAGCAGCCTTACCAGGCCATAGTAGAGGACAATGCAGCCACTTTTGATGTGAACTGACAGACTAAGATCAGAAAGGAGAGGAGAACCTCCCCTATTAGTGGACTTGGGGAGTGGCATGCAAGCAGAGGGAGGAAGGAGGGTGGGATTGGGAGGGGAGGAGGGAGGAGCTTATGGGGGGATGCAGAATGAATAAAGTGTAATTGATGAAAAATTTAAAAAAAAATTAATAAATTTAAATCTAAAAAAATCTATTGAATATTAAAACTTGCTTAAGAATTAAAAAAAAAAAGTAGTGATTTGTTTTTCTGTTCTTTCAATCTAAACTTGTTTCTGTGTTGTACAGTGTGATATATCACTTTTCAGTTTTCCTGTATTCCTAATTGAGTGAGTGACACACATATGATTTAGTTTGCAATGTAGTGCTTTGCGTTTATGTTCTTTCCTTGGAAACTTGTTCCTGTTAGGTATAGGAACAAGTTAGGGTTAATGTTACGGTTAGGGTTAGGGTTAGGGATAGGGTTAGGGTAGGGTTAGGGTTAGTGTTAGTGTTAGGGTTAGGGTTAGGCGTTTGGGTTAGGGTTAGGGTTAGGGTGTTAGGGTTAGGGTTAGGGTTGAAACATATCACTTTTCAGTTTTCCTGTATTAATAATTGAGCAAGCGACACACATGTGATTCCTTTTAAAAGTAGTGATTTGTTTTCTGTTCTTTCGATCTAAACTTGTTCCTGTGCTGTACAGTTCGATATATCACTTTTCAGTTTTCCTGTATTCCTAATTGAGCGAATTACACCATCCCTGCTGTAGTGACCACCCTGACATCTCCAGCTGCAGCAAGACCTCAGAACCTGGCAGTGACAGCAGCACAGAACTGGCGGAACACATCAAAGGAGCAGGGCCAAACCAGAGGCAGAGCCCCGGATACCACGATCTCTGCCAGGAAACCTGCCTGTAAGTGAGTGCACCCTTGAGAATCTGCAGTTCCCCAGATCCTGGGTCCTTCTAAATCAGAAGCCAGGCATGAACCCCTTCCCACCCACATACCCACTTTGGGACACAGGGGAACTAGGGACATTGAAGTTCCTGCCCTGTGGGCCTGATTGAGGAGTTAAGACAGTTAATGCCAGAAATTGCACTGCAATCATCATTAGCGCCTGTGACATATACAGTGCAGAGCCCCTCCCACACACTCAAGGGTTCAACCTTAGCCATCACTCTGTCCCTCGAGAAACTCATCCACGCACACTTACACACACAGTCACACACACATGTGCACTGCGCACACTGCGCTTGCATTGCCCGTTTACGCCTCGTACTTTCCTCCCACAGGTACAGCTAGTCCTCAGCACTGCGCTGAGAGTGCTCAACTTCTGAAGAACTCTCAGATACCCAGAGAAACAGCACCAGTCTGATCTGCAGAATCCAAAACAAACAGGGAAGGTTTCAGATAAGCCAATGGCCAGGGGGTGGCGAAAAGAACACTTCCAACATAAATCAGGACATCATGACTTCACCAGCAAACCCCAAAATCGATGGATACTCCAATTCAGCAGAAGCACAGGAAAATGATTTTAAAGCCATGCTTGCCCAATTATTTGAGGCTCATAAGGAGGAAATGAACAAGTCTTTCAAAAATGGCCAGTCAATTGGAGGCAAAGAAAGAAGAAATAGACAATATCCTTAAAGAAACACAGGCAAACATAGCCAAACAAATAGATACACAAGTAGAGGAAAAATTAGTGGCATATAAGAAGGAAATGAAAAAAAGAAATAGAGGCCATCGTAGAAAGTCAGGAATCAAATTCAAACACGTGAAAGAAATGGTGCAAGACATGGAAACAGGATTAGACTCAATAAAGAAAACACAAAATGAGAAAACTCTTGAGCTGGAGAACTTGGAGAAAAGATCAGGAACCACAAAAGTAAGCATCACCAACAGAATACAAGAGATGGAAGAGAATCTCTGGAGCTGAAGACACACTTGCAGAAATGGATACTTCTCTCAAAAAAAAAGTAAAATCAGAAAAGTTCCAATCACAAAATATCCAAGAAATCAAGGATGCTATGAAAAGACAAAATCTAAGAATAATAGGAATTCACGAAAAAAAGACTCCAGACTCCAAGGTCCAGAAAATATTTTCAAGAAAATCATACAAGAAAATTTTCCCAACTTAAAGAAAGAGATGTCCATAAATATACAGGAGGCCTACAGAACTCCAAATAGACTAGACCAGAAAAGAAACACATCACGTCACATCATAGTCAAAACACTAAATCTACAGAACAAAGAAAAGATATTAAAAGCAGCAAGGGAAAAGGCCAAGTAACATATGAAGGTAGAGCTATCAGAATCACACCAGACTTCTCATCAGAAACTATGAAAGCCAGAAGGGCCTGGGCAAGTATCATGGAGACTCTAAGAGATCACAAGTGTCACCCAGACTACTATACCCTGCAAAGCTTTCAATCAACATAGATGGGAAAACAAAATATTCCATGACAAAACTAAGTTTACACAATATCTACACAGCAAACCATCCCTACAGAAGATACTAGAAGGAAAACTCCAATCCAATGAAAACAAACTCACCCAAGAAAACAGGGCATACAGATAATGTCCCAACAAAAATGAAAAGAAAACCAGCAATGAAACAGGGTTAGATCATCGACTCCATTACAAAAGGAACTAACATGCATTGGTCACTATTATCTATCAATATCAATGGACTCAACTCACCAATAAAAAGACACAGGCTAACAGAATGGTTAAGGAAACAGGATCCAACATTCTGTTGCATCCAAAACACACCTATGCAACAAAGACAAACATTACCTCAGAGTAAAGGGCTGGAAAACTGTTTTTCAAGCAAATGGTTCCAGAAAACAAGCAGGAGTAGCCATCCTAATATCTAATAAAATAGACTTTCAACCCAAGTTAATAAAAAAAAAGATAAGGAGGGCCACTATATTCTCATCAAAGGAAAAATCCTCCAAGAGGACATCACAATCTTGAATATCTATGCCCCAAATACAAGAGCACCGACATTCGTAAATGAAACATTATTAAAGCTTAAATCATACATTGATCCTAATACCTTAATAGTGGGAGACTTCAACACTCCACTCTCACCAAGGGACAGATCAACTAGACAGACACCAAATAGGAAATAAAAGCACTCACAGAATTCCTAAATCAAATGGACCTAATAGGCGTCTACAGATCGTTTCACCCAAACTCAAAAAAGTACACCTTCTTTTCAGCACCGCATGGAACCTTTTCCAAAATAGACCATATAGTGGGTCACAAAGCAAGCCTCAACAGATACAAAAGGATTGAAATAATCCCTTGTATACTATCTGACCACCATGGACTAAAGCTAGACATCAACAACAACAGAAACAACAAAAAGCCGACATGCACATGGAAACTGAACAACTTACTACTCAATGACAGCTGGGTTAAGGAAGAAATAAAGAAAGAAATTAAAGACTTCCTAGAATTCAATGAAAAGGAAGGCACAACATACCCAAATTTATGGGACACATTGAAAGCAGTGCTCAGAAGAAAATTTATAGCACTAAGTGCCTGCAAGAAGAAATTTCGTAACATCACATACAAACAACAATGGCCCAACTGAAAACCCTAGAAAAAAAAAGCAGATACACCCAAGAGGAGCAGACGGCTGGAAATAATCAAACTAAGGGCTGAAATCAATCAACTAGAAACAAATAAAACTATCCAAAGAATCAATGAGACAAAAAGCTGGTTCTTTGAGAAAATCAACAAGATAGACAAACCCTTAGCCAAACTAACTAAAAAGCAGAGGAAACTATCCAGATCAGCAAAATCAGAAATGAAAATGGGGACATAACCACAGACATTGAGAAATCCAAACAATTATTAGGTCATACTACAAAAGCCTATATGCCACAAAATTTGAGAATCTAAATGAAATGGATAATTTTCTTGAAAGATTCCATCTACCAAAACTAAGTCAAGATCAGGTAGAAAGACTGAATAGCCCTATATCTCCCAAGGAAATCAAAGCAGTCATTAACAGTCTCCCCTCAAAAAAAGCCCCGGACCAGATGGCTTCAGCCCAGAATTCTACAAGACCTTCAAAAAAGTGCTAACTCAATTCTCCTCAAGCTATTCCACAAAATAGAAACAGAAGGAACACTACCAAACTCATTCTATGAAGCCACAGTCACCTTAATACCTAAACCACACAAAGACCCACAAAAAAGAGAACTTCAGGCCTATCTCTCTTATGAACATTGACGCAAAAATACTCAATAAAATACTTGCAAACCAGATCCAGAACATATCAAAGATATCATCCACCATGACCAAGTAGGCTTCATCCCAGGCATGCAAGGGTGGTTCAACATACGGAAATCCATCAATGTAATCCACTACATAAACAAACTGAAGGAGAAAAACCACATGATCATCTCCTTAGATGCCGAAAAAGCATTTGACAAAGTCCAACACCCATTCATGTTTAAAGTCTTGGAGAGATCAGGGATACAAGGCACATACCTAAACATAGTAAAGGCAATATATAGCAAGCCTATAGCTAACATCAAACTCAATGGAAGAAACTTAAATCAATCCCACTGAAATCAGGGACAAGACAAGGCTGTCCATTGTCCCCATATCTCTTCAACATAGTACTTGAAGTCTAGCCAGAGCAATAAGACAACTAAAGGAGATCAAGGGGATACAAATCGGAAAGGAAGAGGTCAAAGTGTCACTATTTGCAGATGATATGATAGTATACATGAGCGACCCCAAAAATTCAACCAGAGAACTCCTTCAGCTGATAAACACCTTCAGCAAAGTGGCAGGATACAAAATCAACTCAAAAAAATCAAGCCCTCCTATATACCAAAGACAAAAGGCTGAGAAAGAAATTAGGGAAACAACACCCTTCACAATAGCCACTAATAACATAAAGTACCTTGGTGTGACTCTAACCAAGCAAGTGAAAGACCTGTTTGAGAAAAACTTCAAGTCTCTGAAGAAAGAAATCGAAGAAGATATCAGAAGATGGAAAGATCTCCCGTGCTCATGGATTGGTAGGATTAACATTGTGAAAATGGCCATACTGCCAAAAGCAATCTACAGATTCAATGCAATTCCCATCAAAATACCAACTCAATTCTTTACAGACCTCGAAAAAAAAAGATTCTCAGCTTCATATGGAGAAACAAAAAACCCAGAATCTCCAAAACGATCCTGTACAACAACAGATCATCTGGAGGTATCTCCATTCCTGATCTCAAGCTGTACTACAGGGCAACAGTAATAAAAACTGCATGGTATTGGCATAGAAACAGAAAGGAGGATCAATGGAACCGCATAGAAGACACAGAAATAGATCCACACACCTATGAATACTCTATATTTGACAAAAAAGCCAAATCCATTCAATGGAAAAAGACAGCATCTTCAACAAATGGTGCTGGACCAGCTGGATGTCTACATGCAGAAAAATGAAAATAGATCCATATTTATCACCCTGCACAAAACTAAAGTCAAAGTGGATCAAGGACCTCAACATAAAACCAGATACCCTAAATCAATTGGAAAAAAAGTGGGTAACAGCCTAGAACTCATTGGCACAGGAGACAACTTCCTGAACAAACACCAACAGCACAGGCTCTAAGAGCAACAATCAATAAATGGGACCTCAGGGAACTGAAAAGTTTCTGTAAAGCAAAGGATACCATCATCAAAACAAAGCGACTGCCTACAGATTGGGAAAGAATCTTCACTAACCCTTTATCTGACAGAGGACTAATATCCAGTATATACAAAGAACTAAAAAGCTGAAAAGCAGCAATCCAAGTAATCCAGTTAAAAAATGGGAACAGAGCTAAACAGAGAATTCTCGACAGAGGAATATCGAATGGCAGAAAAACACTTAAAGAAATGCTCATCCTCATTAGTCATCAGGGAAATGCAAATCAAAACGACCCTGAGATATCACCTTACACCCATCAGAATGGCCAAGATGAAAAACTCAGCGATAACACATGCTGGAGAGGTTGTGGAGAAGGGGAACCCTCCTCCACTGCTGGTGGGAATGTAAACTGGTACAACCACTCTGGAAAACTATCTGGCGCTTTCTAAGACAAATAGGAATAGTGCTTCCTCCAGACCCAGCTATACCACTGCTAGGTATATACCCAACGTTTGTTCAAGTACACAAAAAGGAAACTTGCTCAACCATGTTTATAGCAGCTCTATTTGTAATAGCCAGAACCTGGAAACAACCCAGATGTCCATCAACAGTGGAATGGGTACAGAAATTGTGGTATTTTTATACAATGGAATACTACTCAGCAATCAAAAAGGAGGAAATCATGAAATTTGAAGGCAAATGGTGGGATCTAGAAAGATCATTCTGAGTGAAATATCCCAGAAGGAGAAAGACAAACATGGGATATACTCACTTATATAGACCTATAAGATATGATAAACATAATGAAATCTATACACCTAAAAAAGATAATCAATTGAGTGGACATGGGGTAAGATGATCAATCCTCGTTTAGAAAGACAGATGGGATGTGCATTGAATGTATGAAAGGAGTCTACTGAGTGCATCTGAAAGACTCTAACTAGCAGTGTTTTCAAAGCAAAGACTCATGACCAAACCTTTGGCAGAGTACAGGGAATCATAAGAAAGAAGAAGGGAGTTAGTCTGATGGGGAAACGATAGGAGCTCCACAAGGACCAAATATATCTGGGCACAGGGTCTTTTCTGAGACTGACATTCAACCAAGGACCATGTATGGATATAACCTAGAACCTCCGCTCAGATGTAGCCTGTGGTAGCTCAGTAACCAATTGGTTTCCCAAAGTGAGGGGAACAAGGACTATTTCTATCAGGAACCCAATGACTGGCTCTTTGGTCTCCCCACCCCCGAAGGGAGGAGAAGTCCTGTTAGGCCACAGAGGAGGGCTTTGCAGCCAGTCCTGAAGATACCTGATAAAATAGGATCAGATGAATGGGGAGGAGGTCCCCCCTATCAGTGGACTTGGAAAGGGGCACAGTGGAGATGAGGGAGGGAGGGAGGGACTGGGAGGAATGAGGATCGGGACACGGCTGGGATACAGAGTTAATAAAATGTAACTGATGAATAAAAAAAAAAAGTAGTGATTTGTTCTTCTGTTCTTTCGTTCTAAACTTGTTCCTGTGCTGTACAGTGGGATACATCACTTTTCAGTTATCCTGTATTTCTAATTTAGCAAGTGACACACATGTGATTTAGTTTACACAGTAGTCCTTTGCGTTTATGGTCTTTCCTTGGAAACTTGTTCCTGTTAGGAACAAGTTAGGGTTAGGGTTAGGGTTAGGGTTAGGGTTAGGGTTAGGGTTAGGGGTTAGGGTTAGGGTTAGGGTTAGGGTTAGTGTTAGGTTAGGGTTAGGGTAGGGTTAGGGTTAGGGTTTAGGGTTATATCACTTTTCAGTTTTCCTGTTATAATAATTGAACAAGCAAAGCGTATGTGAATTAGTTTACAAAGTTGTTCTTTAACGTTTTCTGTTCTTTCGATGAAAAATTGTTTTTGTATTCCTAATTGAAGCGGCGACACACATGTGATACAGTTTGATATTTTGTTCTTTTTCAGTTTTCCTGTACAGTGCGATATATACTACTAATTTCCTGTTATAATATTTGAGCAGTGACACACATGTGATTTAGTTTACAAAGTAGTGCTTTGCATTTCTGTTCTTCTTTTGGAAACTTGTTTCTGTACCTTACAGTGCGATATATCACTTTTCAGTTTTCCTGTATTCCTATTTGGCAAAGCGACACACGTGATTCCGTTTAAAAGTAGTGATTTGTTCTTCTCTTCTTTCGTTCTAAACTTGTTGCTGTGCTGTACAGTGTGATATATCACTTTTCAGTTTTCCTGTATTTCTAATTTGCAGTGACACACATGTGATTTAGTTTACAAAGTAGTGCTTTGCGTTTATGGTCTTTCTTGAAACTTGTTCCTGTTAGGAACAAGTTAGGGTTAGGGTTAGGGGGTTAGGGTTAGGATTAGGGTTAAGGGGTTAGGGTTAGGGTTAGGTTAGGGTTAGGGATAGGGTTAGGTTGTGAGGTTAGGGTTAGTATTATATCACTTTTCAGTATACCTGTTTTAATAATTGAACAAGCGACACGTATGTGAATTAGTTTACAAAGTTGTGATTTGCGTTTTGGTTCTTTCAATGAAAACTTGTTTCTTTGCCCGTACAGTTGATATATCACTTTTCAGTTTTCCTGTATTACTAATTGAGAGAGCAACACACATATGATTTACTTTACAAAGTAGTGCTTTGCATTTCTGTTCTTCTTTTGGAAACTTGTTTCTGTGCTGTACAGTGTGATATATCACTTTTCTGTTTTCCTGTTATAATAATTGAACAGGCGACATGTATGTTCACAAATTAGTTTACAAAGTTATGCTTTATATCACTTTTCGTTTCTGTTCTTCGATGGAAACTTGTTTCTGTGCCATTTCCGATGGAAACAATCGATATATCACTTTTCAGTTTTCCTGTAGTCCTAATTGAGCGGCGACACACATGTGATTTAGTTTACAAAGTAGTGCTTTTTCGTTTATGTTCTTTCATTGGAAACTTGTTCCTGTTAGGAACAAGTCAGGGTTAGGGTTAGGGTTAGGGTTAGGGGTTAGGGTTAGGGTTAGGGTTAGGGGTTAGGGTGTTAGGGTTAGGGTTAGGGTTAGGGGTTAGGGTTAGGATTAGTTGTTAGGGTTAGGGTTTAAGGTTAGGGTTAGGGTTAGGTCTAGCGTTAGGGGGGGTTAGGGTTAGCGTTAGGGTTAGGATTAGGTGTTAGGGTTAGGGTTAGGGGTTAGGGTTATTAATTACAGTTATATCACTTTTCAGTTTCTATTTCTGTATTCCTAATTTTCTGAAACACATGTGATTTAGTTTACAAAGTAGTGCTTTGCTTTTCTGTTCTTTCGTTGAAAGTTGTTCCTGTGCTGTACAGTGCGATATTTCACTTTTCAGTTATCCTGTATTTCTAATTTTCAAGTGACACACATGTGATTTAGTTTACAAAGTAGTGCTTTGCGTTTTATGTTCTTTCCTTGAAACTTGTTCCTGTAGGGTTAGGGTTAGTGTTAGGGTTAGGGTTAGCGTTAGGGTAGGGGGTTTAGGGTTAGGGTTAGGTTAGGGGTTAGGATTAGTTGTTAGGGTTAGGGTTAGGGGTAGGGGGGTTAGGGGGTTAGGGTTAGGGTTAGGGTTATATCACTTTTCAGTTTTCCTGTTATAATAATTGAGCAGGCGTGCGTATGTGAATTAGTTTACAAAGTTGTGCTTTGCGTTTCTGTTCTATCAATGGAAAGCGTGTTTCTGTGCTATATACTGGGATATATCACTTTTTCAGTTTTCCTGTATTCCTAATTGAGCGGCGAAACTCATGTGATTCTGTTTAAAAGTAGTGCTTTGCTTTTCTGTTCTTTCGTTGAAACTTGTTCCTGTGCTGTACAGTCACGATATATCACTTTTCAGTTTTCCTGTAATAATAATTGAACTGGCGGCACATATGTGATTTAGTATAAAGATGTGCTTTGCTTTTCTGTTCTTTCGATGGAAACTTGTTTCTGGCTGTACAGTGCGATATATCACTTTTCAGTTTTCCTGTATTCCTATTTAAGCGGCGACACACATGTGATTCCGTTTAAATGTAGTGATTTGTTCTTCTGTTCTTCGATGGAAACTTGTTTCTGTACCATACAGTCGATATATCACTGTTCAGTTTTCCTGTATTCCTAATTGAGCAAGTGACACACATGTGATTTAGATTAGAAGTAGTGCTTTGTGTTTATGTTCTTTCCTTGAAACTTGTTCCTATTAGGAACAAGTTAGGGTTAGGGTTAGGGTTAGGGTTGGGTTAGTGTTAGGGTTATGGTAGGTTTAGGGTTAGGGTTAGGCGTTAGGGTTAGGGTTAGGGTTAGGGTTAGGTTAGGGTTATGATAGGGTTAGGGTTAGCGTTAGGGTTAGGTTTAGGAGGTTAGGGATAGGGTTAGGGGGTTATGGTTAGGGTTATGTCACTTTTCAGTTTTCCTGTTATATTAATTGAACAGGCAACATGTATGTGAATTAGTTTCCAAAGTTGTGCTTTGCCTTTCTGTTCTTTCGATGAAAACTTGTTTCTTTGCCATAAAGTTCGATATATCACTTTTCAGTTTTCCTGTATTCCTAATTGAAGCGGCGACACACATGTGATTCTGTTTAAAAGTAGTGCTTTGCTTTTTGTTCTTTCCTTAGGAACTTGTTCCTGTGCTATACAGTGCGATATATCACTTTTCAGTTTTCCTGTTATAATAATTGAACAAGCCACACGTATGTGAATTAGTATACAAAGTAGTGCTTTGCGTTTCTGTTCTTTTGATGGAAACTTGTTTCTGTACCCTACAGTACGATATATCACTTTTCAGTTTTCCTGTATTCCTAATTGAGCAAGCGACACAAATGTGATTCCGTTTAAAAGTAGTGCTTTGCTTTTCTGTTCTATCGTACTGAACTTGTTCCTGTGTTTGTACAGTGTGATATATCACTTTTCAGTTTCCCTGTATTCATAATTGAGCGAGTGGCACACATGTGATTTAGTTTACAAAGTAGTGCTTTGCGTTTCTTTTCTTTCTTGAAACTTGTTCCTGTTAGGAACAATTTAGGGTTAGGGTTACAAGGGTTAGGGTTAGGGTTAGAGTTAGGGTTAGTGTTAGGGTTAGGGTAGGTTTAGGGTTAGGGTTAGGGTTAGGGTTAGGGTTAGGGGGGTTAGGGTTGGGGGTTAGGGGTTAGGGTTAGGGTTAGGGTTAGGGTTAGGGTTAGGCTTATATCACTTTTCAGTTTTCCTGTTATAATAATTGAACAAGCGACACGAATGTGAATTAGTTTTCAAAGTTGTGCTTTGCGTTTCTGTTCTTCGAAGAACCTTGTTTCTTTGCCATACATTTCGATATATCATTTTCATTTTCCTGTATTCCTAATTACAGCGAGCAACACACATGTGATTTAGTTTACAAAGTAGTGTGTTGTGTTTCTGTTCTTCTGATGAAACTTGTTTCTGTGCTGTAAAATGTGATATATCACTTTTGAGTTTTCCTGTTAATAATAATTGAGCGGGCTACGTATGTGAATTCGTTCACAAAGTTTTTCTTTGCGTTTCTTTTCTTTCAATGGAAACTTGTTCCTGTGCTGTACAGTTCGATATATCACTTTTCAGTTTTCCTGTTATAATAATTGAATAGGCGACACGTATTTGTGCATTTCTGTTCTTTTTTGGAAAGTTGTTTCTGTGCTGTACAGTGTGATATATCACTTTTCAGTTTTCCTGTTATAATAATTGAACGAAGCGACATGTATGTAATTAGTTTACAAAGTTATGCTTTGTGTTTCTGTTCTTCGATGGAAAACTTGTTTCTATTCAGTACAATGTGATATATCACTTTTCAGTTTTCCTGTTATCCTAATTGAGCAGGCGACACACGTGTGCATTTAGTTTACAAAGTTGTGCTTTTCGTTTATGTTCTTTCGTTGGAAACTTGTTTCTGTTAGGTACAGTCACGAGTTATGGGGTCACTTTCAGTTTTCCTGTTATAATAATTGAGCAGTTGGGGTTGGGGGTTAGGGTGGGATTAGTGTTAGGAGTTACAAGGTTGGGTTAGGGTAGGTCTAGGTTTAGGGTTCTTTAGCGTTAGAGGTTAGGATTGTTTCTATTAGGGTTACAGTTCACGATTATATCCTTTTCAGTTTCCTGTATTAATAATTGAGCAGCGAACGTATGTGATTTAGTTTACAAGTTGTGCTGCGTTTCTGTTCTTTAAGATTCAGTTGTTCTTGTGCTCTTTGGTCGATATTTCACTTTTCAGTTAATACTGTATTTTCAAATTTAACAAGTGTACATGTGATTTTGTTTACAAAGAAGAAGTAATTGGCTTTGTTGTGTTGCTCATGGAAACTTGTTCCTGTAGGGTTAGGGTTAGTGTTAGGTTAGGGTTAAACGTTAGGGTAGGAGTTAGGTTTAGGGTTAGGGTTAGCGTTAGGGTTGGATTAGGGTTAGGGTTAGGTTTTAGGGTTAGGGGTTAGGGGGTTAGAGTTAGAATTCCAGTTAGGGGTTATATCACTTCAGTTTTCATATTATAATAATTGTGACAGGCGTGTGTATGTAGATTAGTTTACAAAAGTTGTGCTTTGCGTTTCTGTTCTATCAGTAAGCGATGTTTCTATGCTATATACTGGGATATATCCTTTTCAATTTTCCTGTATTCCTGTCAATGAAGCGAACTCATATGATTCTGTTTAAAAGTAATTGCTTTGCTTTTTCTGTTCTTTTCGTTCGAAACTTGTTCTGTTCAGTACAGTGCGATATATCACTTTTCAGTTTTCCTGTTACTAAAAATTGAACTTTGGCGACACGTATGTGAATTAGTATAAAGAAGAGTTTGTGCTTTAGCGTTCGAGTTCTTTTCGTTCAAAGTTGTTTTAGAACAAGTACAGTCGCGATATATCACTTTTC
>JAEOAE010004225.1:0-16603 GCA_036365155.1 Meriones psammophilus
TTCCCTTATATATGAAATATATCGAGTGAATAAGTGTCTTTTCGAAAATCTCTGGACCGCCTTTCGACCTTCAAACGAGGTCCTTCTCTTAACATTGAATTCCTTTTGATTTCACTCTTCAAATGCCTTTCTTCTCTGTGACTTCTGCAGTTTTTGCCGCCCTGGATGAAGCTCGACAGATGAGGAGATCTATCCTTCACGATTGAAAGAAGCTCTGGGGTGCGTTACACCAGCAGCAAGAGAGTGCATGTGAGCAGCAAAGAGTGTGTACGAGCAGCAAAACAGTGTACCTGAGCAGCAAAAGAGTATACACGAGCTGCAGCAGAAAAACCAGCAGCAGCAGCAGGTGTCTCCAGCAGCGCAGACAAGCAGCGACAGCAGCAACAGTCCTCGAAACGCGACGCTGATCCGATCGCTAAAGATGCTCACTGCTTCTTTGAATCTGACCCTCTGTCTTCCGTGCTTTAATCTCCCTCTTCATGCTGTTACCGGAGTGTTGGACTTCCTGTGTAGGTGGGGTGTAGGTGAAGTCGTACAGTGGTAGTGCCTTTGAGCTGCACATGCAGAAGCGTGCGTTCACCTTCTGTAAAAGTGCATTCTTCACATTCACTCTACGCACACTCGATACTTCTCTCCATGTAGAATGATACCTCTGTACGATCATAGTCCCCGGCAGTATAGGTGGATGATAAGGTTATACCACATGTACATATATATCCCTCTATTTGCACATCAGTGTGCATGCTGCTGCTTGTGCTGCTGCAGCAGCGTGTGGCTTGCTCTTTCCTTGATTTCTCTCCCATATATCGAAACCTACACATGTGTCCATGTGTACAGAAAACTCCTATATATCTCTCTTATGCTCTATGTAGGACACGGAGATCTCCTTCACATATACATATATATATATATATGTATATATATATGTATATGTATAGAGTGAAGCTACAGACGTATATATATAGGAATATATCACCTATCTCTATATATAATGGAAGATGTAGTATATATACAAACATTGGAGACGTTGGTATGTACGTCGTGTCTGTGTGTGTGGTGTATGCACATGCATGCAGAGAGGCGACGACCCTTTGATGTGGCTATGTTTCTGCTGCATGCGTCGCGGCATCCTGTACAGCCGGACGCGTCAACTATGGGGATCCTCATCTGCAGCTGCTGGCGAAGTATGCGTTGCGACAGCTCACGCATCTCATGTTCCTCCCAAGGAATACTTCTACAAGGGCTATTTCACATGGTACCAGACATCTCTGTATATCCTTCTGTCTTCATCGAATCGATACATTCATCCATTGAGTCGCGCTGTGATGAGCTTTCAATCTATTTTCTGTAACTATCATTCTCTTCTGTATCCATATATACATATATATATATATATATAGGTTCCGAGTGTATACATGTGTTACGCTGCGTAGTGAACAGTCGCTTGCTTGTGTCTCTGCTGCAGGAAGAGTGTAGGGTCAGCAAACGTCTTCGTAGGGCCTCTGCTATCGAGATGCGGGTGGATGGGACGAGTGGTTTTATTTGTCTCTGACAATTTCAAACACATCCTCCTCATGCTGAAGAGGTGTATCGATATGTATATATAGTAGTATATATCCATATATTTGTGGAGCCAATCTTCGATGTGCATGTCGGAGGAATGTCACCCGTTTCTGTATCTATACATAGACAGGCAGCAGCTAGGATGTCTCGTCTCTGCAAATAGGCTGTGGGTAGTAGATAGGAGTCGTTTCTCTTTTGACCGCACGCGTTTTTCGTTTGTCTAAAAGGGTGTTGCTGCTTGCATGCAGGCATGTCTTCGAAAACATTAGGGTGCTAGTTGTTCCTTCTTCTCTTCAAGAGGACTCTTGAAACATGTTACACATGTATGTACATGAGTATATACATGTATCTATTTATATAGATGTACATGTGTATCCCTTTGTGTGTGTCTCTCTCTCTATATATATATATATATTGATGTCTCCCCTTCTCCATTTACATGTATATGTTTGATAGAGTCTCCTTCATCATCTGCGGGTGGAGGTTTCCATAGAGAACTCAGGGCGAAAGGGTGTGAGTTGTGCAGCAGGCGTGCTGCTGTTGCACGTGGACAGTCTCCGCTGCGTTTTGTGGTTGGTGTAGGGCTGATTTCTGCTGCTCTTCTGCTGTAGCTACACCTCAGTGGTACCTCCTCTTGCACAACGCGTGCAGTACGGTGGATATACACTGAGTAGCAGGTGTCCCTGCTGCTGCTGTCAATAGGAGGCAAACAACGCCTCCTGCAGCTTCCCCCCTCGAGCAGCAGCATGCAGCAGCCTTCTTCAACAACTCCAGACCTATCTAGAGAACATCCTCCCACGACTCTCCAAGGTCGAAAAACAAATCTAAAATTTAAAGGAAGATTCAGTCTCTTCTTTCTCTGCATGCACTTTCCTTTACTCCTCTAATAACTTATAATAACAGATACATACCTCGAGATACATATATATATATATATATATATGTGATGAGAAGAAGATATTAATGGAGAAGGAATGTACCAGAACATTGCAATTCAACGCTGATTGCTGTTTTCCTCCTCTCTTCCCGATACATATGAAAGCAGAATATTTTGATCCCTATACTCTACTGATATAGATGTATACAAGTGGACTTCTATCCTTCCATGCAGAAAAAGCAACCCTTCTCTTGCGCGCAACGACGGAAGACAAGGAACAAAAAAAAGCAAGAGGGAATCATTTGATTTGCATTCCTCTCTCTGCCACAGTAATACGTGCATACATGTATCCAAATTAAGGATATGAGCAGCCGTCATTGTGTGCCCGCTTCTAGACATGTATACTGCAGCAGCATGATATATCTCTTTTGAGTTCTGCCTCTTCCACCCATACACGCGTTGTTCCCTGTGTAACTGCCCACTGCAGCCCTATATGTATATCCATATGTATGGATATATGTTGCACCCTAGGAAAGTATGTGTATCTTTATTTGCATTTGCTATCTTCAGCATCGCAATAATTGAATCCCAGGGGCTTCCAACATCACCCCACTCGTATACCTGCATTCATATATGTGTATGTGTATATATATATATATATATTGTGATGTTGCTGAAAATGAAACGACGCGTGCAGTTCAAAAGGCAATGCCGACTCAGAGAAGTCAAACACAACACGACACATATGCATATATACGTTCACGTATATATGTATAGGAAATATACATTGGAGTGGGAGAACACTGAGAGTTGTCGATTCGACGCGGTGCTGCTTCGAATTGCTTCTCTGCTTTGTGAAATACATTCTTTTGATTGATTGCCCTCGTTATATTACAGGTTTCAGGCCTTATGTATATATATGGGCAGCCTTGAAATCCTCTATATACTCACTGATCCACATATCCCTATGTGGATTTGTATACGCCACACATACAACATATATATATGTGAGTTTGCAGAGGAGGATGCATACTATCTGTCTGGCGGATAGCTATGTGAGTGGAAGTATTCATAGGCGGACATATACAATCAGCGAATCCACACACACTTCTATTCAAAATTAATGGGTATTGCTGCGCAAAGAGGACTATCAGCTGCAAGTGGGGAGAAACACGAAGCAGCTTCTGCAGCAGTAATTCTTCGCCTGCCCCCTTGTAGACGCAGCCACCCATTGGAACTTTGCATGCATGCGGCTTGCGCATGCATTGAGTGGTCTTTCCACACGCCCCGCTTTAGAGCAGGTGCTTTTATGTTGTAGGTCGGATTGTCATTCTCTATCTTGACCTTCGGTGCTGGAGATGTGTTTTTCAGCCGAAAAGCACCGTAGCCGCTCGCACTCTTTGATGTATCGTGCAGATGCACGCAAGTAGCCTTTCTCTCTTTTTGCATGCATGCGCATGCTTAGGTGCCGGCGTGCTGCCTTCTATTCGAAGAGTACATCCCAGAGACGTCCAAGTGTTCAATAAGTGGTGATTTATTGCTGCTGCTGGAGTGCTAGAGGATTAATCGGTGTAATACTTTCACACGTGTATGCGATATACACACATACACACAAAATACGTATGAATTTACGTGTATACATACACAGAAGAAAGGTACACTTCTATACAGATAGGTTCACGTTGAATCAAAGGTGTGTGATTGCTGCTGTTGGTGTGCTGAGATGGTGCTCGCTGGCACCTGCAGTAGCGCATGTTGCACCAGGAGCTGCTGCACTGATTTGAAAGCGACTGATGAAAACAACCGCCTGTCTGCGAGTATTTCAACTGGAAACGAATTTATCTACCTCCTTTCTCTGGATGGATTATTCTTCTTTTGTTGAAGGTATCACAAAGAAGAAAGAGATGCCTTCTTGCTGCTGCACTTGCAGTGGTTGCTGCTGCACTTGCAGTGGTTTGCTGCACTTGCAGTGGTTGCTGCTGCATTTGCAGTGGTTGCTGCTGCATTTGCAGTGGTTGCTGCTGCAGCTCATAGGGGATGATTTCTTCCACTTCCATCATTCTATTTAGGGCGGTCAACATCTCTGTATACAAACAGGCGCCAACAGAGTAGTCGTTCTCTTCACTTCGATACGTCTCTTTCCTATACACATGTGTAGAGGCACGGGCTCCATATGTGTCTACTATTTATGTGGACACAGGATTTTTCTTTGTATACAAGGGTGAAGAGGATGTCTGCTGTTGTAGGCTCTCCCTATATATATATGTAAACACATATTTAGATCTCTGCTTATACAAAGCTCTTTGTCTATACATATATATATATATATGGACGTGAACAAATCTTTCTGCTAACAGGTGTTGGAGTTGTTCTGTAGATTTCAAATACAGAAGAGGCGGCCTGTTGCTGCAACGTCCCTCTATCATTACAAAGCTTTTCTCTATTACAAGAGCGCCGCATGCAACTACCTGCCCCTATCAAAGACCTGTCCTCACACGTCTCTCTTCTATATCATATTGTTATGCTCAGTGCGGACAACATCAGGCTATAACGGCGTAGCACAATCGTAGTATAGTAGTAATATAGTACTAGTAGTCAGTAGTTGTAGCAGTAGTAGTCGTAGTAGTGGTACTGGTGGTAAAGTAGTTGCAGTAGTAGCAGTAGTGCTAGTGAGTAGTTGGAATAGTGGTGGCAGCAGTAGTAGTAGTAGTACTGGTGAGAATAGTATCAATAGTACAGTATTAATGCTAGCAAGAGCAGGAGGAGGAGGAGGAGGAGGAGCAGTAGTATTGTGGTAGTGTGTGAGTAATAGCAGTGATTCATAGTAGTCGTAGTAGTAGTACCAGTACTAGTAATGAGTTACAGTAGTACTGTTTTGACAGTAATAGTAGTAGTAGTAGTAGTACCAGTAGTAGTAGTAGTAGCAGTATTAGTACTACAGTAATAGTAGTAGTATAGGGATAGTAGTAGTAGTAGTAATAGTAGGAGTAGTAGTATGGTGATACTCCTACTAGTAGTACTAATATAGTGATCCTAGTAGCAGTAGGAGTAGTAGTAGTAATAGCAGCAGTGGTGTACTAGTGGAAGTCTTAGTACTCAGTAGGAAAAGCAACTGTATAATAAGAGTATTCGCAGAAGGAGTAGCATCGTCATGGGAGCAGTAGTCATTGAGAGTACAGTGGGAATAGTAGGACTAGAATAGTAGTAGTAGAACGTGAGTAGCGTGGAGGACAAGTGCAGAAGAAGGAGGAGGAGGAGGAGGAGGAGCAGCAGCAAGGCAGGCAGCAGGAAGACGGGAGCAACAACCGCAGCAGCAGGACGTTTCTCCTGAGCAGAGCAACGGCAACAAATCACTTACTTGAGACCCCTTCAACATCAAGTAGATAGAAGAAAAGAGCAGGTATGCGTTTTCTGCGACGGAGTTGCTGCGATAGAAAAGACCGCAGCATCTTTCTCGAGCGCTGCAGCCAAAAGAACATCTGCACAGCATGTACACCGCGCAGCATGCGGTGTTCCAGCTGCATCATCATGGACACCCCACAGCGCATGCGCATACCCACAGCCAGGCAGCGTCAACAGCAAGGGGAGATGAGTGGAGGGTTCCACAGGCAACAGCAAAGAAGAGTCGTCGATGGCAATGGTGTTCGGCGTGCATGCACAGCTGGTCAGAAGAGCGCTGAAGAGAGGATCCGACACAAAGAAGAAGAAGAAGAAAAGAAGACGAGACACAGGCAGAAAGAGAAGTGTTGATGAAGAAGAGCTCCAGAACGAACAGGATACCCACACAGGCATGTCAATAAGCGATGGAGTCACCCAGTGGCACAGACAAATGCATACAGAGACACTTCTCCTATGTGCCCATGCTCAAGCCAAAAGAGAACTGCGGGACCTTCCACCTTCTAAAATTGAAGCCTCTTCCTCAGTCTCTGCACACGCGATATCAGGAGTCCACACACATATATATATCACCATCTACACATATATCCCTACATATATAGGGACATATATATATAAATGTACATTAGATATGTAAACAAACACGTAAACATATATATACATAGACGTCTGGAAACGCCTATATGCATGTCTAGAACCATATGCACAACATCTACTGTATATATTATGCAGAAACACATATATACAACATACGTTGTATATATGTGTATAAACATAGAAACAGATACACTGGTGTGTATGTTGTCTGAAGAGATGCACCAGCGGATACAAACGCTGTCGCCTACGCGTATAGACGAAAGAATAGAAAATATATGTTAGAAGACAGACTCAATGCTTTTTTTCACATACATATACACGTCCCCCACACGTACTATACACCTCCTTGCACCAGGAGGAGCCCATACACCTCGGAGCCAGAGATATACAGAGATATATGTATATATGTACAGAGATGTATGTATGCAGAGAACAGGAGAGATGATTTCTTTGGAGATCAAAACAAAGAAAGAGCGATAATAATGAAGCCTCTTGAGGTGTGCATGCAGAGGAAATGGATGGAGCTTACAGTCTCTGGTGTGTTCATCCCCATCAACAGAGACATAGACTTTGGCAACAGAGGCGTCTGCATTCAAAATGACACCGCATACATCCACGCAGCAACGGAGGTATCCATCAACACTCGATAAAGCCTCGAACTCGTAGTCTGTGGAGTCGTCTCTTATCCACGTCTGCTGCCCTCGTTGCCGCTGTTGAAATCCTCTTCTTGCACCTGCTTCTTCCTCTTCCTGCTCTGCTGCTGCAGCAAGTGCTGTTGCCCATTCGCTGCAGCAGCAGTCTCTTTTCCTCCCACATGATTGTCTTCTCTTTCAGCGCTTCTCCTGCTTCAGGTTCAATCTCTTTTCCTCCTGCTACTTCTCCTGCTGCTCCTGCTACTTCTCCTGTTGCTGCTATTTCTTCTGCTGCTCCTGCCTGCTCCATGCTGTTGCTGCTGCTCCTGCTGTTGCTGCTGCTCCTGCTGTTGCTGCTGCCCTGCTGCTGTCCATTCCTTTCTTCCTCCTCTTTTGGCTGCTGTAATGTCTCGCATTGCTGCTGCTGTTGCTGCTCTCCACAACGTCCTGCAGCAGAGAGAGACAAACATCTGAATATATGTATATATATATATATATATATCTTTGTCTCTCTCTTTATATATAGATATGTAATATATGTATATGTATTGACATAGGTATAGAAGGGCAGCAGAGATTATTGACTTTCTTCATTTCTGCTGCTGTATCAAAGCAGCTACTGCAGCAGTTGTTATTACTATTGTTGCTGTTACTACTGTGAGAAGGCAGAGGCGGCAGCAGCTCTCTCGACCGAAGCAGCAATAGCAGCACGTGATTGCAGGTCGATGAATGATGATACTAACAGCAATAAAAACAAAAAGAATGAAGGGACAAGAAAAGTTGTCGAAAACACGAGAGAGAAGAAGAAGCAACATACATTTGAAAAGAAAGTGCATGCAGAGGTCTTTTACTGATCTCGCAGGGGTTCAGCAGCAAACAGCAACCCCACGAAAAGAATTGAAGCGGCGTTGTATAGAGGAACAACAGCAGCACAGCAGCAGCAACCCACAGCAAACACAGCAGCAGTTTTCGTAGCAAACAGCAGCAGCAGGCTTTGACTTCCCGGTGAGGTAGCTATGCTGCATGCAGAAGAGAAGCCCCACAGACTTTGCTGCTGCAGGTAGAGCAGCAAAATTCATCAAAGACATATGCAACAACAGCAGCAGCAGGAAATTCGTTTCTTCTTCTTCTTCTTCGTGCTGCTGCTGTCGGTGCCACTAACCAGTATACTTCACTCCATTGCGTGCTCTCTTGCTTGTACTCCGACGTCGTCTGCTTTTTCTGTTTCCTTCGCCTCCTCTTTCCCTCTTCTTGTCGCTCAGCAGCAAAGCCATTTCTTCGACAGAAGAGTAGAAAGAGCGAGAGTGCAGCAATGGAAAGCAGGAGCAGCAGCACCACCAGCAGCACCACACCAGCAGAAGCAGCAGGAGCTGCACCAGGAGGAGGAGCAGCAGCAGCAGACGCAGCAGCGAACGGAGGAGGAGCAGCAGAAGCACGACGCAGGCGGTTGCATGCACAGGGCATCAAAAGGCTCGGGACCGCGTGTGAATACTTCGCTTCCTGCGCATGCAATCATCCACACCATGCCCACCCACGTCTCCATAACTCCACCACATATATGTGCAAGATAATATGCATGCATCTCCACACACATATATATTTGACACCACATAGACACATATATCTGTAGAGATGGTTATGTATAGGGCAGCTTCTGTCTCTGTTCACATATACATAGGTAGCTACAGATATACATGTGTTGCATAGATATACATCCCATATATACAGATGGATTCGTGTACATGCATATGCGTACTTATATATGAATCCACATAGTTAGATATGTATTGAGATGGATATGAAAAACCTCACGCATATATGTGCAGCCACAAAGCTGCAGAATCCTTCCTCCGGCATAGAGCTTCATCTATGGAGAACGTGTGTGTGTGTGTGGGGCTGAAATGAAGTCATCTGATGATCTCTGTGCCGCTTGGAAGCATGCCAGTTCCTTTTGCCTTTTCTCCAGCGTCTGCATGCATGCAGGTCCACAAAGACAGAGATATATATCTATATGGAGCTCTGTGGTGTGTCTACGCGCAGTTGTTTGTTTGGAGGTCTCTCCCTCAGCTGTTGTGTCGCGTGTGGTGTCTAAGTCCCAGAGAAACGCCTTTCCTGTCTCTTGTTCCTGACCCCCGTCTCTCCCTGCATGCAGACGGCTCTCTCTGCTATAATCTCTGCCGCACAAGGCTGCCTGAAGCAGTCGACAAAAGCAAGGAGAGCAAAAGACAGCGGACTGCGCTTGGAGGCGCTGTCCACCCTGAAACGCTTCTTTACCTCCTTTTCTCTTGCTTTCTATCTGCAGATATATCTCTTCGTGTCCTCCTCCTCCTCCTCTTCATTCAGAGATCTGAGCGTATGTCCAGAAATCTACAGACATATATACATAGACAGCGGCAGCCCTGTCAGGCCTGGAGAAGGAAGGCACGCCAGCGCATATAGTGAAGCCAAGGTGGACAAAGTCACATGAGATCAGGTCCTCATCGATCACACAAGCACGACGATCAGCAGAAATATCTCTGCATGCACATACAGAGAGAGAAGAGGGAGACAGAAGAGAGACGGACGGGACAGACAGAAATGCAGACGCCATGCACGTCGTCTACGTATGAACAGATGTATGTAGATATGTGTGTAGATCCATCCACACATGCATGGACATAGAGGAGCTGACGCAGGGGCTTTGAAAGCGGACCTCTTCTTGCAAAGTAGTCTTGCAGATAGAATTTCATCCGGGCAGCAAGACGAGCATACTGAATCTGTCTTCGGCGATCGGCTCCTGCCCAGTAGTTGATGGAACGTCTCTCTCTCCTTCTTTGCTGCAGCGGCTGCTGCCGCTGCCGGTCTTCTCTGGCTTCTTCCTCTTCTGCTGCTGCTTCCGCGTTGCATGCAGCAACGTCCACTGCCTCGGCGCGACGCTGCTGGGTGGCCTCTGCCGGGGCGACGTTGTGGCACGGACCCCACATCGGCAAAAGCGGCAGCAGCACTGCCACCACCAGCAGTAGCACTGCCACCAGCAGCAGCACTGCCACCGCCAGCAGCAGCACTGCCACCACCAGCAGCAGCAGCACTGCCTGGGCAGCAGCAGCAGCAGCAGTGCCACGAGCAGCAGCAGTAATAGTGGGGTGAGTACGACAAAACTGTATTGTTTCTACGCAGAGGAGGCGACTACGTGGAGAGAAGACGCCATCACTCACAGCAGCGTGAAGGCGAAGAGAACGAAGAAAGTGGTGGGGAGTAGCTGCCTTCTGTGAAGACGACCTGCTGCTGCAGCATATGCAGAAGGCCCCCAGCAGCAGCTGCAGGCCTGTCAAGAGGAGGAGAAGCAACAGCAGCAGCAGCACAGTCAACAGAGTGCCTGCAACAGCAGCAGAAGAAACACTGCTGCACCGCGCCGTGGTGGTGGTGGCTGTGGAGAGACCGTTGAAACAGCGGTTGCCACGTGACAGCTCCCGAGTTCCACCTTGCTTCGACTGTGTGTACAACACAGCAGCAAGCACAGCGGCTTGCTTCTTTCGGGTGTACGTACAGCGCAGTGCATATAGACACCTTCTGCTGTCGAGGAGTTCTACGCAGCGCAGCGGCACTTTTAATCTCGCTACAAAAGCTTCTGCTGTCTCTGGGTGCTCCCCGAGGGACGCGACTGCTGAGTGTGGGGCGAAGCGCAAACTGTTCGCAGGCGTTCAGCGCGATGAAGACGCGGATGCAGCAGTAGCAGCAGCAGAGAAGCATCTGCTGAAGCGGAAGCCAAGAGCCGCGACGCAGAGGTAGAGACGAGACAGGCCCTCGGCCAACAGAACCGCAACGCAGCAGCAGAAGAGCAGCACCGAAGACTCTCGCAGCAGAAGAAGCCGCTGTGATAATAGAGTGGTGGAAAAAACGCAGATGGTGGAGATGAGGAGAAGAAGCGGGAGATGGACGGGAAGCAGAACACGAGCCGGCAGCAGGTGCAGCAGCAGTGGAAGGAAATGCGATGGAAGCAAGCGTAGTGGAACTGCAGCGAGCAGCAGCAGCAGCAGCATGCATGTGGCAGTGAGCTGCTGCAGGCGTAAAAGCAGCAGCCGGAAGTACATTTTGCGACGTTTGCAGCAACAGGAAGACGAAGCGAATCAGTAGAGCGCGAGAGAGAAAGTGTAAACAGCGAATGCACAGTGATCTGAACAAGAGACATGTCTGGACGCTACAAACGGAAAGAAAAGCAGCAGCCAAGAAAAGATGAACGGCGAAGGTGTCGTGTACGCGTTTTGAAGTGCAGCGGTGACGCTGGTCGCTGCAGCACGTTGTCCCTTGCTGCGTGCACAGCACCCGGAGCAGCAGCAGCAACAACAGCACGTCCACAGCAGCTGCAGCGAGACAAGACCCACACGCCGTTGCAGCCAGGTGACAAAGACGGCGCACTTGCTGCAACAGGAATAGCAAAAGCAGAGTCTCAGCTGTCTGCTGCAGCGGCAGGAGATCAACAGGAGAATACATGGGAGAGCAAACAGTGCGGCACGGCAGCCTAGACAGCAGCGCGATGCAACCAGCATTGTAGAAGACCAACAGCAGCAGCGGCGGAGTCCTTGTATAATGCATGAATCGACAGCGCCTGTGTGTGAAGCTATGAATGAACTGCAGGAGCAGGAGCAACAGCAGCAAGACTGCAATGACATGTCAGAGGAGAAGAAGAGATGGCCTCTGCGGCGTGAAGGGGCTTCAACAATACGTGCTAAAGAAAAAAGGAAGCAGCAGACCTCTCACAGTCAATGCATGCCCATATCCGCGCTTACACAGAGAAGAACAGAAAGAAATGTAGATATATACAGAGAGAGAGAGGCAGTGCGTAGCTACACATCCTCAAAAGAATATACATGTACATGTCTATTGAACACTTTTACTACACGTTAGACGGACGAAAGAGAAAATGTACAGATGCCTCTTTATGGATATAGAGAGAGAACGCTAGACACAGATAGAGCTCTTGCCGAAGAGAGACAGACAGGTAGACATATATATATATATGTATGAGGTTGAGTAGAGGTTATATGGGAGAGTGTGTAGAGTGTGTCTCTATGTGGAATTGAATGTGTGAGGAAGAGTAGTTGTCTCATGCACGCCGATAAGGGAGCAGAGGGGAGGCGGTCTCGCAGACGAAGCATGGGGCGCAGGGGGGCCGACTGCTGCTGCTGCTGGCTGCTGCGGTGTTCGAATGGAAGAACAGAGAGCAGAAGAAGGTGCACGAGGAGGTAAAGAACACGAATCAGGAGAAGAGACGCCAGAAGAGACGAAAGAAGAGAACGAAGAAGGTCTGCTTTGCAAGTGAGAGAGCCATTTTCGTCAGAGAGACACGCGGCACATGTTGAGGTGAAGACAGCGAAGAAAGAAGAAAAGCGACATGCTGAGACAGAAACGTTGAGAGGAAGGGACGTCCATCTTCCGAGATGCACAGAAGAGACTGCAGTCGCTTTCAAAAAACCTTTCCACAGAGGTTGACCTTTCTTTGAACTGCATGCGCTCTGCATGCTTCAGCAGGAAGGGCGTGCAGTACGTCACATGTCTACATGCGAAAAGACTCAACAGCATCTCCACAGAGCCGTAGTATACCACCGAAGGGGGGAGGAGGGGATGATTAGATATATATATATATATAATATATATATATGCATCAACATATATGTATATATACTGCATGTCTTCGAAATAGAAAAGCGGATGTGCCATAGAGTGGCTGTGTGTTTGACGCTGAAGAGACATGCGAGAAGCAGTGGAGGAGATGTTTACTAAGAAGAAGAACAAGAGTCCTGCGGAGGAGGAGGAGGAGGAGGAGGAGAAGAATCGTAGGAGTACTGATGATACAGATGGCCCCTCTTTGGAGTCGTAGAGAGATAGTGGAGACCCGTAGAAGAGCGTACGCCCGCTGGTTCCATAGAGGACTGCAGAGAAGAAAAGTACTGGGAAGAAAAAACTTCTTTCTTTTCTTTTTGCATCAAAACGACTGGCCTGGTCTTCAGCCACGCAAAAGAAGCCCGCAGTAGTTCACGCGGGTCTCTTTCGTCGTTGAGTGCGTGTGTGCATGCAGAGAGACACTTCGAAGAAGGCGCCTTTTGATTAGTAGAATGAATGGATTGTGTCTACTTCTTTAGGTTCTTCTTTTCTTTTGGAATTACAGTTTGCAAGGCGTGTTTCCATCCATCAAAAGATCAGCAGTCGCTCTTCACTGAGACTCCGAACAAAACATACACACAGCCAAACCGACACCTTGCAGAGCTTTAGCGGACGAAAAGAAAAATCGAAAGAGGAAAAGATTCTCTCTGTTGTTGCCATCGTGGAAGTGTGTCCTTTGGCTCGGTCGGGTGCATGTCCACCAAACTGTGCATGCAGCAGCAGGAGCAGCAGCAGCAGCAGCAGCAAGCTCTCAGCACGTCAGCAGCAACAAGCTGCAGCGAACTATTCGAAAGAAGAGTGACGGCAGGGGAAGAAAGGAACTTAGAAACTCCTTTCTTTCGCGTGGAAACAGAACAGGTGTTCTCCCTTGGTCACACATCGAACGAAGTGTTTATAAACGTTTTTTGTTCAGTTAGGTGACTCTTCTCAGCGGTCAGAGCGCCGTAATGCATCGTGCGTCTTTCCTTCCAAAGAAAGCGGTTGGAGGTAACATCAACTTTGGATTTCTTTGCTGTTCTCACCGAAAAACATCCTTCGCATGCATGTCGTTGCCCGCGAGCGTGTATACAAAAGTCGACAGCAAGCGAAAAGAACTCCGTAACTTTCTCTTCGGATGTATCCGCAAACGAACACAAATGCGGCTGGCATGCTTAAATTGCAGATGCGAAGAGGATGTCACCTTCGTGAAGATACCACGGTCCTACCCATGTGTGTGGAGGATATCATCTATATAAAGCTATTTCAGCTAAATATATCTATGTATATACATGAATGAAGGAAAGCATCTCTATGGAGATATCATGGTCTTCTCGATACAAAAAAGAGGCTATCACGTGTATGTAGATGTTGTGGGTGAAGTATACGTACACAGAGACAGTTCTCCTTTCTAATCAAATAGACATCTCTAGAGATAGGATTATCGCTTCCTAATGATGTATATATAGGGTTGCACTTTCTACTAAAGTATATATATATATATATATATATATATATATATATATCCCTCTGGTTCTATCTTTCAAAGGATACAGGAGAGAGTGCACCTGTATGCATGCACATTACTCTGCAGAGAGAGAGAGGATACTATCCAGGTGTATATGGCGGTTGTGGCTAGCTGCTTCAGTGCAGGTGCGTGTGTATGTACATATGACTCGGCTGAAGGACTTCACTGTTTCTCGATCCTCCATTCACCGCAGAGATAAAAAACCTGCTGCTGCAGCACAGGGTCTGCTGCTGCTGCTGCAGCACTTTTGGATCTGCTGCTGCTAGTGCAGGACTTTGGATCTGCTGCTGCTGCTGCAGCACTTTGGATCTGCTATTTGCTGCTGCAGCACTGGTGTCTCTGCTGCAGCACTTTTGGATCTGCTGCTGCTGCTGCAGGATTTTAGGTGTGCTGCTGCTGCTGCTCGTGGGTTCTACGAAGACTTCTGCCGCTCTCATGTATATTTGCAACTGTTTGTTTGACCGCCTGTTTGCAGTGGAAGACTTCTACTTTGTCTCTTCGAGATGAAGACTTCCACATGTGGGAACCCACAGATGAACATGCATGCGTGCGAGGGCAGCAAACTTTTCTCTATTATTGCAATAGTCTTCTCTCTTTTCTGTACTTTCCTTGTCTCACATCATCCCTCATACGCCCACATCCATATATATAGATATATATATATATAGGAGGTGGAGATCAACATACATCATTTCATACATGTGTAGAGATATGTGCGTAGAGAGAAAAGAAAGAGAAAAGAGTTGCTGAAAGGGCACAGTGTATGAGGCTGCATGCTGCATGTATGCATATCAGTGTAGTTTCTGACGCTCCTGCGCATATGGCTGCGCGCATGCAGGCGTCTTCCAACTGCCAGGTGATGAAGCTTCTTTTCCTTCCGGGCTCTGCTCGATCTCTGCTGCTGCTGCTCGATGTGTCTCAGCCCAGAAGGTGTGATTTCAGCGGGTGAAGAAAAGCAGCATGGCACAGTAAGGAACGCCTGCAGCAGCAGCAGCAGGGAGCTTGGCAGCAGCAGGAGAAGCAGGAGCGCGCAGCAGTAGCAGAAGCAGCAGGAGAGCAGGCAGCAGCAGCAAGCGGCAGCAAGCAGCAGGAGAGAGTACAGAAAGGAAGAGAAGAGAGGCAGGCGGAGGGAGGGAGAGCAGCAAGAGGGGGAAGAAGTAGCAGCAGCGGGAATGATTGCGCGAGACGCGTCTTCGGAAAGGATGTGGGGCTGACTGTTTGCAGCAGCAGGAGAAAGAAAGAAGCTTCCTGAAGCTGAGAGCAGCAGTGAAGGAGACAGCGTGCGCGAGACCGAGGGGAGACGAGACGACAACATGATTGAGGCACTGGAAGAAGAAGAGATATTGCTGTCAGGTGAACACCGACGGAGCCGAAAAGCGACTGAAGAAGCAGCAGCAGCAGAGACTGCAGGAGCGATGGCGATCACAACTCCTGCTGCTGCTGCAGCGGACCTGGCAGAAGCGGCAGCAGAAACACAAGCTCCCTCCTCGATGGTAAAGATCAGTCAAATCATGCATGCTGATATGCAGCTGCTCTGCTGCACCAAAGCAAGGGACACCCAGGTACGTAGCCAACCTCTTCCTCTTTGTAAAAGCTCTGCATCGTCCTCAGACTCTTTCAAAAATATGCCCTGCTGCTCCAGTATCTCTCTTCCCAGTATGTCTGCCTCTATACATAAATACATATATATACAGAGAGAGGAAGGCGCTGTTTCTAAGGGTGTAGATAAATATGCTTCTCTCTCTCTCTCTCTGTATATATATATGTATATATGTGTATGTGTGGAAGGTATATGTATGTATATAATATGCATAAGGTTGTCTCTGTGGGAGACAAGGAGACTGCTGCTGAAACAGCTGTTTCTTCTGCTGCAGGTTTGTTTTGCCGCTGTGCGTCGGTGCGTGCACCCAGCTCTGTTGTGGGGTCTGGGTCTGCCACCCTCTTTCTTCTCCTCTGCTGCAAGCTCAAACAGCAGCTCTCTCACCCTTCAAGCACGTCTCTCTTATCTCTCTATGGATGATATGCAGATGTCACTCCAGAAACACCCTCGCACATATGTCTCTACATATATATATATATATATATATATTTCTATATCCTTTTCTCCTTATGTATCTGTCTCTGTCTATTTATCTATCTACATATATATGTATGTTCCTTTTCACTTTATCAATCTATGGAATTCTATCTATTTGTCTGCATATATATCGTTTTGTTCTCTCTATGTCTCCCGTCTCTATCTATTCATGTATCTGTTTCTGTCTCTGTGATGGTGCTGTCTCTGGTTGGGCGATTTGGGAGAGACAGAGACACTGCGTCCTGAAAGGTTCTTCTCTGTCCATCTCTCTTTTTCTCTGCAGCAAATTCTCTTTCACCAAGTCTTCTTTCTTTCTG
>JAEOAE010003707.1:0-16449 GCA_036365155.1 Meriones psammophilus
AAAGTGTTGTTCTAATAGTGCGACTCATTCGCAGACAAGGGAACAAGAGGGAGACTTTCACCAAAGGTAAAGTGCATTAATGATGACGTCACACAACAGAGAATTAGAAGGTCAAACGTACCCCCGTACGTAGAAGAGGTCTGTGGAAAAGAGGATACCTATGGTTTATATATATGTACATGTGTCGGGTGCTCAACTACATGGAAGGAGAACACATTCAATCTGTTTTCCGTCAGCTACGCACAAGTTCTTGATGTCTGCGTCTAAATGAGCTGCGACATGACACAGGCATAGGCTCCACATACACTGGGCAAGGTGCGGTAGGTTAAACGAACATTCCCTCGCATATATTACATGGCATTTTACGTCTGGAAACAAGCCTTGGCGCAAGAACATCGTTTTCACTCAGCAGGTAAGGATCGCCGGCTTCACTAAGAAAAGTGAAGCGTACGCACGCACGAATGTGTGGAGGTATTCTTCATGTCGCAAAACTTTCTCCAGAGTAAATCACATGATAAGAGCACGCAAAACACTGGCCAGGTACGCCGGCCGTCAGTAGCAGAGGAATAGCCCTTGCTCTTATGATAAGTTTTTTTCCTCGATATCGAATGAGGGAATACGGTAGTGCCGCTCTTTCTGCAGACGACGACGACTACAGCACGTTGCCTTTCTACAGTGCCGCTGCCCTGTTGCCTACCGGAGCGGGTCGACGTAACTCGGCTTTGGTGCCGGAGGGAACAAGTCTTTTTTTAAACGACTGAGTGCAGGGTCTCCTCCCCACCATCACAAGATCTGCCTGTAATATGTCTCCATTGCCCAGCTCCACGCCAGTGACGCGGCCGTCACTCTGCTCTGATATTTCGAAAAGAGGACAGTCATATACAGAGAGAAAAAGGTTGCGCAGAAGAAAAAAAAAAAAGAAGGAAAAGGAAGAAGTGGCCTCTTCAGTTCACCAGCACATGATCATCCCCACTGGTTTTGTCTTATCTCCTTTCCTGGAAATAGATTGAGTACACCGTATTCGACATTATCATATTGCGTGCCTGCGTGCTGTCCATGACAACAGAAGCCGCTACGCCTGTTTGGTTTACTGAACACGAGACGCGCAAAAAGGAAACCAGAAATCAGCAATCTTTCAAGACTGCCCTATACGAAAAGACGTGAACTAGTACACACGTCATGCAAAAGACAAAACGGTACCTTCGCCCTGATTCTCCAGTTTTGTGAATCCTCTACGCATTGCTTTACACAGCCTTTACTGAAACACTGTCCACGTACACAAACCTGGATGTTAAGTATCTGAAGCCATCTCCGTACTAGAAAAAAAGGGCAACGCGTGTGTGAATATGACGAGTGCAGCTGGCAGCACGTAGAGATCGCGGCACAACAAATCTCAGGGTCTCCATCTACTGGAAATCTTCTCGGACGGTAAAGAACAAAGAAGGCCCAGTAGCTAAGAGCCGCACGAGTGAGACACTACATTACTTCAGCATATTGCAATGCATTCATTCAACAGGGCGCAGTAGCACCCTGCGCCCTGAAGAACGAAAAAATGGCTCCTCATTTGTTGCTGTTCTATCGTTACACTCTTGTTGGTTGGTTTCGCCAGTCCGTAGAATTCTTTTCGCGCGCGCGGGTAACAGGACTATGGTCCTCTCGTTTCAATATTGCTGCAAGCAGATACGTCTCGCTGCACGCTGCCTAGCCGGCAGCTCTGCCTGCTCCTGTGCTACTGCTGCTGTGCTGCTGCCACTGCTGTGCCCCTACTGCTACTCTCCTGCTGTTGCCGCTGTGCTGCTGTTGCTGCTGTGATGGTGGTGCAGTTGCTGGTGACGCCTGTAAACCGCTACCGGTATATATTCGATGGCGCACTGCTTCTGTGCATTTGCTATGCTTCTGTCGTTGATGCACTTGTCGAGCGGATGTCGGTGCCCATGCCAGGTGGAGCTTCATCTCGTTCCGTTCCAAAACGCAGAAGAGACACTAAAATTAATGAGAGTGAGGATCAAGCTCACGTGAAGCCTTCACGTTCGTTTCGGCAGATATTTCACTCCTTTGGAAGTTATCAGTTGCTTGATGCCCCCAACGCGGGTACCGAGCACCCGCTCAAGGGCATCGCTTTCGCATGCGCAGCTCGCAAAACATACAGTTCATACACTACCCTCTTCCGCGACAGCAGCAGCAGACCACTCACGCCTGCGGTCGTCAATCTTGAGAAGCGCACATACCACTGTCAAGACAGGTGGTGCACACTTCTCTTCGTTTTCTCTTCAACATCAACAGAAACATATATATATATATATATATATATATATACACCACGCTCATTTACAATAGGTAAGCAGTTTGTAGCCTCTAGTAGCTGCTGGATGGATTTTGGGGGTGCGTACTATACTACACATGTGCAGAAGATGATGTTCATATACCTTCGCAGCTATCCTTCTATCTCTTTGTTCAAAATCATACACGTTTGTGGAGACGTACACAGAAGACGTCAACATAAAAAAGAAAGTTATGTATCTTTATAGGTGTGGATGAATTGTTTGAGACGGTGAATCTGAAGCAGCACAGCATGCATTCATCATCACGAAAGCGAAGAACGATCTCCCTCATGTTTGTATACGCGCTTCAATGTCAATGCAAAGAACGTTGACCACGAATCACAAACAGCGCCTTTTCCTGCAGTCTGAAAGAGAATATGAAATTCAAGCCGTCAAGCCTGCACTATCTACCCTTTATCTCGCCCTGACGCTCTCCCATCCTGGACACGTCCTCAGTACAACGTGGCCTAAATCGACGTGTGGATGTACGTACATATATATCATCCATAGATAGGTACACGTACATATAAAAATACATTGCTTGTACGTACATATATATATATATATATATATATATATATATATATAAGTATATATATAAGTATACGTACATGTAGACGTATGTGCTAAGTATATATATATATATATATATATATATATATATATATATGGACATGGAGAGCTATATAGTCCCGTAAAACTAAGCGTCTCCGTGTAGTAACGGTAGCATGGTGGCAGCTGCCTGCCACATGCGTTACTTGCCTCAAATAAAATAAGAGCAATGCAAATGAATTCAGTTACAACTGAAAGAGTTCAGGATCAAGCACGAAAAAAAGAAGACACGTCTTTAACCTCAGTCTCTGCGGTGTGTCCTCAAAGACTTCACGTGTATATTTTCACAAAATATCCCCCCTGCCGAGAAAGTCAAATATCCAAGAACTTGCCACGTCCTCAAATCCCTACTGTAAAGGTTGACACGCGTTAGAAAAAACTCAAAGAGGTGCCAAGGCACCGATGTCCCCTATAGCTTCGTCCACAGATATACGCGCATTCACCCATATCTATGTATATATACATATAGCTAGAAGCGTACGTAAGAATATATAGGTTTGCGTGCGGTGCAGGAAGGTTTTGGTTTTGGTTTTCAGGTAAGCCATGTTCCATACAGCCGGCTAGTGATGGTGTCATCTACGACGATGTGCCTTGCCAGAGGAGGAGGGGTTACTCGAATATTCCATGACGACGCAGGCAGAAGGATGCGATCGAAGAATACGATTCTTTAGCTAGACGTTGCTTCTACTATACTGAACAAGGCTATGGCTAAAGCGTATCCGCCATGAGGAAAGGGAGCAGCACGTGCAAGAGAACACGTGAACAACTCCCAAGCGTGAAAGACAGAAAACGGGGCCTGGTAGAGCAGATGGCAAATTTCCCTACGCGGCTGTTGGTAAAGAAGATAACAGGAAAGGCGCCGGATTGGCAATCCGTCTTTTGTTTGTCCGTAAAAAAAAAATACCTTGAAGGACAAGGTGTGGATCTGCTTCCAGGCTCTTGACTTATGATCAGATCACTGCAAATTAATGAAACAATTGGCATTGTATTGACAGGGATCATAGTATCGTCACAAGAACTTTCCGACATGCTTTGGTGTGTAAAGAACGCTATGCTCGCCGGCCTGCAGATAGAGACGTTTGTTTGCAGGAGAAGCATTGCTATAGGTTTGAAAGTGCAACTGTTTAGGCAGCTAGCCAGCCCAAGTGAAATTTGTGGTCAGAGAGAAGAACTGTACGAGAGTACTGACGATGAACTCACAGACATCAGTAGAGCCAGGCTCACGGCTCTGGAAGAAGACACTTCAAACGAAGAAGATCGTGAGAACTGGATACTGCCGTTAGGTACCGAGATCTGCGGGCATTATATTGCACGACGCAGTAGCAAGAAATCCACAAGAGATGTGCGGGTACACATACTTTTGCCGAGAAGGGTGACGTGCTGGAATCCGCGGCGTTTGAACGCCGCTGCTGTCTCTGGCCGATGAACGAGGAGCCGATTACCGACGACGCGGGGTTGAGAGTTAAGCTGACACGTTTCATCCAGCAACTGCTGTAATCTCTGATGGTCGTCGACTGCGTAAGGTGAAAATGCCCTGGCCGACCCATTCGGCAGGTGGGACAGCGACCGCGCGGCGCTGCCAGTACAGCAGCAGCTGCTGGCGCATAGACCACAGCAGAGTCAGCGCAGCAGCACTAGCAGAGTCAAAGAGAGGAAGAAGGCATCATCCAACCCACACCACGTCTCGAAGTACGTGCGTCCGTGGCTCTCGCAAGTCGGGTGAAGAAAGTTACACACCAGCAACAGGAGTCAGCGAACACCATCGTGTCAGTAGCAGCAGGGGCAACAGAGACAAAGCGTATCACCCTTGGCCAACAGCAAGAGCCAGCACAGTCCACAGATATCGTAGGTGTTCACGCAGCCGGAGAGAAAGATGAGATGGCCTCTTCCACTAGCAAGACATGTAGAACACACACTACGATAATAGTAAAACGCAGCATAGAGGATACAACCGTAGATCTCACAGCAGAGATAAGAGCAAGACGGAGGAGCTAAAGGTAACCAACGAGAGAATCAGACAAAAGCTTAACACAGCTGTTGTTCTTTTTTCCGTAGGGAGGCGAGACATAGTAGCCAAGAGATAGGGCGCGTGGCAATTGACATCGCAAGCAAAGTAGGGTCACAAATGTTCATGTGCATGCAGTGGCATTGACAAAATCATCATACTGTACAGGATAGTCCATTACATACAGTATTCAAAGAGTACATTCTTTTGTATAGCTGATCTCTAATCTGTTTCAACACCGAAATGGGAGTTCAACGGCTGAACATGTGCACGCAGTGCGAAGCCGCGCCGGGAAAGGAAACAGGAAATTGTCGCGTTCGACTGGAAACAAAAACCCATTTTTCTTCACTGGGTAAATATATACGCAGAATATCTGCAGGTAATGAAAAGAGATGATCCAGTGTGCATACATTAGTGTGTCGCTGTTCCCGGAATGAACCCTTGTGAGAAGGCGCCGTCCACGCTCACACACGTCAAAGCTACTATTCAAGGAAGATACCATGGCATGTCCGACTGCCATGAAACAGACAGAACAATTTCCAAGTGGAGCAGGAGCACCCCAGTCGGCGCGAAAACATGATTGCGCACGTCAGAGAGAACCAGAAAGAAGAGAAGGTGGAAATAAGGCCGGACATCACTTTTACTATTACCTGCATACTGACAAGTGGCCCCCCGCTGGAATAAAGGAGGCTGTCTGATGGTAACAAACAGGTTTTTGTTCGCTGACGTTAATAAGGAGCCCGACCAACAGTGAATCACGACATCTCCGCCAAGAATACAAAACACCCTAAACTGTCTTGGCCGTCGTCTTCTATTAGGGTCATCATACAAGCATTAGTGCTGATGTGAGCAGTCGCCGGCGTTGATGACCTTAAGCCGATACACTGGCTCGTAACAACATTCCTCTGAAGAAGATAAAACATCCTGCTTCGTGGAGAACTACTTGCTCGAAAAATATCCTCTGCACAGAAACCCTGCTGCCAAGAAGCCGTCTGCGTTGTCCATGCACCGAGAAGCTGCTCCCCACAGCGATATCAGCTTTACTGCGATCGTGACACGCTTCATTCAATCGTTTTCTTTTCGGGATGTAACTGGAATGTACTCAACAGAAGAAAAAGCGACCATTACCAAACTTCCGTTCTTGTGCAATGCGCCCTCAGAAGTACCTGTGTACGTTCTTTCAGACTGCTTACCTTGTCAAATTTCACCGTCTTCTCTTCGGCTGAACACTCGTGGTGTCCGAACCCGTAGACTAACGATCTTCTTCGCGAAGTCAATATCTTCCAGGTGAGAAGATGGCCAGAGTTCCACGCCCAGTTCTCGCTCCAGAATTGCTGCGCTCGCAGCAACACTGTACACACAGCCAACTGAGACAACACCACAACCATGACGCGCATGCAGCTTATACAACCTCCAGTGTAATGCCGCAGCGCAGCAGCTCCCCAGGTGCAGCAGCCAATGCAATCTGCAGGTGGACTAAGACATCTCACCAGAACTAAAACAGCTAAAGAATGATGACACCAGTAGTGGAGCAACATGCAAAACAACACTTATCTCTCTCTGGAGGACAGAGATATCGCAACCGGCTTGTCAAAGTGCCCCGAACAGCAGATGCGCCACAGGGACATAGCGCAAACATGCACGCAGACAAAATGTGTACAGCTCGCTGAAATGAGAGGAACAAGCAATAAAATTATACCCGCATGCGAGGCGCGTCACACCAGTCTACGCGTCGTGTGCAGAGATCTAAAATATCTCTGCATCATCCAGAGTCCCCGTCGCCTGGTCAGGTGCGGCTACTGGGGTGATTGTGAGAATCGCATTGCTGCTTGCGAAAGTGGAAATAAGGCTGGACACTGCAATTAAGTATGACCTACGTACTCGAAACGTGGCCCTCCGCCGGAATAAAATCAGTTTCTCTGATGGTAACAAACAGATTCGTCATTCTTTGATGGAAATAAAACTGCGCAACAGTGAGTCATGATCTCTCCGCCAAGAATACAAAAAGCATTCCTGAACTGTCTCGGTCATTTCTATTAGGGTCACCATTCACGCAGCACTGCTAATGTGAGCAGGTGTCGACGTTGGTGAACATCAAAGCCGATACACTGGCTCTCGTAACACCATTCGTCTGGAGAACATGAAGCATCCTTCCTTCTGGAGAACGTGTCATTCTCAAAGAATGTCCTCTGTACCCGAGAAAACCCCGCTGCGATACAAAGAACCTGTCTATGTTGTCAGCGCCTTCAGCGTGTCCACCGCTCAGGAGAATGCAAAATCTATACCAGACTGTTGAAGGACAGGAAGAAAGATGCTCTCGCAAAGAAAAAAGCATCTTTCTTCTTCGACTGATACGACATCTTGAGCCACATGCTGTGCGGGCTTTGGGTGTGGAAGATCGTGCGTGTATATAAAAACGTCACCGGGCGTGACCTCGTATGCCCGGAGAAAGTCGTAAATTGGGTGCCTTATAGAATGAACATGGATTTCAAGGCGAAAGAAGGAGAGAGTCTTTGTAGAAGAAGGAGAAAGACCTTCCAAAAGCGTTCTTACTCGCCCACACAGTCCTGCAACAAACGTCACTTCCAGTTACACAACGCGAGACAGCAGGCACGACGACACAGCAAACAACTGCGTCGCATTGGAAGAAATGAGACTTTTCCTGGACTTATCTCCCACAGACAAACATACACAAAATGTTCATGGTAAAATCTTCTCTATAGTATTCCTTCTCGTAATATGTGAGCAATCATTGTACTCATTCGCACGTGAAGTCATACAAAAGGCCTGGATACGATAACCAGTGCTCAGAGTGAAGTGGAATGGATATTTGATCACGCGGGTAGTGCATCAAGAAAAAATCGTGCACACTATCATCTTCCTTCTTCTCCTTCCACTGCCTCTTCAAGGACGCAGCCCCAGGATGGACATGTAAGACACAAAGAGGTTTCAGCACCGCGGGTGCTTCCAGCACATCTGCAGGCGGTGGCAGCGGAGATAGAGCCTTTTTAGTGTTGCACACGTAAGGTAACGGCCTGCTTGCTGAACGATGAAGAAAAAAGTAAACAGTTATATCTAGAGCCTTACGTGGCGAAACTACATATCACAAGCGGTCCCTTGTGGCCTTCGCACGCGAAGCCGCTGTCATTTCCTGTACTGTCGTCCGGCAGAGTGAACAACAATGCGATTCTCACAGTCAGACCAGTAGCAGCAGCTTCACCAAGCGAAGGGTACCCACGGGCGACGCAGAACGCAGCTGTGCTGGCCACGATATTTTGATTATTGAAGACAAGAAAAGTGAACTCTCCCAAGAAGTATATAGCGTTCCAGTGTTAGAGCTGTTTATTCCGAAATTCAGAAAACGCAGGAAACAGCAGGCGCCGCCGCTGTCTCACTGTCATCCACAGCTAACCAGAAGGGGACTTACGGTTGTCTGGTTTGGCGAGGAAGTTTTTGAAAAAGGATTGTCCGATCGTATGGGGGGATATGCTCTTGCGAAATCAAAATCAGTCGACCTGCGCAACAAACAGCATGTACACAACCCAAACGCGTTCCCCAGGAGGTCATCCTCAGACCTGTACGAACATACCGCGAATGAAGACATATAAAAATAATATATATATATATATATATATATATATTGGTTTTGATTCGTGGTATGCTCATACAGATTAAGGAGTAATTGTAAAAGCGGAGGAAAAACACGTGAGGCGGTCACTAAGTCAAGGTTTGCATCAACTGTGACAGGGACGGATAGCATCAGCAACACCACTATGGGGAAAGAAGCACAAGGAGAGCTTGGGAACTACTGGGCGACTACTAACAACGAGGCATACTTTACAAAAAGTCTATACGTAGGGGCGAAAGCCAGAAAAACACCTTTTCGATAAATGTGTAAGGATTGCACCTCGAAAACATGAAGTGTTTGTGAAGCCCAGTACCGAGAAACCCTCGGCGAAGAAGTTTCGACAGCAGCAGCCCCGCAGAACCTCCTCCGACAATGACAAAAGTTTGATCTCCGTCGCCTCCAGAAGCACGCTGTGTATACACTGGGCTTTTCTTTAGAGGCAACGTTTCATTCAGGGAGAAAAGCGTACACTTGCCCCTCACGTACGCTCACGGGGAAGAGAAGCCCATCCATTGCCGGTCCTGAGACACCATGACACTCTTCAGGATGTGGTGAGAAAAAGAATAGAAAGAGCCAGGAGAAGCGCTGGCAGACGGTTACGAGAGACGCCACGCAACGGAGATGCCAAGGAGAGATGTCCACTAGAAACGGTACGTGTAAGCTCTGACATAGAAACCGCAAAACATAATCATATTTCTTTTGCTGCAGGAGAAAGAGCGAAACACATGAAAATGAGCCTCTGCAGTGAACGGTCGCAAAGATAACGACGCAGAGTGCTGGCTGAACAGGCAAAACAGAAAAATGAGACGCCGCAGCGTGTCCACTACCTCATCCCCCTTCGTTCCATCTCAATGCCGCGTGGTGATGACACTTCAGAAACAGTACAGACAGAAAATCTTCTTTAAAACGAGAGACATTTCACATGAATCCGTGAGAACTTTGCAGATGCCGGGAGATTTTGAGCGTGTTATCTTGATTCCGCAAAGACGAACGCAAAATCACTAGCTCTCAGTTGACTAATTACAGATGTGTCTGATCGTTTCTGGGATGAATCCTACTAGTGCAAGAACTGTTTTATAAGCTGTGTTTGCACTCAGCCTCATGGAATGCAGTTGGAGAGAGCTCCTTTTTGTAGGTTCATCCATTGGGCCTGTTTATCTCACGCTGCATCTGTTTTAAAATTCTTCTCTCATTGAAGCAATTTCCATTGTTTTGCAGGGACGAGGTATGCATGTTCCGCATCTGCAGTTCTTCGTACTCAATTCACAACTACGTTGTTTTGATGCTGAAACATTTAGTGCGCGACTGTTTTTAGGCGTCAGGGGCAGTAATACGCAGCTTCAGTAGATGGGTCTCTCTATGCGTCAACGCGTGGCTTCACTGCGCCTTTTGTCTTACCGTTGAGGCACTTCCCGTCTTCACATCGAACTCGGCATCATGCCACGGACACACCCACACGGTCCCTCCGCGGTCAAAGATTCTGCAACCGAGGAAATTCGGCAGAGCAAAGCGGCAGCAGCACAACTTCTCGCTCTTCCGTGAACGCAACACCGATCAGGAATATACGGGAGACGTTGAATAACATCAAGGGTGCACCATTTTGTACCGCAAGCGAAGCAGATGGAACTAGCCAGAGCGGATGATAAGAGGGGAGGGCAACAAAGAAACGCCAGTCTACAAGAACTACACCAAGAGAAGCAGCTACGAAGCAGAAAAGGCTCGCGGCAGCAGTCCACACATACAAATATCCACTAGTCGCCCCAGAAGCAACATCGTCAGCGAAGCAGACACCCTTCAGCAGAGGAACAGGTATATGGGCCAGCAGCATCGCGGGAATCAACAAACAAACCAGAATCATAACGGGACACGAGTACCTCCCATAGCAGGATATGTGCAGTAGCCACAACACCCGGAATAGGAGGAGGAGAAAGGATGTTAAAACTCCATTTCAAACTGTTCACACACAACACACGGAGAAACGTCGAAGATCTTGTAAGGCACGGCGGGGCACAACTCGACGGCGGAGGCGAGGCTAGTCAGTGAAGTATCAGCAACAACGCGTTGAAACCTCGTACCTGAACACCTTCTCGCGAAGAACAACAGCAATACTATCAGAAACTTCATGCGTCCACACTATTCTTGAAACCACTTTTTTCGAGTCAGATCTACACGGCTCGCCGAAAGATGTCTTCTCAACATACGCACGTGAGCATACGTGTGTGTGGGTCAGCATACGTGTGTTTCATAATTTTATTCATGTGTATGCACACACAAGACGTGAATAGGTGTACCCTTAATCAAAGGAGCAGCGGAAGTGGGTGCAGGTACCGCCGACGCGGTAGAATTCGCCGCTCCCAAGGTGAGCCAGCAACACCTTCTCCTTTCCTGTCCGAAGGAGAAGCAGCACACACGCAGCGTTTGCGGTGAAAGAGACCTGCGGGAGTGGATCCACTTCACCTCATGATGATGGCTTGCGCAAGCCACCAAGCGAACAAGTTTTCAAAGAACAGAAGCGACGCTCGCGTTTCTTATGGACACAATAGGTGTAGCCTGGTGACCAACAGTGCAGCGTACTGTTGGTCATTTTGACAGACCCCAAGTCGGGGAGGAGATAGAGTTGTACTTCGGTGTACGTGCCTATGCAGGGTATGCAAGGCACACAGATTCCGTGAACGTGCAACTTCATCAGCGTGTAGAAATGTAGACATATGCCACTGCGCATACGTGTGTATACGATGGATACACGGACTCTGTGGACACAGGGCTGTACAACAAGCAGCGAAAAACATAATACATTCGCCTACCCGCCTCGTCGATCTTCAACTCGTAAAGGCATCCGCGTTCGAAATCACCGACGTTTCCAAGACGAACCCTGCCTTCTCTTGAAGCTGCACACCTGTGCAGTGAGCCACCGGAGACCTTCTTCCTGTTGCCTCTTCCCTCCCTGCTGTGCAGAAGCAGCACAGTGAAGCGATCGTCGACCAGCGGCAGCGCTGGGACCAGCAGCGTTTCCGTGCAGCAATACTGTGTTCTTAATGAGGAAGCAGGCACTGAAATTCCAACATCCGTGCGCTCCAACTTCCTCCTTCTTGTCCTCTGACACGATATCGCGATATACAAATAAGGCGAGTCCAGCTACAGCTGCTGCTGTCACTGCAGCCACAGGTAATGGCGCGGTCGATTCCGAATGTCGTTGTTCATTCTCCTCTTGCAAACGTCGAGACTGTGCATCTGTTTCCGACCGCAGCCGTACGCCAGAACAACCAGTACTGCTCCATGGACGATGGCCATAAGTAGTCGGTAGAAAGTGCGACACGTTTGATCCACAAGGCAGATGATCCTGACACTCTTCGCAGCTGCTGGCTGAACTCCAGCTGAACGTGCACGCCAGCAGGTTTCGTGAGAAAAACAAGTCGCGCATACAGGTCCGCAGCGGCCGCGGGAGTGAACAGCCGCTTCCCTTCGCTGCCGGCATTCGCGTGAACTTGGCTTGAAAATGTGTTGCTCTTGCTGGTATGGCTGCTGCTGCTGTTTACAGTGGCAGCTGCCGCCAGCAAAAGCTGTCTAACAAATCGTCCGTCCGACTGCGGCCAGGGGGAAGATATCTTGCGGACCGGAGAGGCCCGTTGCGAGAAACAAAAGAAGTATCTTTGATAGTGCCATACCGAATAGACTTTCCTTTGTGCGGCACCAACAGCGCGCACAGACTCGATCTTTGCGAGCGCGCAGCCGCACACAAGGCGCACACGGAGGCTACGAAGGAGCACAACGGGCCAAAGGACAGCACACCGGCGTGTGACGGTTTTTCAGTAAAAAAATGCTAAACCTGGGCATTGACCACTACACACCGAAAATCGGGCAGCATTCGTGTAACAATAGCCTCGTGCGTGGCAACGAGCCACGTTGGACCAGCTAAGGCCACTCAGGTGCCCGCAGAAGTCGAGTACAATCTCGCGACACGAAGAGCCCAGTTGAACGCTTCCACAGAACACCTGAAAAGAGCTGTCACGCATCGGGGGCATCCGAAAATGACGACGGGCATCTAACGATGCGCCGGCTAGTGTTTACAGTAGAAACGAGTAAGCAATGACGCCGTGCAGACTATGAAGAAAGCCCTTGCCTCCCAGCCAAATTACCTGCATCTGCACTTCACATTGCAACGGACGGGAAAACACCGCTTAAAATAAAAATAGCGAACTCAAAATACACGTCACATGTGAGTTCGACGCAGAAGCTGTGAATGTATGTGGTTCTTCGGCCTTGTCGTACTGAAAACACCTGACGTCTGGACGCAGTAGACAAACAGTCTGCGATTACTACTGGCGCTGAGCAGTGGTATAAGCAACAATAGTAGCAGTAGTTACGAACAAATGCAACAGCGGCCAGCCACAGCAGTAGAAGCACGACATAACGGGAACCGCTTATAACGCCCACGAAAACTGCGGTGGGTGCAGAAGTCTGCGCCGTGGTGGCAGGTGTGTTTGTAACAGCAGTGGCATCCACAGCAGCTGGGGCGCCAGGAGCGTGTTAGTGTGCGGGGTGCACCCGCAGCGGCAGCCGGTCGCAGCTTCAAACACACTTGTAGACGAGCCCGTTATTCCTGTGAATAGCGTTTCTGTCCATAAACTAAACTACAGCAGGATAACCTCTTGTCATGAGTAGAGATGTCGGCACGTCGTGGGCAGCTGGTAGGTGAAAAAAACAACACCACTGCTGCGCGCTTTTCCGTGCTACTGAAAAGTTTGCCGTGACTGCTTTTTTCAGTCGAGGCTAACTGCATCGAGACGGGGAGACAGAAAAGGAGGAGCACCCGTAGGAAGCCCGTGCAGAAGGAGAGTTTTACTTGTTGCAAAGCTTAGAAACAGACATGTGCTGCGTCTAAGAGCATCAACAGGTCCGCCACATCTTTAGACCGCGTGTTTATATGCGTCCGCACACAGATTTGGGCAGGTAGTGAAGAAGTGGCACGACACGAAAAAAAAATCATTGTACGCATATGCTGATGCGTGCTTTCAATCCAGATGAGTGCAGGTCCTGTAAGACACATACGCTCTTCCTACAAACTTGATCGATATAAAGTTTAATTTCTCCATAGCCCCTGCTTCTCTCCTGAATAAAAAAGTGTTCCGCTACATAATATACCCTCCTACAGCCACATACGCCTGCTTCTGTCTAAGTAAATAAGTATTTGGCTATATAATTGATACCCTTGACCAACCACTTATGCGTACGCATACAGGTGCCGTTTACGAATACGTACGCGTACAAATGTGCACTTATGAAAGTGTCCATGCGTACATACCTACACACCCAAATAATTGTCCAATTTGTTTACGCGTATCTGGATTCTTGGCATTGCGAACTTTACATGCATTTAGGTGCTTAGACACGCATGCACGTGCTTACATTTTGGAAATGGTGCGCGCTTTACCAAATGACCATCACACGATGCCGCGTTAATGCGCACAGGTTCAGGCAACGTCAAAGTAGAATGGATGCAAGACCGCCACGATACTTAGCTACCATCATGCAGCAGAGGGAGGCTCGCGCTCCACGCACATGGATATTTTAGTCTTTCGACGCTACTGTCAACATTGCAGCGACCGCCGTGGAGAATGGCAACCCAATGTGTTGCGAGGAATTCCAAACTTTTCTGATTACGTCTATGAACGCGGAAAGAGTTGGATTGACAGCGCACTATCTATTTATGCTCCTCACGTTTCAGCCGCTTGGGTTAGAATATGACGGACCCGAGTGCCAGTTAATGTCAGGAGTGCAGCCGTTCCAGTGTAAATATGCGGTCATTCAAAAAAGCTGACACGTTCACTGGGGATCACGAGATCATTTGATAAAAGACTATACGTCCAAAAAGAATACAGAAAATCATTCTTTTCGTATCCACAGTCACGCTTCACGGAACAAAAGTCCCTAAAGATGTTGTAGGAAGTTGCCGGGCAAATGTGCACTATCGCGGAAAAACAATTTTGTTAAAGCCCTGTTAAACCTGAAGTGAAATGTCACGTGAGGGAGGACGAAACTTCCGCGTTCCAACGCCATTCTCCATGTTGTTGTCCTACACAGGTGCGGTTATGGCACAGCCATTTGCAAAATAGAGCATGAATAATTGCTAACAGGGAAAGTTCATCCAGGTTGGGAATACGTGGTTGAAAATGCTGATAGCGCAAGCTCACCTACGGGCTCTGCGAGACCTTTTGTCTTTCTCCTGTTGGCCAAACTCGCGGATAAAGTTTGTACAAATGTTCGGAGAAGAGATGTCATCAGCCCTCGTTGAGTCCGGGACAGTCCGGCGAAACGGCAGCAAGCCTTCGACGACTACCTCTAATCTTTGATACTTATCCCGCCGCGGCTGTACGGTAGACATCATGTCTTGTCTGCCTCTGTTTTTCCGGCTGACAGGTGAAGAAGTGTGTACTATCATGCAAGCATTTGTCAAACACTGAGAGTCAGGTTGATGTGGTGGCCGCTCTTCTCCTCGGAAAGTGGCCGCAGAAAAATAACATCGCCTCACTTCCTGCGGAGAAAGACACATAAGCGCTGGCAGTTGAACGACTTACTGTTCTCACAGGGATGTACATCGTAGAAGGGCATTAGTCACTGCTTCACCATATGACCTCTCGCTCCCCGGCAGCGAATCATGAACAGTCGAGTGTATGCAAAGGTCAGTCTCTTGCCCCACTGTTTTCGGGTATTCCGTGAAAGCTGCGGCGAATTGTAGCTTCGCTGATGAATGCAGCCTTTTCGATTCTGTACGAGAGGCGATATCTCAAAACTTTACGATTACAATTTGTGTGGCGAACTACTTGCACTAAATAAAATTCAACGTGTCATGACTACGTGTGCGCGTCGTACGCTGTAAGGCCACTTTTTCACCCGGATATGCGTGTAAGCAGGCGCGTCCACAGTCTTAAATGCTGAGGGCTTTTCAGGACGTAAAGATGTCCGGCGGATATCGTGTCCTTCTTGAAGTGCGCATGATGTGAAAGCAAAACTTGCTGGAAAAAACTAGTTGCTACGTTGAATGTACACTGTGCACACTATCCATCAGTGAGGAAAGAGCAGCTCGAATATGGCAATACGCAAGGCAAACGCAAGGCAAGCACTTTAGGTGTTAGTCGCAGAATACAACAAACGACTTGAATCTGCAGTAGTCGGCTCCTAACGTGAACCTATTTGTCACAGCATTGCTGAGATGCGTCGCCGCCCTTAATGATAAGGCAGGAAAGTACCTCGCCTATCTGCTTCCTGGTGGGGCACGCTGAGAGACCGGGCAATTCCTTGCGCATGTCCAGGTTGTTCGAAAAGCATCGAAACTGCCCTGTTCTAAAAGCAACAAAGGTGCCCTGTCCGAACAAGACGGTGCAATTACCGCAAAGAACCCCAGCAAAATGCCGAGGCGGCGACTAGAACCAAAGATACAAGAACCGAAAACTCGCGAGTTTTTTTTTTTGTTGACAGACGCCGAAGGCCGACTGTCTTTCGTCCGCAAGCTGCACCTACAAGTTCTTCCTCCACAGCTTTACTCGAAGTGGAACATGACTTGTCAAGGCTTTTTGCTCGAGTACCAGCCCCACTCTGGTATGTGCGTCTCCTACTAGAGACAGCTTCAGAGTATTGTGGTATAGAGAGTGTTTCTTCCACAGGCGTTTTCTCAGCGTACAAAACTCCTCTCCTGGTCTGCTGTATAGGTGGAAAATTACGTGCACAAAACTCTTCTGCACCGGCTGTCGCCATCAACGAAAACGTTCGTGTAGTCCATTACTGCTCTATAGAGAACCATAATTAGGTGTCTGGTGGGATGGTTCACCTCACAGCTTTTCCTTTCCAGGCTGCACGTGAGCGTCCTCGCCCGACAGCTCCTCAAT
>JAEOAE010003351.1:0-36220 GCA_036365155.1 Meriones psammophilus
TTTATCTTGTTCTGTTACTGCTGTTGCTAGGATAGCCTCCTCTATGCCTGTTGCCTTCGTTGCCTTCTCTGTGTTCTCTTTCATTTATACCATAAAAAGTTACTTCCTTTAAGCTTTAGTGAGGTTTAGCAACTGGCTTTATTATATCCAAAGACTATCTGTATGTGCCAGTTTTGTAGAGAAGCTAGGAATACAGCTCAGAGGTAGAACATTTGCTTCACATATAGGAGATAAGGAAAGGAGGAGGAAGGGGAGGAGAAAAGGAACAGGAAAAGCAAAACATTGCTTTTCTTTATACAGATGCCCTGCCTTGAATACAGGGGTTAAAGTCGTCCTGTTTCTGACTTCCAAACAAGGTAGAAATTTCAGATACAGCAACAGTGCTACTTATTTTGTGTTAGTTTTTAACCCAGTCACTCTCCTGACATTCACTCTGTAAGTGCTTTATACGTAGTTGGTTTTATGTACATGTTCATTTTCTGGGAAGAATCTATATTTTCATTAGGTTTTATAAGAGATCAGGTCCTCAGAAAATGTCCTAGGCTTTGCATCCTACCATACTTATCCCTAGGAGACCATATCTGGAAAGCTGATTATGTCCTCTCTGTACATCATTTGATGTTATGATTTCAGGATTCATCTTGAACCTTGTTTTCAACAAAATATTGTAAACATGGCTTGAGCTTAAGAGGCATTTTGTGACTCATGAAAAAAAAATCATCATAAAATGTCCTGTCTGAAAAGAGCATCTGAGTTCATTGTACAATGCACTCAGTAACTTTAATTTATTCACTAACATTATTAGTACTGTTTGTTGTTTTTCATTACTTTTCTAGAGATCCAAGCATGATGACCCCGGTGTAATGGACTGTGCACACACTGTTAACTAAGAAAATAAAACCACACATTCAAAACAAGCAAAACCTCTAAATATTGATAAGAATTAAGTTTAGATTTATGGCCCAAAAAATAATTCAGTTGAAATGTGAGGGGAAGACATTGAAACACCATTATTCAGCAAGCTTTTAGAGTATATATGTGTGTGTGTGTGTGTGTGTGTGTGTGCAAATAAGATGAAAGGATGCATGCATAAACACAACTTAAAGAATTCTTGGGCACACACACAAAAGGTGGAACATAATTAAGCAGGATTTTTTTCCTTTCTGTTTTCTTGCCAGGGAGACTTTGAATATGTTCCTTCCCTCCCCTCCCCTTCATTTCCTTCCTTGTTCAGTGTGAATTTACAAACATTGTACATGAATGGAGGCAATTCTGTGAAAGCATTGCCCAAAGGCCCCCTGCTACCTCACTTCTAGACCTTGAATACAAAATGCATTCTAGCTATTTTTTTTTTTTTCTTGCACGGTGATTTTTCTGGGGGGAGGGTAGACACCCAGACATGGTGAATTCCTCACCTATCCCTCCCTCCTACCCTGGCTTATGTCCTTTAGCACTTTGGAGAGCACAGTGACAGATGTTCCCCACCTATGCAAACCACAATCATACATGTGCTTTCTAAGATTTTCTAACAAAATTATTCCAGTTGCCAGACTGAGACCTTGCCTACAAAAGAATTGGCTTGGTTCTCAAGCAACAATCTCATAAGTGCAGCCAGGCTAATAAGTCATGTGCCAAGGTGCTCAGGTGGGTATTCTTGGCACAGACCCAGGAGATCAGTGGAGCCAAGACTTCTCCTTTTGGGTTCAGTCCACTTCCTAGTTGAAGTCACCTATGGCTCAAAGAGAAGTTTGAGGGATTAGGGATGTAGCTCAGTTGATAAGAAGTAGAGCAGAAGGATCGGAAATTCATGGTCATCTTATAGCTGTTTAGTTTCAGGCCAGGCTGTGTTACATGGAATCCTAACCAAATAATAATAGTAATAAACAGAATACATTTTGGCTAAGAGCATATTTGACGATTATTGTTCCAAGCCAGAGCTAACCTCAGGTTATCAACTTTCCTCGGGGAGGAAGCAAGGAGGCAACAAGGTTCAGCCCAACAGAATTTTCTGCACACATACCCCTCTCCAACCAAGCCCTCCCAGCCTACCATGTGGAGATGTGTGCTCCCACTGGAGACCAGAGGTGCCCCAGCTTGTAATGCTGAGTGCATGGGGCAGGCAAAGTCACCATGGAGCACAACTGTTTGGTCACTGGCCCACTGAGACCATCACAAGCAAACAAAACCACAAAAAAACAACACAAGAAAAAAAATGTACTGGGTACAATGCGTGCAAAGAGAATGGAAGAGAAAATGCCAAAACTCAGAACAGTGGCCTGTCTCTCTATGGGCCCTCTATCCTGTTTCATTAGTGATGTCTTACCCTGAAATCAGGCTTCACCAAATTACATCAGAGTTTGAAACGGTGACCTGCATTCAGCCAGACCAGAGAATGGAGCAGCAACATATCTGTTGATCTCTACCAGACCAAAGGCCAAAGCACCAGGCAAACTCTGCCAGGCCAGAGACCACAGCAGCAGCAAATCTTTGCCAGATCAAAGGCCAGAGAGGTGGCCAAGCTCTGCTAGACCTGAAGCCAGAGTAGTGGCTAAGCTCTGCCAGACCAGAGACCAGAGAACATTGGCAGAGGTGCCAAGCTTGGGGCTCTACATACTGTATCAATCCCTTGCCACCTCCTTGCCACTCTCACTGGAGCCTGTGCAGCATGGCTCAAGCTTCCCTGAAATGAGAAAGAACCAAGTCTAGAGGGATAGAAGCATTCTGTCTCATGTCCTCAGTCAGTCCCAGAGACAAAAAAATGGCAGTGAGAGTAAAAACAGTTAAACAAGAGGCAGGCAGCTAGATCCCGTTGCTTGTGCAGCAGAAAAAAATACACAGATCCAGACAGCATATACCACCATTCCTGCAGTGGAAAAAATGAAAGTAGGATATCAGTGAATCTCTGATGCAACAGCTTCCTGAATTGTCATTGTCCAAAGATCCAGATATCACAGAAAACTGGGTACTCTACCACCCTTTACAGATAGGGGCAGATTCATCCTCTCCGAGGTCTAGAGATCACAGAAAACTCGGTGCTTAACTCCCTTTACAGATGTGCCCTTTCTTTCTAGGCTTCATCTGGCCCACAGCTGTCCAGAGCATCAGCTCTAACCTTTCTAACCACATAGATTACACATTTTGCCTCAAGGTCCAAAAAAACCCTAGAGAAACACAGACACAAACACAGACAGATACAGACAGAGTGCTCACTTATTGGCTGTTGTTCAGTTCCCTGTGCCAGGGGTGTTTGGGAGCCTTGAGGATCCAATATGAGACCCCACATGTTATGGCCAGGAGCTAGAACACATATGCAAGATCACAGAGTTTTATGTGGGCTTAAGCTGGGTCTCTCCAACATCACCAACACAGTGGATCAGAGAGGAGAGCCCTAAGCAGCTGCATGGCAGGATTTTGACTGGGGTTTTAGGAAGGACCAGAAAGTGCTGGTTTAACAGTTACAGGATTGGGTGACATTCAGCAAGAGCAAGCTTTTTACAAAGTGATTGGCTAGCTAACATAATTAACATTGAGCAAGCTACCTCTTGGCCTCAGGAATGTTAGGTATTTTCTGTGTCATTGAATGTTCTACTTCAACGCTGGTGGGCTGCCCCCACAAATGCCCCACTTTGAGATAAGATACCTTCCCGTCCTTGTGGTTATCCTCAGGCTGTTCCCTGGGTATGGAATCTTATGACCTTGTTTTGGGAAATTGTGACCCATGGCCTAGTCCCTGCTTACCTTATGGTAGAGTCACTATTCTGTGACCTTTAGGTGACCTTTTTTAGGCCTAGTTTCTGGTGACGTTTGGGGGTATCAGGTAGGTTCTCTCAGTTCTAAAAGATCCATTTGAATTTTGTGGAAGTTGTAAATGGTATGTCCTGTGTCAGAGAGCACTCCAATATCAAGCTGTGATATAGAAGAGTAGAACTGATGATGTAAAGAATTTACTATTGCTGAGAAACTAGTGGTACCAGTTAGAGTTTAGCTGAGGGAAGACTGCCTGTAAAACACTCCATAGACAAGTAGTATGTTAACCAGGCCTCTTAGAGATTAGGATCCTAGGATATACATGTTTGCTCACCAGGATTGTCTATAAAAGTGCCAGGGTGATGTTTTTTTAATTTGTAAATTTCCAACACGTATTTATTAATTCATGAAGGCAAATAAAAGCAGACCAGATTTGGTGGCGTACAATTTGAGTCAGGTACCTTGATCCAGTAAATATTGAATTTCATATTAAGGGACTGTCCTATGCCCATATAAACAATCCTCATTGACAAAGTTTTGTCAGTTCAAATTTGAGACAGAGGCTATGGGCTAAAGCTGTGTCTGTCAGGTTACAGGTCTCAGAAGCTAATATTGGACACAGGGGCAACATCAAACAGTATCTTATTAATGGCTTTCCCTCTACCACAGAATGGCCTGTGTTTTTCAAAGTCTGTATGCCTATGTGTTTTTTTCAACTAAGAGTTTAAGAGTCATGAGTTCAATACCTACCAAGCACATGGTGGCTCACTACCATCTATAATGAGATATGGTGCCCTCTTTTGGTGTACAGGTGTGCATGCATGCAGAACATTGTATACATAATAATAAATAAATAAATATTTAGAAAAGTCAGTTGTTGGTATTATTAATTTTTTTGTTGATGCATCATTTTTCTAGTCTCTTATTAGTTAATATTCTCTGATAATCCCCAGTCATTAAGAATTTCACTCCTTTTTCACTAGTACTTTGATTTTTGTTTTTGTTTAAAGCATTGTGTCCTATACATCAGTCATTCACATGTTATGTAGTTTATACTTTATTTAAACAATGAATGCTACTTCTACTACCCAGTGCCTAGAACATAATCCTTCAACTCTTTTCAGGTGGGCCCTGACTGGTCAGTGTGAAGTAAAAGAGATCAGTTAATGAGTGTCCACTGACCTCTCTGGGTTTTGTTTGTTTGTTTGTTTGCTTGGAGGTGGGTGATTACAAATAAAGAGGGAACCTGTGTAAGAACTGAGTTCATGACCTACTTTGAAGTTGGTGTTGTCACAACACAGAAAGGGAGGTGGAGGAAGGAAGATGGAAATGAGTCAGGTGATCAATTTTAGATGGTCAGTAAAAGTGAAAATTGTACACTTAGGGCTGGGAGTCATACACAAAGAGAATCAAGAATATGGATTAATTGCTGCACTTGTTTCTGGAAAGCAAATTTGTACAGTTACACTAGTTCATAAACACAGAAGATCTGGACAAAGTGGGGTGGTAGTGCCTAACAGGAATGATTTTTCCCTCCCTCATTTGAAAATGCACAAAGAGAAAAGGTGTGAATAATACTTTGTGTGCTCTAATATATACTTGAATTCCCTGAAGAATATTGGACCATAAAGCCATTTTCAACTTTTAAAACTAATTTTTGAGATTATAATGAAATCGTTTCAAGCTTCTTATTCCTCTCTACTCTTACGTCTCAAATGCTGGGATGAATGGTTAAGGTGGCTACTTAACAATCAAAGCAGACGTGGCTGTCAGGTTCTCCCAGTATCCCTCAGTCCTTACCTGTAACAAGGTATGAGTGTCAAACACACATTTCTAGCCCAGGAGTTGAGCTGCCCTCCTCCCAGCTGTCCTTCCTTATGTATTCCAACCATTTTGGTTACCTGGTATTTTTCATTTATCATTTATCCTCCTGGCCCTTTGTTCTGGCTCTCCACTTCCCTCTCTCCTCTCATCTCACATAGCTCAGGGTCATGTCAACTTTACACTGTCACAGATGTCCCTGTGTCTGACTATGTTCTCTTGTCTATCTATAATGAACTTTCTACTCCAACATTCCTAGGTACATCCATATCCTTTTTGTTTTATTTCTCATTTTCATTGAGCTCCCATTAACTACTCCTTGCTTTCAAATTCATGGCCATTTGTTTCTTTAATGGTTGTTACTATTTGGCTTTGACTGAAGTTTATCTGAAGGACTTCCCAACTATGAGATACAGGTGACTGCACTGGACACTGATCGTATAATGGAATGTGCAACATAAATGGCTTGTATCTGGGAAAATGAGCAGTTGCCCTGGTAAAGTGGAAGACTGTATTTTAAAACATTTCCAAGATGAGGATGTTGCAGGATATTTGATCCCAGTGTGAGCCCTTAGATTGTGAACTGTAAAAAACATTGCTCTGTTTGGTGTGGTTGAGCCCTAACACAAACCTTAATTCCAAGAACTTTCCGTTTATGCTAAACAGGTGATTATGGTATGAATCCGTCAGCCCTGGAACATACCTTTAATTCAAAAGCTCCCTGTGCATAGGATTAAATAATTAACCCTAGGTCAAGAGGCAAAGAAAGAATCCAGCTGACAGGAATTAAAGAGTAAGTGGAAATTTCAGCTGAAATGTATTTAAGACAGAGTGTAAAAGTGGAAGGAGTTTTAGCTTGGTAGCTATGGGGCTTTTTGAGCTTTGAGCTAGAAGCCTTTTGCCTTGGGTTCCTTTGGCCTATCTCCCCTGAGCTGTCATCTGAACTGGTGAGCTTTTGCAGATTTTTCCTCTTGGAGGTGAGGTGAGTAGCAAGGTCAGATGGGTGCTTTATCTGCCTTTCTGAACTAGGTTTTCTCCCCAGTACCTGGCTCCTGGGTCTGTATTGGTAAAATCAAACAATTGGGATTTTCATTTTTTATAACAACACTAGGGTTCTGTGTGCCCCTAGGGGTTGAGTCAAAGCTAGAATACCTCTGCTATCTGAATCATTTGATCTTTGATCCACTGGTAGAGGAGCTACCACTGATCTGAGACTCATCTCTATTGTTCAAGCTAATGTTGTACTCCGGGCAGGCCTAGCAGTCAGGAGCAACAGTGGGAGGTAGTTTATGGGTTTGTTCTGGAATTTCCTCTGATGTAGCTCTAAAGAGCTGTGAGTGAGACCAGAGGCCTTGACATGCTGAGTGTGGGGCCATTGTTCCCAGGCCAGGAAGAGCAGGATGCTGAGCTATCACCGCCTGATCTGCTTTGAATGAGATGGACTGTGGTTCAGACTGTGGTTCAGGCTGTGGTTCTGTTGGTCTCCATGTGGTGATCTCGGCAGAGACCCTTGGCCTCCAACCCGTCCTGAGTGTTGATTGTCCAGAGAAGTGAGGACTTTGTGGCCTGGGCAGTAGAAAGTTGTGCTGCTTATAATATCACTATCTAGTTTACACACACAGGCATTGGTTTTGAAGTGGACAGATTGGAAAAATTGAAAGTCTCATTTCTAGAAATGATGAATGTTGTATTCCACACATGGTTTTGTATAACAAATTTTACAAATAGTTTTGAAACTGGAAGAAAAGAGTTGGGGGTGATCATCCTTCAGCAATAATTGATTATTGTTATTATTATTATTTTTTTTATTATTTTGTTTTTTTTTTTTTGCATCTATCACCAGGCACAATGGCATGCTTTAGAGAAATTCAGTTCCAGGGTACAAAATGAATTTCTGAGATGCAGAATTTTGTCAGGTGTGCCTGGTTTTAGGTAAGTGGATAGGGCAGATTGCACATCTTGTGACATAATCCATGCATCAGGAAACATATTAAATTATTCTCCATCATTGTTCTGTGTGTGAGTGTTGGCAAGGGCTGGGATGTGCCTGAACCCAGAAGGGGACATGAGGGACTGCAAGCCATAGCTTATCTTTATGATCACCTCCATTTTCCACTTCCAGAGAAAAAGGACTCCCTGGAAAGGAGGTTAGTAGTAGATGGAGAGTCAGAAATATAACAGTTTAGGTGTCACTTTGAGTTTGTCTTGTGTGATTTGTGAAATCTGTGTTTATTTGATTTGTATTAAGTAAACAATCAAAGGTATCTCTGGTCCAGTGCACATTTTTCATGTTAGAGTTTCCTTAGGTCTTTTCATGTAAACTTGGCTATATTTTAGGCTTATGTTTTTGGCTTTTTCTCTCACCCCCTCATTCTTTCACAAACACTGTACACATTCTTAATTATTGAAGTTTGTTGTAAGTACAGAACTCACATCATGCCAGAAGATTATGAGATTCATGACAATAGAATCATCCCTTATTTTTCTGTTTTCCTCTATTTCTTACCAGGTGGCTTTTCTGATATGAGATAGAGATTCTGGATTGTTCTTTAGCAATCACATAAAGACAATTTGCACTATGTCTGTAGAAGGCAGAAGAGACAACATGAAGGTGAGTGATACCAGTTGGCTAGTTTACCCCTTCTCTTTTGACATTTTCTTTTGGTGATCTGTCATTTTCTTCACAAGTTTCATGTGTCCTGTTGTCTCCATATTCATTAGTTGGAAGATTTTATTCTCCTGAAAAGATTAAATCAAAACCCTGCCCCATCCCTAATTCAGGGGAGAGAATCCTACCTTTTTAGGCATGTTATTTTTTTTATAGGGCAAAATGTTTTTTTGGAAATAGAAAAAGTATAATATCTCAATTAAAGTTAAAAATCTTTGAAAGTTTACAAATATACCTTAAAGTGTATTTATTTCTAGATCATAAAGGGCATTCACTTTGATTTTCAGCCTGTCTTTTACATGTAGCTTTTAAATGAAATCAATGTAAATCGTGTGTGCCTGACTCTGCCTCCCAGGTGGTATGTAAAAGACATGTGCCTCCCAAATGCTGGGATTAAGGCTATGAACCACCAACACCCTGTCATTGTAACTCCTGAATTTAGAAAACAACTAATTAATAGTGAACTGCTTGTCTCTGCTGGGATTAAAGGCACTGTCTATCACTACACTGCTCAAAATTTTATATTCACTCCAAATTATTCCATCTCAAACAAGTTTATAACTTTGAATTTACTTAAAATATTTAAACCTCTTAACAGTTTTTAATATAAAACAACAAAAGTATCCATTTTTATTTAAGAAGAAAACACTAGTCTTTATAAGTTTGTGTGGACTCAATGACCAAGCTGTCTGATGAACAGTTACCTCTGCTTATTCAGGGGATCTCTACTATTCAAATCTAATCATTATCAATTTTGATAGGATCCATCATTCCTTTCCTGTGCAGACATTTAATTTTACCTTTGAAGACACAGTTCAATAGTTTCTCATTGTCTACTCCTTTTAGTGATGTTTACTTCTTTTTGTTGTACAGTATTTAGGTGTGCTGTTAAGTTGCTAGTAAGAGATCTTTCTGATTTTTTTTTCTAAATGTGTTTAGTGCTATGAACTGTCTTCTGGTCAACATTTCTATTGTGTATTCATTTATTGAGTTTTGATATGTTATGTATTCATTTCAGTTTGGAATTATTGCAAGTTTTTTTTATATCTTTTGATACTTCTACTTTGTTCAAGATATATCATCAATTTTGGAGAATAGTATATGAGTTGAACTGAGAAGAGGGAATAATCTTTTGTGCTTGGGTGGATGTTCTGTAAACATTATTTGGGTATATTTAGTTTTTTGATGTTAGTTAGCTGGAGCATTTCTCTGTTTAGTTTGGTCAGGAGGACTTGTCCATTGGTGAGAGTAATATATTGAAGTCTTTCCCTATATTGGTTTATGAGGGTCAGGATGTGATGCAAGCTGCAGAAGTGTTTCTTTTTTTATTTTAGATATGTCATGTTAATGTTTTTGCCATCTTTTGCCATCTTTTTTAGTTTTTTTAAAAACTGTTTTGTTAGATATTAAAATTGCTATACAATCTTGATACTCTAGTCCATTTATTTAGAATATCTTTTCCAAACCTTTACCTTGAGATAATGTCTATCTTAATGTGAAGCTGTGTTTGTTGTATTTAGAAGAAGGGTGGATTCTATTTTATCATCAATTTTGTTTGTCTGTGTCTTTTTATTGGTGAATTTGGGTTGATGTTATTAAGAGATATCATTGAACAGTAATTGTTATTTTTGGTGGTGGTGGTGGTTTTAGCACCTTGAGTGGGGCTGTATTTATAGATACATATTATTTAAAATTGACCTTTTATGGAACATCTTATTTTCCCCATTTGGTGATTGAAAGTTTCTGGGCATAGTTAGTAATTTGTCTTGGCTTCTGCAGTTTTTTTTTAGGGTCAGAAACATTCTGTCTAAGCCCTTCAACTTCTAGCATTTTTACTGAGAATACAGGATTAATTCCAATAGATCTGCCTTTTTTTTTTTTTTTGGTTGGTTTTTGTTTGTTTTGGTTTGTCTGATTGGTTGGTTGGTTGTTTTTTTTTTTTTTTTTGTTTGTTTGTTTGTTTTCATTTGCAGCTTTTCATATTCTTTCTTTGATCTGTATATTTAGCATTTTGATTATTCTCTGGTAAGAGGACTTTCTTTTCTGGTCCAGTGTCTTTGGTATTTTGTATGCTTCTTGTGCCTTGATAGACAGCTTTAGGTTAAGAAATTTTTCTTGTATGATTTTGTTGAAAATGTCTTCTGGACCTTTGATCTCATCCTTCTTCTTCTAATCTGATTATCAGCATGTTTTGTGTTGTCATAATGTCCCAGAGTTCCTGGATGTTTCCTGAAAGTTTGTATATAGACAGGTTGGTTTTGAACTTCCAGCTCTAACTCCAGTCGAGTGTTGGGCTTAAATGTAGGCCAACATGCCTGGCATCAACATCACCATCATTGGCTGCTGAGCATGGAATATATGGTTTTAGGTATTTATTTTGTTTTGTTTTGTATATGTAAGCATAGGTTATTGTGTTGATTTTCATCAACATTTTGCATTTGAAATTTGGCAGGGAGTATATTTAATTTCTTAGGATGGCATTTAATGATGACACTAACACTATCTGAGCTTTCTGAGTCATTGAATTGTGGGTTTGTGACATTCTTCTTACCTGTTGTTTTTTTTTTTTTTATTTGTTTTTTTTATTCCCATTTAATTTATTTTTAATTTAAATTTGTTTTTTATTTTTAATTTATTCTCTGACATGAACTCGAGTCTTTGATTACCTCCTCCTGAGTGTTGCAGTCTTGCAAAGCCACAGAGGAAGATGATGCAGCCATCCTTGATGAGACCTGATAAGCTAGAAGGGAAGGAATTCCTCCCCAATTAGGAGACTAGAGAAAGGGCATAGGGGCAGAAGAAGGAGGGTGGGTGGGCCTGGGAGGAGATGAGGAGGGGGCTATGGCAAGGATACAAAGTGAACACATTGCCATAAATAAATTAATTAAATTAAAAGATAATTTCTCCACTTAACATCCCAATTGTAATCTTCTCCCTTGACTCTTCCTTGTCTCACCCTCCATTCCTCATTCCTCCTTATCCCATTTCCTATATCTCAGATACAGGGAACCTTCCTCTCCTACCATCTGAACCCAGCCTATCAAGTCTCACTACAACTTCCTGCATCCTCTTCCTCTGTGGCATAGCAATGCCCCCTCCACCAAGGGGAAATGATCAAATAGCAGACAACAGAGTCCATGTCAAAGCCAGCACCTTCTCCCCTTACTATGGATCAAACATGGAGACTGAGCTGCCTATCAGCTATATCTGAGCAGGGGTCTGGTTCATCTTCATGAATGATCTTTGGTGGGTCCATCAATCTCTGCAAGTCCCCATGGGCCCAGATTTGTTTTCCTTGTTGGTCTTGTTATGGAGGTCCTGCCAGCTCTGGGTCTTTCTACTTTCTATCCCCCCCACTCTTTCCTATGATTCCCTGTGCTCCAGCCAAAGTTTGGCTGTGAATCTTAGTATCTGCTTCGAACCCCTGCTGGGCAGAGTCTTTTGGAGGATATGTATGTTAGGCTCTCATCCTGTTCCCTCTCCTCAGTCACTTCTGGTGTCAATTCTATTTGCCCTTTTGAATAAGAATTGACCATCCTCCATAGGGTCCTCCTTTTTATTTAGCTCCTTTAGGTCTGTAGATTATAGTATGTTTATCCTATTATGGCCATTATCCATTTACAAATGAGTATATACCATGCATGTCTTTCTGGTTTTGGAATAACTCACTTAGGATGATCATTTCTAGTTCCATCCACTTGCCTGAAAATTTTATAGTTTCCTTTTTTTTAAATACCCAAGTAGCATTCCATTGTGTAAATGTACCACAATTTCTGTAAAACAATGGTTTGTTTGAGAGACATGTAGTTGTTTCCCTGTTATTGCTATTATGCATATAGATGCTATGAACATAGTTGAGCAAATATCTTTGTTAAATGGTGGAGCATCTTTTTTTTTGATATATGCCCAGGAATGGTATAGCTGGGTCTTGAAGTAACACTATTTCCAATTGTCTGAGAAAGCATCAGATTGATTTCTAAAGTGGTTGTATAAGTTTGCACTCCCACAGCAATGGAGGAGTGTTCCTCTTTCTCCACATTCTCACTAGCTTGCTGTCACTTCAGGTTTTGATCTTAGCCATGATGGGTTTAAGATGGAATGCCATTTGCATTTCCATTATGACTACAGATATTGAACATTTAATGTCCACCATTTGATATTCCTCTGTGGAGAATTCTCTGTTTAGTTCTGTACCCCAGTTTTAAAGTGGATTATTTGGTTTGTTGGAGTTTAATTTCTTGAACTCTTTTTATTTTATATCTTGTTTATTAGCTCTCTGTTGTGTATGAAGGGTTGGTGAAGATCTTTGTCAGGCTGTAGGCTGTCATTTTGTTCTATTTACAGAGTTCTTTGCTTCAGAGAAGCTTTTTGTTTCATGAGATCCTATTCATTAATTCTTGATTTTAGAGCAAGTGTTTTTGGTGTTCTGTTGTGGAAGTTACTTTCTATGCCAATGAGATTGAGGATCTTTCCCACTTTTTTTTTTTCTAACAGATTTAGTGTATCTGGTTTTATGTTGAGGTCTTTGAACAACTTGGACTGCAGTTTAGTGCAGAGTGATACATATGGATCTATTTTTATTTTTCCACATGTAAACTTCAGGTTAGACCAGCACCATTTGTTGAAGATGCTGTCCTTTTCCATTGCATGGTTTTGGATTCTTTGTCAAAAATCAAGTGGCCATAGGTATGTGGGTTTATTTATGGGTCTTCACTTCAATTCCATTGATCCACCATTTGTTTTTATTACAGTACCATGCAGTTTTTATTACTATTATTTATAATACAGCTTGAGATGAAAAATGGTGATACCTACTGAAGATCTGCTATTGTACAGGATTCTTTTAGTTATTCTGTTTTTTTTTTTTTAATTTTTTCCATATGAAGCTGAGAATTGTTTTTTTCAAGTTCCTTAAGGAATTGTGTTGATATTTTGATGGAATATCATTGAATGTGTAGATTGTTTTTGATAGGATGGCAATTTTTACTATGTTGATCCTACTAATCCATGAGCATGAGAGATATTTCTATCTTCTGGTATCTTTTTCAGTTTCTTTCTTCACAGACTTGAAGTTGTTTTGTTTTTTTTTCATATAGGTTTTTCACTGGCTTGTTGAGGATAATCAAGATATAAAATATTTGTTTTTTTCCTGGCTATTGTGAAGGGTGTTATTTTCCTAATTCTTTATCAGTCCATTTGTCTTTTTGTATACAGGAGTGCTACTGATTTTTTTTTCTGAGTTAACTTTATATCCAGCCACTTTGCTAAAGTGTTTTTCAACTGTAGGAGTTGCCTACAGTACAATTTTTGGGGTCATTTTTGTATACTGTCATATCATCTGTGAATAGTGATATTTGATTTCTTCTTAACAATTTCTGTCCCCTTGATCTCCTTTAGTTGTCTTATTGCCCTAGATAGGACTTTGAGTACTGTATTGAAGAGATTGAGAGACAGTGTGTAGCCGTGTCTTGTCCCCAAGTTCAGTGGAATTGATTTAACTTTCTTTTCATTTAGTTTGATGTTAGTTAGCTATGGGGTTTCTTTACACTGTCTTTACTATTTTTAGATATGTGCCTTTGTCCCCAGTCTCTCCAAGACTTTAAACAAGGAGTTACTGTTGGATATTGTCAAAATTTTTTCACCATCTAAGAAAATGATCCTCTGTTGTTTTTTTTTTTTTTTTTTTTCAATTTGTTTATATGGTGGATTACATTGATGGATTCCATATACTTAAAGTCTATTTTATTAGACATTAGAATGGCTACTCCTGCATGTTTCTTGGGTCCATTTTCTTGGACCCATCTTCCAGATCTTTACTCTCAGGCAATGTTTATCTTTGTGACTTAGATGTGTTTCTTGTATGCAACAGATTGTTGGGTCTAGTTTACATATCCATTCTGTTAGTCTGTGTCTTTATTGGAGTGTTAAGTCCATTGATGTTGAGGGAAATTAATGACCAGTGGCTGTTAGATCCTTTTATTTTGATGTTGCTTGTGGTAGTGTGTTTGAGTGCTTGGTTACTTTTAGTTTTGCTGTAGTGACATTATTTATTTCCTGTGTTTTCCTGAATGTAGTTAGCTTTCCTGGGTTGTAGTTTCCCTTCTAGGAGCTTCTGTACCTCTGGATTTGAGGGTAGGTATTGTTTAAATTTGTTTTTGTCATTAAATATCTTGTTTGCTCCATCTATGATGACTGAGACTTTTGCTGGGTATAGTAGCCTGGGCGGTCATCTGTGTTCTCTTAGGGTCTGCATGATATCTGTTCAGTTTCTTCTGGCTTTCATAGTCTCTGTTGAGAAATCAGGTGTTATTCTAATGGGTTTGCCATTATATGTTACTTGGCCTTTTTTCCTTTGCAGCTTTTAGTATTTTTTCTTTGTTCTGTATACTTACTGTTTATTATGTGGTGGGAGGATTTTCTATTCTGGTCTAATTTATTGGGTGTTCTGTAGGCCTCTTGTAGTCTTATAGACCTCTCTTTTAAGTTGGGGAAATTTTCTTCTATGATTTTGTTGAAAATATTTTCTGGGCCTTGGAGGAGGGAATCTTCTTTTTCCTCTAGTCCTATTATTTTTAGGTTTTGCTTTTCATGTTGTCTTGGATGGTCTATGTCAGGAATTTTTTAGATTTAACATTTTCTTTGATAGCTACATCTATTTCTTCCATTGTGTCTTCCACACCTGAGATTCTTTCTTCCCTCTCATAGTCTATTCATTATGCTTAGCTCTGTAGTTCTTTTTTTTCTCCCTAAGTTCTTTCTCTCCACAATCTCCTCCATTTGTGTTTTCTTTAATTTTTCCAATTCTATCATCAGATCTTGAGCCATTTTATTGATTTCCTTCACCTCTCTGACTATTTTCCTTCAATCCCTTCAGCTGTTTGTTTGAACAATCCTCTGTTTCTTTAATATCTTTTAGTGATTTAAGTATTTCCTCTCTAAAGGCCACAAATTGTTTGGCTGCAACTTCCTGTATTTCTTTAAGGATGGCCACAATCTCTTTGTCTTTATCTTCTTCTATTTCTTTGCAGATGGCAATATTCTGTTCGACTTTATCTTCATCTAGGTCTTTACGAAGTTTATTTGTCTCCTCTATTATCCTGTTCATAAGCACAGATGTAAGGTCATCTTCTTAAATTTCATTTACGCTGGGTTATCCAGGGCTGCTTGCTCCAGGATAACTTGTTCTAGGGATGCCATATTGCTCTGTCTTTTGTTGGTTGAGCTTTTATGCTAGCCTCTACCCATTAGGCTATCTTAGGTGTGGGGGGTTAGTTTCTGGTACTTCCTGGGATCCTGTGGTGGGTCGAATCCCCTTGACAGGAAGATGATTTTTCCAAAAGCAGGCCTCCTCAGCTTTTTGGGTATGGTCACTGAATGGCAGGCGTTTTTCAGGAATTGCCACAGCTCACCTCAGTCATATAGACCTGAGTACTAATTGTGGCCTTTGCTAGTAAAGGGGACTATCCTCTCACCCAGAGAAGTCCTGGAGACAGCTGCCCTGCTGCTGGGTTTCTTGCTGTAAATTTAGTGAGCTGCTGCTGTAACCTGGTTTGTTCAGTTTAGTTAGGGATAACTGGTTTTCCCTTGGAGCAGTATCTGGGGGTTGATCTCAGGGAACCCAGGTTTCTGTAGGTCTAAGTTTGGAGCTCCGTGCCCCAGTACTCAAGTGGTAATCAGTGGCAGGTGTACACCACTCTCATGTGTGAATCAGGAGGCTTGAGTAGGAGCCTGTGGATAACCAGAAACTTTTCCAGAGCTAGGTGTCCTGAGGTAGGGCCAGATGTTTCTCCCACCTTTGGGATTTCTCCCAACAGGAAGACCCAGTCTGTACTGTTTTGGAGGTATGTAGAATGTGTAGGCACTTGCTTGCAGTGGTGGCTCCAAGCTGGTGACTAGACAGGAACCTGGGAACTTTTTCCAAGATTATTCCCATATGTGGTGTTGGTAGTGGTGGTGGTGGGGTCAGCTGAGTGCTCTAAGCTGGGACCTGCTGTTTCCCTGCCTGTGGGTTTTTCTCCTACAGGGAAACCCATCCTTTAGTGCCCTGGCACACACAGTTCTATCTGTGATGGAGAGTCAGTTGCCTGGGTCTAGGCTGGAGCCCCACTCAGGGCTGGCTGCTGTGCACCTGCAAGTCTACAGGACTTTACCAGGGATAGACTGGGTGACATTTGGTCAGTCCCACTTGCTTCCTTTCCTGTGGGGTTTTTTGAGAGTGGGACTCCCAGACTCTGGTGCCCTGGGGTGCACAGTTCAGCCTGGGAAAAAGTGATCAGGACATGCTTCTTGGGTCCTATTTGTCCTTGAAAACCTTCCTCATCCTGCCAAAACATCTGTTTTATTAGATATTAAAAATTTCCTTGGGATTAGTTGTCTTATTCTGAGGTTGAACCCAATTGTTTTTCTCATCATTGGGTTTCTTATCACCTTGTTTTAAACACAGTCAATGGTGTTTTGGGGCAAACAGTTCCAACTATTTGTCACTGTGCAGTCTTCTCCTACCCAGCTGATCTGTCACAGTATGCAATCAGCCCTGCCATCTGGGATCTATTTTTAATTTTTACTGAATATGATTATTTTGATTGTATGTATGAATATGAACCTCTTGTGTGCTTAATCATCACAGTAGTCCAAAGATGTGTTCAGAACTCATGAACTTATAGCAATTGATAATAGTGGGTCCCAGTTAAACACTGACATTTCAGACCAATTATTTGCAAGAGCAGCAAGAGCTCCTCACTGCTGAGCCATCTCTCCTGCCTTATGTTGCTTATTTATGATCAACATTTACATTGCTAATATTTTCATCTTTCTATTTTTAGCTGTTTAAACATGCATTCCCTTTTAGCAAGATCTTATTAAAATTACAGTTTAAGCTAGGGCAGTGCAGATTTCTAGAAAATAAATACACAACTAAAGTGAATGTAAAATTCCTTGTAGAAGCTTCAGTAAAGACCTCTGAGTTATTTCAATCTTTTGTGTTTGTTTGATTGACTTTTAGGGAGGCTCTGTCTTACTATATAAGTCTGGCTGTAATAGAACTCTTTGAATAGATCATGCTGGCATCCAATTCAATAAGATACACCTGCCTCTGCCTCCTGTGTGATGGACTTAAAGGCATGACAGAACACACCCAGCTTGTCCATCAATTTTTTGTAGTTAGTAACTGTTCATAAATTTCTCTGATCTGTACTTAGTACTGTTCATCTGTTAATTTCTCTCTGTGTGTCTGTCTCATTCTATTTCTCTCTCTTGTCTCTGTTTGTCTTTGTCCACATTAATTGACATGACTATTCCAAAGCTATATCCTATTCAAAAAGTTCAGATATGACACAGTTAAAACTTCATTATTCAGTTTTCTTCTAAAATGACTTAGTGATAACATTAACACTTATGTTTTAATAGAAAAGTTTTAATCTTTTTATTTTTAAACTATAGACTATACTATAATAGTATAGTTTATACTATAACCTATAAACTATAGATTTAGAAAGGAAAGTATACAAAACAATGATCAAAGAATAATCATGTGTTCTATGCCTTTTCTTTTGCCTGGGAACTCAGAAATATGATGTTATCAGCTATGATTATTGTTGCTTGCCACTCACATTACTTTTACCCATCTATTCACTGTAGTACAATTTCCCTTCCACAAATATATGAGCCCCCGTTTTCATATACTGGTATGCCACATCTCTGATCCCTGTTCAAAAGATGATATCCAGTGCCATGTTGTCTTTTGTCTGACACCACCCATCTGTCCACTGTCACCTGATAGCCACATATCATTTGTTGCTAGATAAAATATCATGACTGTGTTTTTTTTTCCTTCCACCTGTCTCATGACAGTGTCCTGACCTACTCACCCAAGTAACTGAAGACGATTCATAGATCACTCAAGAACCCAACTAATGGCTACTTCATATTCATGCCTTACAAACTAATACAAACCTTTAACACAGGTTTTCAAAGCAAGCTTTTTTTATTTCCTTTACAATCGAACCTTTAGGCTTTTTCTTCTCCCCTCCTTCACCTGATGCACAGCACCCAACTGTCTAACACTATCACTTCTGTGTCAGAAAATAAATGGAAGAAGCACTTGAATTATATGATTATATTGCCAATGAAGTAAAAAATTTATATCGTTGCCAGTCTTTCAGTTGTACAAATGCATGGCATATTTTAGAATTCAGTGACCTTCGATGATGTGCATGTGAAATTCAGCCAAGAAGAGTGGGCTTTGCTGGAACCTTCCCAGAAGCAACTCTACAAAGATGTGATGCTAGAGACCTGTGAAAACCTCACTGCTATAGGTAAGACTGCAAATTTTCTTTCACTTTTAAAATAAAGAGACAACTCTTACTTTGTTATTGATCCTCTTCTGTAATTCCAATTTTGAATGAGGAGGAATGAGGTGAATAAATCAGGCATGGTTCTAAGGGTCACAGAAGATAGTGATTTAAGTTTTGCCTTAATAATAACATGATATTTCCAATAATATATATTTTCTGGTACTATATTTTAGGCTACAATTGGGATGACCACAATATTGAAGACAATTTTCAAATTTTTCCAAGTAATAAAAGGTAACTTTATGTGCATGTTAATACAGATATGAATCTTAAATTTTAATGAGTCCTGGAATTTTGCTGTTTTTTTTTTGTTTGTTTGTTTGTTTATTGGCTGCTTTTTATTTTCTGTTTTTGAAATAATGTTTTTTTTCTGAGTATCTGTGACTTTCTTAGACTTGCTTGTTAGATCAGCCTGACCTCAAAATCACACAGATCTGCCTGCTTTTGCGTCCACAAGTGCTGGGATTAAAGGCATATACCAGCACACATGGTTGTGTCCTGGAAGTTTTAAAGAAAAGCAACAGTGTAAAAACAGCACTGCTTTAAGTGTACTGATGATCATTAAAATCTCACAATTCCATGTACTTCAATTTCAGGTATCTGATTTGTGTTTTCAAAGCACTCCCCTAAAATAGAAGAAAAAAAATAATGTTGTATCAGAAAATAACATTTGAATATTATGGATATTTCAGCTACTGAGTTGAACTGCCAATCTGTTTAGTCTCATTCTATCTACTCAGATATTGCAAGAGGTATACACATTGAGTAAGTGACCAGTATGTGTCCAAAACCTTCTAATAAGCAAATATTTCATAGTACAACCAGTGTTACTCATTTTCATGTAGTAACATTGGAAAGTTTAGTGAAAAGAGCAGCTTATGAGAGTCAAGAATATTGTTGTAGAGAAACCTTAATCCCTATATGACATGTGTATGATGAACAAAATCAAACTCTGTTAATTCAATGTTGGGACCTTTTATTATTCTTGTAATTTAAATTGGTATATCATATGTCACAATGTTTCTAAGACACATGAGCATAGGGATATTGAAGGAAGCAGTGTACCTGTCTTTCTCCAAGAACAATTGATTTTGTAGCAGTACCCACTTTGAGATTTTCTGAATGTGATAAATGGTTACTGTTAATTGATTTTGCCACTTCACTGAAAATTCATCAGCAAACTCATACTGCTGAAAATACCCATGAATACTAGGAATTTGGAACTTCTTCTGCTTGTCCTGACTCACTTTGTTAATGAAATGTCATTCATATACTACAAAAAATTTTGAATGGGATTGCTGTGCTAAAATTCTGAATTCTTACAATACTCTTCATATATTTGACTAAAGCTCTCATAGAAAAATTATGCTATAAATTTGAATCACATAACAAATGCTCTTACTATCACAGGGATATTAAAAAATAGCCATAATGAAGAATACCATGAATGTAAATAAAGTGATAAAACTTTAAAATTTTATTATTTTTACCATTAGACTGAATTATAAAATTAATTCATATAGATAATTATATTTATTAGTGTATTGAAATGACTGGGAAATCTTTCATATGTTCTAATTATCTTTGCAGGCATGAAAGCAGTCATACTGAGAGAAACCCTTCAAATGCACTCTATGTGGTAAATCCTTGCCTATACCACTGTTCTCATATGGCATAAAAGAACACACACAGGAGAGAAGCCTTATAAATGTAACCAGTGTGGAAAAGCCTTTTGCAAAAACAGTCATCTCTTAAGACATAAAAGAACACACACTGGAGAGAAACCTTATGAATGTAACCAGTGTGGTAAAGCCTTTGCAGAAAACAGTCTCTCTTAAGCCATAAAAGAACACACACTGGAGAGAAACCTTATGAATGTAACCAGTGTGGTAAAGCCTTTGTACAAAACAGTGCTCTCATAAGCCATAAAAAGAACACACACTGAGAGAAACCTTATGAATGTAACCAGTGTGGTAAAGCCTTTGCACAAAACAGTACTCTCTTAAGCCACAAAAGAACACACTGGAGAGTGAATGTAACCAGTGTGGTAAAGCCTTTGGCATAAAGCCATAAAAGAACACACACTGGAGAGAAACCTTATGAATGTAACCAGTGTGGTAAAGCCTTTGCACAAAACAGTCATCTCATAAGCCATAAAAGAACACACACTGAGAGAAACCTTATGAATGTAACCAGTGTGGTAAAGCCTTTGCACAAAACAGTACTCTCTTAAGCCATAAAAGAACACACACTGGAGAGAAACCTTATGAATGTAACCAGTGTGGTAAAGCCTTTGCACAAAACAGTCATCTCAAAAGCCATAAAAGAACACACACTGATGAATGTAACCAGTGTGGTAAACCAGAAAACAGTAATCTCATATGGCATAAAAGAACACATACTGGAGAGAAACCTTATGAATGTAACCAGTGTGGTAAAGCCTTTGCAGAGAACAGTAATCTCATATGGCATAAAAGAACACATACTGGAGAGAAACCTTATGAATGTAACCAGTGTGGTAAAGCCTTTGCAGAAAACAGTAATCTCATATGGCATAAAAGAACACATACTGAAAAGAAACCTTATAAATATACTCAACATGATAAAGCCCTTGCACAACAGAGTAGTCTCTGAAAACATGAAAAAACACACAGTGGAGAGAACCCTTGTGAGGGTAATTAGTGTGATAAAGCCTTTGCATGTAACAGTCATCTCCTAAGACAACAACACATTCTGGAAGGAAACCATATGAATTCAACTATGTGGTAAAGCGTTTGCGCATAACATCTCCTAATACATAAAGGAACACATACTGGAAACATGTCTGACTGTAACCAATGTGAAAACTTTTGGACTTCAGAATAATCTCCACACTCATGAAAAAAATCCTAATGTACAGAAAGCCTGTGAGTGTTTTTGACATGGTGAAACCATTTCACATTTGTATAATCTTCATCATCATGAAAGGATTCATAATGGAGGAAAAACTTATGAATGTGTTTAAAATGGTGAGGCCTTGCACAAATCTAGAGTCATCATTATCATAAAAGTATCTTTACTGGAGAGGAATTCTGTGAGTATAAGCAATGTGGAAAGGTCTTTGTGTTCTTTGGTCCACTGAGATCCAACAGAACTGTAAAACTAGCTCAATGGAAATGACCTCCCTTTTCTGAAGGGGAAAGGGAATAGGGGCAATAGGAATGGAGGGTAGTCATGGGGCAGAGAAGGGAGGGGATTACAATTTGAATTTAAAGTAAATAAACTTATTTTTAAAAAAATACAATGAATGGTGAATATCAATTACATGCAACAGTATTATATAATAAGGTGTTTACAGAAGACTTATTGATAATCTTGATTCTCAACATTTACTATTTTCAGTTGCCTCACTTTACACAAGAAACTTTTAGTCCAGTGGATGAATATGTAGGGAATGGTGAACTAACACCAGCCAGGAAGTTCTCTGAGAGTATCACAACAGTGGTAGCCTGTAGAAGTTTCTTTGTGTACACATACCTATTGTTCCAGGGGTACTATTGAAAAACATCACAACCAACACTGAATTTTGAGATATGAGGAAGGAGGCTTTCTTTTCCATGTATGACCCTGCTTCTGGCCTAGATGTGTAACCATGTCAAGGGTGAGTTTTCTCTGCCTGACTTCATCTGGAGAGTGTCTTTAGACATCGACACCACCAATCAAATTTGATAGAGGGCCTTTGACACAGATCCCTGATAACTCTCCCCTCTCTTCAAATATAGGATAATTTGGTTCTGTGTTCTTGTTCTTCTTATTCATGTAATAAGAATGTACTGTTTAATGCAAATTGAGCATTCTTGAATTACCTAGTATTAAACAATTATCTCCACCTATACTTGGAGCATTGCAGGCACTCCCCAAGGGATATAAGCCTCTGTTTTCTGTTTTTTAGAATTAAAGTTGAACTTACTTTCTGAGGTGGTTCGCAGAGTGGCTGACCACTGTTATGCTTGTGGGCTTTCCAAGCTTTATACCTCATCTTCTGCCCCTCATGCCTTTTTGGGTTGGTGGTAAACAGCCCTCCAGGCAGCAAGAGAATCACATTCTCTGAAATACCTGTGATAAATGTTTCACACTTCATAGGATTTCAAATTTCACATGTTTCTGGATGTGAAATGGTCAATCACACATTGTCTTGGGGTGGGACTCTTTAAAATGAGTTATACTTAGTGTTTAGTTCACGGTAAGGTTGCAAGCAAGCTTCATGATATGAAATCTTCTGAGGTGAGTACAGTGGCCCATGGAAAAGAAATAAGAGCAGAAATTTTATTTCTCTGTTTTTAATAGCTGCTTACTGTTCTGATAATGTATGGGTAGATGGCAGAGGAGAGGAACTCCCCTTTTGAGTGGTCTAGGGAAAGGGGATGGGGGAAGATGGAGAGAAGGTGGGACCAGTAGGAGTTGAGGGAGTGACCTTCAATCAGCATATATAATGAATAAATTGTGAAAAATAAAAACAATTATTAAAATAAAATATAGTAAGAAAAACAAAACAAAAAAGCAAAAATTTGAGTCTAGTTTTGGTAACTGCCCTCCCTCAAAGAGAAGAAAGAAGATATATAGAAAGAAAAGAAAAACGGAATCTTTGTTTTTGCCACCTTTCTTCCCTGTGGGCTCACTTGATAATCATTATCCAATGGAGAACATGCTTCTCTCTCTGAAGCTTATGTTACCATAGAAGTAGGATTCGAACCTGGAACTAATGGCAGAGGTTTGTAGTTAGCATATGAAATCAAAACTACCTGCCAGTTTCTTCCAGCAAGCCTTCAGTCCTTCCATGTTATCCAGTCCTCCAGGCTAGTACAGCCCATGCAATACCCTGAATTCTCCTTCCTAGAGCCTGAGCTAACCGCACCCTCCCTTACCCATCTATAGGCAAACTATTTTGCCTACCTGGCCCTGTCAATAGCCATGCAGGAGCAACAGCAAAACAGCTGTAGAACTCATGGAATGTGGCTCATCTGTTAGCAAACTCACGATGAATTTGTCTTGGAGAAGCATAAACCCGAGAACTGTTTTTCCTGAGCACTTTGTGCTCTTATGTATCATATCTCTGCTTGCTGCCCTTATGATGTCCATATTCCTCATAACATGAGTTGTATGAAAAATTAAGGAGGCTTCTAGCCCATCACTGGGCAATATCACTGGCATTTAAAATTACCAATGCTTGATCTCCTTTCACATGTTTATCTCCTTGCATGATCACACCTCCTTGCATGGTCACACCTCCTTGGTCACTCATGATCACACCTCCTTGCATGCTTACACCTCCTTGCATGCTCAGGCTCACACCTGCTTTCATGCTCTCACCTGCTATCATGCTCACACCTCCTTGACCACTCATACCTCCTTGCATGCTCACACCTCCTTACTCATTCTCACCTCCTTTCACGCTCACACCTGCTTGCACAGTCACACCTCCTTGCATATGCACACCTCAATGCACACTCACACCTCCTTGCATGCTCACGCTCACACCTGCTTGCATGCTCACACCTCCTTGCACACTCAAAACTCCTTGTCCTTGCAAAGTAGTTGACATTCCTACATCCAGTTTGTCCAGCATTCGGTTTGCACTATAATCAAAGGCATTCCTTGCCCAGTGGCTACCTTGCCACATATGGAGCCCTATCCTGAAGGAGAATTTTTAGGCCCATCATATTCTTTGAGGTGGAAAAGTATGCTGCCAGGAGATGACATGTCTCATTGCCAAAATTTTTTTCAAATCAATAAAATATCTTTAAATTTTACAGATTTCTGAGGTTTCTGAAAACAATCTAGTTATACCTAGTATATTTGAACTACTTGTTTCTAGCTATGAACTGACTCATTTGGTTAGCAAACTTCTGTGTGAAACTAAACTAGTTCCTAACAAAACAACAAATTTGATTATTAGTTTGTATTTCTTAGATATCCTAAGGAGTTTATGATAGTAGCTTTCAACCTGACTAGAACTTCACATTGCATTTTCAAGGTTTACACAGGTACAATACTTTAAAAAGAGTTGTTACAGTGTATGCTGTAACCAAAACATAACCTTAATTTTGTATCAATATACAAATGATCTATACCAATGCAAGCAATTATAAGCTTAATTTTGGTGTCAATATCCAAATATCTATGAGATTCAATAATCTACCATTTCTCCTCTTGTTCCTATATTATTTCAGTTTTTAAGTTTATTTTTTATTCACTTTACATCATAGTTGTAGCCCTATCCCTCTTCCCCTCCCAGTCTTACCCTCCCTCTGTTTCTTCCTCAAAACCTTACCCTTATCTGTTCCTCTGTAAAAGAAAACTCCCTTTCACATAGACTTCAGATCATCAAGCTGCATCAGGAAATAGCAAGTCATCTTCACTTGTGGTCTGTCAAGGAAGTCCCACTATGGGAAAGAGATGAGAAAGCTAGCTAGTGAGTAAGTGTCCAATGCAGACCCTAATTCTCTTATTAGAGGATTTAAATGATTCCTAAGCTGCCCATCTGCTGCATCTTAGTAGGGGGCTATGTCCAGTCCTTACCTAGTCCTTGGACGATCCTTAAGTCTCAGCAAGCATCTCTGTGACCTGGTTGGTTGGCTCTATTGGTCTTCCTGTGGAGGTCCTGTCACTTCCAGGTCCTTCTCTCTTTCCTCCCACTTTCCATAAGACTCCCTATCATGGCAAAATGTACGGCTGTGCATTTCAAGTTCTATTTTGAGGTGCTGCTGGGTTAAGATTCTCAGAGAATATCTCTGACAGGCTCCTTTCTGGAACCTTAGTGGAGTATTATTTATAGTGACAGAGGATGCCATTCTTCCATAGTGTGGGTATTGGGTTGGGTCACACATTGGTTGTTTATTCTTTCAGTCTTGGCTCTAAGTGCTCTATCTTTTCACATACACATATTGAAGGCAGGGTAAATTTGGGGTTGAATTTTTTGAGGGAGTGTTGGTGTTCACCTCCCTGTACTAGGAGACTACTCTTGTTAGAGGGTGCACTCTTCAGTCTCTATGGCCTCTGATATTAGGAGTCTCTGTTGGAATTTCTCTCATAGCCTCCCAGAAGCCTATCCTAAGTTAGGTCTCCAGCTTGTCAAAGATATATCCCACCCTTGGTTTCTCTTTTCCCTAAAGGCCTTCTGTCCTCTCTTCCTCTTTCTCTGCTTGGCTGATCTCTATTCTCCTAACTCTCTTCATCTCCTCCCCACCCTTTCTCCCTCTCTGCCACCACTACTTCTGTCTATTCTGTCTCTTCCCCTGAGTGAGATTTATACATCCACCCTTGGAGCCTCTATGTTGCTTATCTTCTTTGAGTCTGTGCGTGGTAGTGTGTTTATCCTGTATTATATGGCACTCCACATATAAATGAGTACATACCATGTATGTCTTTCTGGGTCTGGGTTAGTTCATTAAGGATGATCTTTTCCAGTTTAATTCATTTGCCTGCAAATTTCATGATTCCTTTGTTTTAAACAGATGAGTTGTATTCCATTGTGTACATGTGCCACATTATCTGTATCCATTACTCAGTTGAAGTACAAATAGGTGCTTGACTACCACAAAACTACTAAAAACAGAATTAAGTAGGTGTCCTTGTTGTATGGTGGAGCCTCTTTTTTTTTGGTATATATCCAGTAGTGATATAGCTGGGTCTTGAGGTAAGGTAATTCCTAATTTTCTGAGAAAGCACCAGATTGATTTCCAAAGTGGTTACACAAGTTTACACTCCCACCAGCCATGAAGGTGTGCTCCCATTTGTCCTCATCCTCACCAGCATGTGCTGTAACTGAGATTTTGATCTTAGCTAATCAGACTGGTGTTAGATGATATATCTCACAGTTCTTTTGATTTGCATTTCTCTGATGACAAGAGAAGTTGAGTATTTCCTTAAGTGATTCTCAGCCATTCAAAGATTCTTCCATTGAAAACTGTTTAGTTCTGTGCCCCATTTTTAATTGTGTCATTTTGTTTATTGGTGTTTGATTTCTTGAGTTTATTGCATATTTTGGATAGTAGCACTTTGTCGGATCTAGGATTGATGAGATTTTTTCTTAATGTGTAGGCTTCTGTTCTATTGACAGTGTCGTTTCCTTATAGAAGTTTTATGTTTCATGAGGTTCCATTTTATAATTGTTGATCGTAGAGCTTGAGCAGTTGATATTCTGTTCAGAAAGTTATCTCCTGTGCCAATGAATTCAAGGCTCTTCCCAATTTTCTCTTCTAATATGTTTAGTGTATCTTCTGTTATATTGAGATCTTTGATCCACGTGGGTTTGTGTCTTTTGCAGGGAGTTAAATATGATCTATTTGCAGTTTTGTACATACAGAGATACAGTTAGACCAGCACCATTTGTTGAAGATGCTGTGTTTTTTGACTGAGTGGTTTTGGCTTCTTCATCAAAAATCAATTCAGCAAAGGTATGTGTGTTTATTTCTGGGTCTTTGATTCAATTCCATTGATCAACCAGTCTATCTCTATGCCAGTACTATGCAGTTTTTATTAATATTGCTCTGTAGTATAGCTTGAAGTCAGGGATGGAAATAAGTCCAGAGGTTCTTTTATTGTATAAGCTTGTTTAAGCTATTCTGGGTTCTTTGTTCTTCCGTATGAAGTTTAGAATTGTTCTTTCAAGGTCTGTAAAGATCTGTGTTGGTATTTTGATGGTGATTGCATTGAATCTTTAGATTGCCTTTGGTAAGATGGCCGTTCTTACTAAGTTAATCCTACAGATCCAGGAGCATGGGAGATCTGTCCCTTTTCTGATATCTTCTGCTTCTTTCTTCAGACACAAAGTTCTTTTCATACAGGTCTTTTACTTTTTAGGTTAGAGTCATATGAAGAGACTTTATAGTATTTGTGGCTATTGTGAATGGTGTAGTTTTCCTGATTTCTTTCTCAGCTCATTTCTAACTTGTGTTCAGGAGGGCTACTAATTTTTTTTTAATTAATCCTGTATCGAGCTACTTTGCTGAAGCTGTGTATCAGCTGTCAGAGTTCTTCTGTGGATTTTTTTGGGTTGTATACACAAACTACTAACTCTTCTGCAGAAAGCAATATTTTGACTTGGTCTTGCTGATTTTTATGCCCTTGATCTCTCTTAGTTGTCTTATTGCCCTAGCTAGAACTGCAAGTACAACATTGAAGAGATATTTAGAGAGTGAACACCCTTCTCTTGTCCCTTATTTTATTGTAATTGCTTTCAGTTTTTGTCCATTTAGTTTGATGCTTGCAATCAGCTTACTGTATATAGCTTTTATTAAGTTTAAATATATACACTGTGTCCCTGATTTCTCTAAGACTTTCATCATGATAGGATGTTGGATTTTGCCTGAAGCATTTTGCATCTAATGAGATGATCATATGATTTTTTTCTTTGAGTTTCTTTATATGGTGGATTAGATTAATGAAGTTTTCTAAGATGAACCATCCCTGCATCACTACAATCATGTATATGATGTATTCTTGGATTCAGTTTATATTTTATTGAGTATATTTGCAATAATGTTCATGCATTAAATTGGTCTGAAACTCTCTTTCTTTGTTGGGTCTTTGTGTGGTTTAGGTATCAAGGTGACTGTGAATGAATTTGGCAATATTCCATCTATTTAGGAACAGTTTAAAGAGTATCCATATTATCGCTTCTTTGAATGTCTGGTAGAATTCTGCTCTAAAACCTTGTAGACCTCAGTATTTTTTGGGGGGCGGGTTGGCAGATTTTTTGATGACTCCTTCTATATTCATAGTGGTTATAGGACCGTGGTGGATAAGTAGAGCAGTTCAGTTTCCAAGAATTTTTAGGCTTTCTGTTGTTTCTCTTGTTGAAGTCCAGCTTTAATCCATGGTTGTCTGATAAGATTCAGAGGGTTATTTCAATTTCTTTCTATCTGCTGAGGCTTGCTTTGTGACTGAATTTTCTCTAATTTGGAGAAAATTCCATGAATTGCTGAGAAATATTCTGTAGATATCTATTAGGACCATTTGATTCAAATTGTGCATTAATTTCTTTACTTCCCCATTTAGTTTCTGTCTTGATGATCTGTATTTCTGGAGGAAGAGGGTTGAAATATCCTACTATTAATGTGTGGGATTCAATGTGGGATTTAAGCTCTAGTAATATTTCTTTTATGAATGAGGCTGCCCTTGCATTTGAGTCATAGATGTTCCTAATTGAGAGGCCGTTGTGGAGGATTTTTCCTTTGATGAGCATAGTGTACTTCCCCATCTCTTTTGATTAGTTTTGTTTGAAAACCTATTTTATGAAATATGAAATTGGCTACTCCATCTTGCTTTTTGGGTCTGTTTGATTGGAAAACCTATGTCAGCCCTATACTCTGACGTAATGTCTATCTCTATCCATCATTATTTTTAGTGTAATCAACAACACTTACAAACATCCTCTGTCTAGTATCACTAATGACTTATCAAGACATGCCCTCAGAAAAATTCTCTAAAAGACAAAACACAGCCAACAACTTTCTTAAGATGCAGAGAGGGAAACAGAGATGAAGAAATTAAAATAAAAATAGACAAGTCCAGACAGCAAGAGCTAGAGTCACAATCTATCAAAACCCAGTTACCTAGACACCAGTGTGAAACCGAAATCATTATCACCCAAGAAAACACTAGTCCACCAAATCACATCAACACTACTAGAGAAGACCATGAGAAATTCTATAGCCACAGAACAAGAGAATGACTTTGAAATATAAATATGTTCAAGGACATTACCCATGATATGAATAAAACCATAATGAAGACCATAAAAAACAAAGAAACAGTGAAATAAAATGCTGAAGACGATTGAAGACATCATAGTGGAAAAGAATTATTAAAATTAAAAAGTAAGATAAACCTAGAAATAAAAATTTGAAGAGGTCAAACAAAATCTCAAGTGATAAGCCTCACCAACACAGTCGAAAACATGAAAAACAAACTCTCAATATCAGAAGAAATGCTACTGTATTTAGTAAGTCTTTTTTCTCTCAGCAAGTGAGTTCAAGGCTATTCCTTACTTTGTCATCCATTAGATTCCCTGTTTCTTGATTTTACTGAGCTCTTTAATCTATTTTGTTGGTGAATTTTGTGTGGAGTTATAAGTAGGAATCTACTTGAAATGTCTTACATGCTTACATCCAGTTTGACCATCACAATGTGCTGAAGATGCTTTCTTTTTCTATTGTTTATTTCTGGAATTCTTATTTAAAATTCATGCCTCCATAAATATGTGGAATTCTGCCTGGATCTTCAATCTCATTACCGACTAAATGGTTTGTTACTCTGCCAATACCATGCTCTTACTTACTACTATAATTTTATAGTTGAATTTAATTTTACTACTATAATTTTATAGTTGAATTTAATTTTTGTTTGCGTGATCCCTCAAGCAGCTATTATTCAGAATTGTTTTAGCTATCATGGTTTGTTTATGCTTCTATGTGAACCTGAAAATTGTCCCTTTGTCATCTGGGAAGAATTGTCTGAAATTTTCAAGGAGGTTGCATTACATATGTTGATTGTCTTTCTTAGGATGTGGAGTTTACTATATTAATCTTATTTATCCATGAGCAGTGGAGATATTCCCAACTTTTGCCCATTAGTCATTTGAGAAATGTACATAAAAAAACCCTGAGATTTCACCATATAACCATCAGAAAGGCTAAGATTAAAAACTCAAGGGATTATGCATGCTGGAGAGGTTGTGGAGAAAGGGGAACCTCCTTCATTGCTGGTAGGAATATAAACTTATACAAGCCCTTTGGAAATAAGTCTGGTGCTTTCTAAAAAAAAAAAAAAAAAAAAAATAGAAAGAATGCTACCTCCACATCCAGGTATATGACTCCTAGGTATATACTCAAAATATGCCCCACCTTTCAATAAGGACATTTGCTCAACTATGTTCATACCAGCTTTATTTGTAATAGCCAATATCTGGAAACAACCCAGTTGTCATTCAACCAAGAAATGGATACAGAAAGTGTGGTACATGTGCACAATGGAATACTTCTCAGCAATTAAAAACAAGGAAATTATGAAATTTACAGGCAAGTGGTGGGAACCAAAAAAGACTATCCTGAGTGAGATAACCCAGAAGTAGAAAGACCCACAGGGTATATACTCACTTAAAGTATATATTATCCATATAATATAGGATAAACACACTAAAATCCATAATCCTAAAGAAGCTAAATAACAAGTTGGATCCAAGTGGAGATGCTTAATCCTCATACAGAAGGGTAAACAGGACAAACATACAAAGTAGTAGGAGACAATGAACAGGAGCCATCCACATGGGGAATCTGAAAGTTTCTACCCACTAGGGTATGGATAGAGATACTGAGACTTATAGCCAAACTTTGGGCAGAGTGCTAGAATCCTTATGGAAGAAGAGGGAGATAGACTGGAAGGGACAGGAATTCAACTAGGAGGCCAACAGAGCCAAAAACACCTCAGCATGGGGGCACCTGCAGAGACCCATACTCCAATAAAGGATCATGCAAGGAGAGGACCTAGACCCCTTGTTCAAAGGAAGCCCATAGGCTGCTCAGTTTCCAAGTGGATTCCCAAGTAAGGAGATCAGGGGCTGTCTCTGACATGAACTCAGTGGTCAGCTCTTTGATCACCTAACCCTGGGGGATGAAGCCTTGCCAGGCCACAGAGGAAGATGATACAGCCAGCCTTGATGAGACCTGATAAGCTAGGATAAGATAGAAGGCAAGGAGGTCCTGCCCTATCAGGGGACTAGGAAAAGGGTATAAGGAGAGAATGGAGAGGGTGAATAGAACTGGGAGTACATGAGGGAGGGAGCACAGAAGGGATACAAAGTGAATAAATTGTAATAAATAAATTAATTAAATTAAAATTAAAATGAATGAAAGCGAAATTAAAAAAAAAAAAAAAACTCATGGCCGTGTTTTCATGAATGGATTTTCCATAATTTAGATATATAAATTTGATTTGCATTGTATTGTATTATAATAACAATAATATATAATAATACCATAAAATTATATCAATATTATTTATGATAAACAGTATTACAGCATGTTAGAAAAAATACAGAGATGAAGTATCATTTTGTTGTTGTTAGGAGACATTTGCCTGAGTCCAGCCATCTCAGCACATTTGCTGCCAGGTTCAAAACTGAGTTCATATTTACAGGCCCAAGAACCTTCTCCTATCCTGCTTCTTTAGGTGTTTCATGTTTGTCTGTTAATCAGGAAGGAATGTAATGAGCAAAGTTGCTGATCATCTAAACTAAGGCACAAAAGTCATAAATGTGTTTCCTGTCATGACTTAAATCATCTATGAGCAGATTTCCCCCTCTTTTGTTCCTGTAACATTCTGATTTGTGGGCCAGAAGTCAAGGAGGAGATGTGAATGCAAAAGCTGAGTTGAGAACCCTGAACCAGGTGTCCTGGATAAGCCTGAGTCACCAGTGTTTACTTTCTTGGCAAAAATCCCCTGTCTAAGTATGATTAGAAAATGCTAAAACCTGCTCTGCTCCCCATTGACTTGTGGTTCCATCCTATAAAAATGCTATACAATTTCACTTTAGGTCATAGCTCAGCTCTTGAATCTGTTAGTAGGACCTGACCAATCACCAGCTGACTGAAAACAGTATCATTTTGTCATCTGCTTAAATATTTATACTATGATGAATGTTCAGAGAATCAGTCAGTGCCCACATCTGTGCTATTGTCCCCAACTAGTCCGTTTTTCCCTCCTAATTCAAATAAAGATCTTGCTTTGATGGACTTTTGCAACTTCTTGGATTATTTTGGTATTTCTGACCCCACATTGTGTTTTATTGAAAAATATAATTGTGGAATGGCTGGTACAATACTGTACTAACAGCAGAACACAAATTCTGAAACTAAGGCTTGAGGATCTTAATAATATGAAAGAATGAGGTAGAAAATGATCATCTGTACTTGGCTGTAATAAACTTTTTTACATCTTATTATTGTAGCTGCAAATGAGTCAAGATAGGTAAAAGGCTAATGGGCTTCTGAATGTCAGACACTGGAAACTGATATCACAAGTTTCTCTTCTTAAAAAAAAATGCACTGAATATCTTAAAACTGAACATTTTAAGTGTGCTTTGTGGAAAGCAGCTATGGCAGTTTTCAAATCACCTGTTCTTTTTGATGATTTTTTCATTATTATTATTATATATTACAGTTTATTCATTTTGTATCCCAACTGTAGTCCCCTTCCCCATCTACTCCCTGTCCCACCCTCCATCTTTTCCACTGTGTTCCTCCCATAGTCCACTATAGGGAAGGCTCTCTTCCACTCCTGACTTTGGCCTATAAGATTTCATCAGGACAGTCTAGACCCCCTTACTCTGTGGCCTAGTAAAGCCACCTTGACTGGGGGAAGTGAGCAGGCAATAAAATTCATGTCAGTGTCTGCCTCCTCTCACCTTACTAGAGGAAATCAAATGTTCTAACTACTTTCACAATAGCAATCCCAAACAAACAAGATGTTTTTGATGACCTATAATTCTGTCTCAGACTATGATGCTCACTAAAGTCACTATGGACTATGATGAAATCATCCAGGTTGGTGAAGAAAGAAAGAACCAAACATGTTTTTCACCCACCTGGAGGAAGCAGATGCAGAGCCTCAGGGCTATGAGATTCCCAGAGTACATGGATGAGAGGGAAGTATAACAATGAAAAGACAGAAAATTCAGAGCAAATCTGGCTACAGTGACAGAAATATTTCAGCACTGTGACCCCCAGTTGTCTGGAATTTGCTGCAGTGTGTGTGCTGGCCTGTCATTAGAACCATTGGGTATGCATAGACTGAGAGCCTGAAGCGAGAGTAGGAAGCAGCTGTAGCATACAAAGTCTTCTCTGACACTGTTGAGGTCTGAACCTGTTCCATGATCACAGCCAATAATCTCCTTGGATCAGCCTCAATACAGGGGACTATCTCTGTGTAGTGAAGATCCTGACATGTCCTTTCCTTTGCTTGGTCTCATCCTCCTCCTGCAATCTGCATATACATCAATGGAGATGTTTCAGCTCAATTGTCACCAATACTGGGAGCCCAGCACCGACATGGAGGCAGACATAATCCTCAGTACATTTATCCCCATTCACATCCAAGAGTGAACCAAGTCTACTATGGGACACCTTTCTGTGAGTACTTGTTGCTATGGGTTTTCTGGCTACAAGATAATATATGACCTGCTAAACACATGTAATTCCATTGAGAATAATGAAATAGATATGGAGCAATGTGAAACATGGTTTCACATTTTCCTGCTTCCTTATGCATCTATAAATATTTCCACTCTGCTTTGCTATGTTTCCAGTCAGGAAAGAATTAGAGAAAGAAACCACCAACTTTTGTGTCTGCTCCATAGTGTTATTCCATGGTCAGACTTACATATTTTTAACACATTGACTCTAAATATGTCCATTTCCACTCTGCTCACCTCTATTTAGCCATCTAAATGTCTTATGTCTGAATATCTGTTTCTTTCCAGGGACTTAGAGAGTTTCTGCTAAAATGAACTTGAATATACCCATGTCCTCAGTACAAATCTTAAAATTTCCTTCCACATGTTCTGGTTTTAGTATCTTTAATTTAGCTCAGAGTTTAGACACTATGGTCATACTTATGCCTTATTTATTTACCATTGACATTGTAATGAAGTGTTCTGATAGTCATGTTATTCATACCTGCTGGAAACCCAGTGCTTTGTGTTTTGATAGGAGGTTTTATGATTTTCATTTACAACATGTGTATCTGTCCTTTTACCCCCTCAGAGTCTCAATTTTGTCTTAGGATTTGTCTTTTATGGTACTGAGACTTTCCTGTGGATTGCTATTTTTTTTCTATTGCTATTCCAAATTCTCTTGTACACTGTTGATTCTTCTCTCAATATCCAGTTTAATTCATTGTTTGATTCTGTCTTCTTTTCTGTTTTTCATCTTTTTGCTATCTGAAGTATTTTTCTGCAAATTTAACTCTCTGAGAAACTGAGTTCAGTTGTTGGTTATTTATGATACTGTGGAGGAATCATTAGGCTTTTTCATATTACCTGTTTTTCTGTTGATGCTATGATTGGTACATGTGTTCATTTGAACATCAATTTAGGAATTAGGATGGTCCTTTGCTGTGAAGTGTCTTTTTGCAACCTCAGTACATATTTCACCTTTGAGCAGGAAACAGAAATACAAGCCTGTGGTCCTAGTAGTTGTAGCATTATGGAATATTTGAATAGAAAAAAAAAAAAAAAACACCTCAGGATGCCTGATTGATTTTGGAAATAAAGCACTCTTAGGAATGCTTTCACAAGATAGAGAAATTATAGCTCAGTAACACACTGCAGCCAGAGAGAGAAGAAATCCCTACACCAGAGCAAGGAAGGAACCCATCCTCAGACATAAATAATAGGTAGAAAAGACTGAATTGTTAATTGACAGAAGTCTTAATGTAGATTCTGTTTCACTTGTGATAAATGGATCAAATCTCAATTCCTTGAAGCTTACATCACAGTTTTTAAAGTTTACCCAAAGATAAAAGTTTAAAATATATTAACATGACCACAATCTGTAATCTACACTGAAATTCTCACTGTAGGAAAAACAGATAACAACTGTCTGTAAACATCTGGGTTAAACTCATGTTTTACAGCTAACCCTTGAGCACCAAGAAGGATGGTTGGTTCTGGGGTTTAAAAAGGAAAAACATTTCCTTTCTCTTTAATGTAATGACAGATAAGATTTCAGCACAATGAAAACCATTGAAGTATGTCTTCAGCAGGAATGAAAAGGTAATAAGAAGGTTAATTCTGGAAGTATGAGAGAGAAGCCAGCGCTTTCATATCGTGGTTTTCATAGCATATCAGAAAGCCAACTATTAATATTTTAAATCTCTGAAATTTTAAAATCTTCAACTCTCATTTCACATACTTTAAACCGCTTGCTCAAACATTTACAACTTGGAATTACATAGCTTAAATCACTTTCTTAGACATTCAAAATTTCATCAACTTTGAAGTGTTTGTTTCCCCCATCCAAGCATTTACCAGGAGACATATTTGTTTGTTTACTGCCTTACCTTACCACGAATCAGGGTCCTCCACAAGAGCAGCAAGTAGTCATAATATCTCATGCCCACAGAACAGTATTTTACACAGGTTTATTTTTTTTCATGTATTTAAGTGTTTACATTCTTGTATATGTGTGAATGCCACAGACGTGCCTGGTGCCCAAAGATGCCAGAAACAATCTTATGACCTATAGCGACACATGGTACCAAGGCCACACTGTGGGCACTGAGAACTAATGCTAGCTTTTATTTAAAGTGGTCAGTGTGCCTAGAGGCCTAAAGATCTTTCTATCCCTCAAAGAGACACTTTAACACTGGGAGTACATACAAACACACTTGTTATAATTTTTCCAATGAGTATGAAATGGAATCATTACAAAATAAAAAGACACGAAGCTCTTATCCACACACCTAGTGGACAACTTATTGACTCTCCCATGACACAGTGCTTCCATGAACAGAAACAGCATAAGCACCTATGCATTCAGCAGTCATAGGACACAGACAAGAGACACTTTATCCACACAGTGTAACTCAAGAAAAC
>JAEOAE010000184.1:0-16197 GCA_036365155.1 Meriones psammophilus
TGTAGAGACATTTATTTAATTTCACATTTGTTTCTCAATGGGGAAAGGGGAAATGGTTTCAGACACGGGTTCCGATTCTGGGGTTTTTTGAAAAAACAATTTAAAAAAAACACAGACTTCACTGGGGTGCCCCGGGGGGGTGTTTTTCTCAGTGGCCAGGGGTGCTGGAAACTTAATCTTCCGGCCCGAGGCAGGATTAATTTTGGGGGTTTAAACCCGGGAGTCAGGGGTTCCCGGGGTATCTGGGGAAACAAGGGGGTCCTCCTCGGAAACCATAACCCGGGTTCCCTTGAAGCTCTGCCAAAGGGAAAAGGGACACCATAGTCCCAAATTTGGGTTTCCCGGGGTTTTAAATCTGGGAGTTGGGGGCCCGGGCCCATCACAAAAAGGACCTGAAAGGGGAAAAAGAAACAGAGCTCTAAAAGGCATCCCCAATCTCCTGAGTCCTGCTAAGCAATGGTCTTTCCTGTGTGTCTGGGTCCACCCTGAACATGTCCGATTTCCATTTTCCCCTTTGGGTGACAGTGGGAAAAACACCAAAGAAAAACAGACCTTGGTTTTGTTTTCTGCCGGGGAAACCTGTGGGATGGGGTTCCCGCAGGATGGACTCTGCTCTATGCTCATGGAGGACAGGCCAGCTCAGGGGGTGCCCCTCTGGGACTTGAAAGGGGGAAAGAACACAGAAGAGACCCCCCCTGGGACAGGGCTTTCCTGAACCAAGGGGCCCCGGATTCTGTGGGCCTCCCCTTAAAAAGGGGAAAACAGGGGCGCCACCCTTGGTCTTTCAGTACAAAAAATCCTGTCAGATCCTGCAGGCTCAGCAACAAGTAAACAACTCGTCCCGCCTTTTTCAGGCCCCCTGGGGGAAAAGGGGCTGGCACAGGCCCTAGTCTTCTTGTGCACCTTTCCTGGGTGGCCAACTTGCTGTTCAACACCTTCCCTCCATCAGGAAAATCCTTACCCCCTTTGGGCTGTCCATGAGGGTACTGGAAGGACCTGCAAGGGAAAACGGGGGTGCGATGAGTGCCTCTGCTGCCCCCCATTTACACACCTTAACCCGGGGTTCTTCCCGCACTCTGATTGCAAAGGGAACTCATTTTAGTCACCAAGGAAAATTTGGAACACTGTCGGTATACTGTTCTTTTAAAATGTATAGGCCTTACCCCTTTTTAATTCAAAACGCTAAATTTCCCCCCCCCAACTCTCTGGTTTTAATCGGATGTTTCATTTTTGATACTCATTATAAGCATCCTGTCTCAACTCTTGCGTAAACAAGACAAAAAATAAAGCAACTACATACAATGTTGAGCAGGGAGGGCCCGAGGACAGAAAGGGGGGGCAGAAGGAGGAAAATTTGGGGGGAGAGAGGAGGGAGAAAGGGGGAGCAGGGCTGGAGGAGAGATCTTGGAGGAGGTGGGCATAACCAAACCCCAAAATTACAGAAAGCAAGTATAATTGGGGAAAATTTTAAAAGTTAGGGAAAATGAGGCTTGAAGGTTTGGGAGGGAATAAATATTGCCCCCCACTGTTTCTAGGTTAACTAAAAAACCCCGTCTCTTTTGGTGATTTGGTTATACAGTTTGGGGTCAGCGGGAGCTTGGCGAAGATAAACCAATGGGAAAAATTTTAAATTTCCATTTACAACAGAACCGCGCTGGGCCCCGGATTACCCTCTAACCTGCTCTCAGCAGCATTGAGGACACTCATTTTCAACTGCGGGGGTCCTCAGTTGTAAAAGGTATTCAAAGAGAAAAAGGGTCCCCCGGGTAGTTCCGGGGATCTGTCCTACCTAAATTCTTAAATTCCCCCCTGGGGGTACACCCCAGCCTCTAAGACTTTGGATCTATGCAAGAAGAACAGAAGTCAGAGACCCCCCACCTCAAGTCTGTCCCTGTCCCACAGTCAGGTGTTCACCTTTGGGATCTTGCCTCGGCGGGGTATCTCAAAAAATGACACATGGTAGAAAAATTTTTGGGGGGTTTTCTCAGAGTTGCCTCTGAATACCTGAGGTCTTTGTCTTGCATGCTCCTCCTCCATCCCACTTGGGATTCCTTGGGGATGTTTCTCAAATATTCCCCTTTGGTTTTTTTGTGTCTGTTGAAAAGTGAATAAAGAGAATAGTAAAGCCCTTTTCCTGTTTAGAATCTCTGTCTCTTAGCTGTAGTGGATGGGAACATCTGAATACAAAAAGGGCTCCTCTCTTACCTATGGGGAAAACCTTTATTAAGCAGGAAGGCCTCCCATGAATACTGGAGGGGAACCTTGGGGAAATGAATCCTGGGCGGGTTCATGATCAGGGAGTTAACAAGTCTTCCCAAGTTGTCATGGCTCTGAACACAGTCCCCAACACCTTCCATGAGGCTCCCCGAATGGAAAAAAATGATTCATGTTTTCCCCTGGAAGGAGGGAGATACATCCCGAGACACCCCATAGATTGGGCTATAACATTTCCCGGGAGGGGAAATGAAAAAAGGCAAACCAGACACCCTCAGCACATCCTGACGGGTTTGGGGTCCCCTCCTCCCACCTCAAAACACACACACACACACACACACACACACACACACACTCACTCCCCCCCCACCCTCCAAGTCCCCGCCCTTACTCTCCAGAATTTTATCCCCTTTCCCGGGGGCTTGGAACTGGGGCTCAGTGAGTCCTGGTGGCTGAGGTGTGGGTGAGGAATGGGAAAATAGTGTGTTCTCTTCCCCGGGATTCTGGAGACTGAAGGGATTGTGTGGAGGGGAGCCCCCCTTTTTAAAACTCTTCGTGGTAATTGAATCACAACCTGGTTGTTTTGGTTGGATCCAAAAAGGTGAGCCAACCTTTAATCCCCCCTTGGGGGGCTGAGGCAGGAGGAAGGCCCCGCCTTCTTGAGTGTTAAGGCTTTGTAATTGGGCCCAATTTAAAAAGATCAAAGCAAGTATGTACAAGAAAACCTCAACTAGTTCAAATTCCCCCCTTTTTAGACAGGGTCTATTGACGGGCCCGGGCCCTCCTGGAACTCAAATTTCAAAGCGACAGTGTTTGCGTGGTTCTGGCTCCTGGGATTAAAGATATGGGCTGTGGCCGGGCCCAAATTTAAAAATGAACATACTTGTTAGACATCTTTCCTTTTTTCTGAACTTTGAAAGACAACCTGAGACCTACAGAATCTTTTAGAATATTATTTGGCAATTGTAATGGTCCCCCTCAGCTGGGCTGGGCACCCATGCCCTTTTTAAACCCGGGACTCAGAAGGGGAAATTTAAAAACCCAGGAAAACCCTTTTTCACAAAAAAAAAAATTAATAAAAAAAAATCTCTAAGCCAGTAGCCAACCCCCTAGAAATTTGGGGGAGTTAAGTTTCTTGCCTTTTGGGCTAGTTTGAACACCAAAAGGGGAATTCCAAAACCCCTCTTTAATGTTTTGGTTGAATCAAACACACACCTTTAATCCCAAACTTTTCCTTCTGTAAACGCTTATAATGGTGTTCTTCTGGCCCCCAGCACACACCTTTAATCCAAAAAGATCCCCTTTATTAGATCGATCTAATCAAGATAGGTTCAAAACTCTCTTGGGTGCTGGATCCCAACCCCAAGTCAACCCGGCCCAAAACACCTGTTAAAAATTAGGGTGTAGGAGGGGTTTTGACTTGTGTGTGTGTGTGTGGCTGGGGATCTTTAAAGACAGCTTGGGAAAAAAGGGCTTTACCTCAACCTCTGACTTTAAACTTAAGGGTTGGGGCCTCTGTTCCCTGGCTTTGGGGCTTGGGTTTTGGGGTTTCCTCCTTGACTGACTTTGTGGTAGGGATTTTGAGGGTTTTTTCAATTCAGACCTGTGCATAGAAAGGGAAGGGTCAGCTGGGTGGTTTTTTCTGTCTCTCAGAACTACCAAGTTTACACCCCCAGCGACTCCTGAGTCTTTATTAGTAAAGAGAATAAATTTTTTTCATCATCATTTATAACAAAGGGGCCCGGCAATATCTTTACCAAAAAGGGACAAAACCAGAAAAAAATGGAGGGACAGGAGTAGCAGGAAGCATTGTGTGTGTGGAAAAACAATCCCCAAGGTTAATAAGGGTAATGTCAGGGCCCCCTTTTACTTGGCATTTCAGGTTTTGGGGGGGATATTGGGCGGGGGTCTTGTCTTCTGAAACCACTTCAGCGCTGACAATAAGACCATTCACATCAGGGGGGGAAAGGGGCAGTCCTCAAAATGTCTGGGTTTGGTGGTCCATAGAGGGGGGCCGTAGTAATCATGTCAGCTTTGGGGTTCAGATCTCAACGGGCTCAACCAGGTGAAAATCTGCTGAGACAAATTTAAAGTAAAAAAAATTAAAAATTTTTCTAATAAATGGGAAAAATAAAGGAAAGGGAAAAAAACTCATCAAGGGCTGTTTGGGCTATCTCAAAAATTCCCGGTCTCATGACTTTTTTATTTTCCGAAAAATTTTGTGAGTAACAGGTAAAACTGCCTACAATGGAATGAGCAACAATTAAGTGTATCCATGATCTGGGAAAATCTTTAAAATTTTAAAATGTGGGGGACAGCTGTAGGTAATCAAGCCCCCAAAAGGCTGGGCCACTTTTTTTCAGTTCTTCTTAGCATGTATTTTTAGTCCCCATTCCCCTTTACATTGGGGAAAATTAGGCAGAAATACACTAATGGCTTTAGTGCTGAACTCTGGATGCTTGGACCAGCAATTTTGTCAAGGTAAGTCGAGTGTAACTAAGTTTTTTCTGCCCCATTGGAATATAGGCCCCCCAAAATTCAGGAAGGCGATAAAAAAAAATAAATAAAACATTAAAGGGGCACCTTCAGGGAAAATGACCCTTTTAGACTGGGCTGACTGAGTGATGTTCCTCTCCTTTCCATTTATGGGGGCAGGGAAATTCCCCCTTTCCCGCTACATTCAACTCCCCTTTTAGTTATATATGGGATTCCCCTTCCCCAAACCCTTTTAGACTGATGCTACTGCTGGGAAAATTTATACAACAGGTTTTGAAAAATGTTGAAGGCTTCTGTGCAAGCAGACAGCTCTTAGAGGAAACAAAACTTCTCAATAAGAAGGCTGCAAGCCTCTATGGGCATAAATGGATTCAATAGGTAACAAGATGTTCCTCCTTGAAATTACAGCTAAAGGAATAAGTAAGATTTAGGTTTTGTTTGTTGGTTTTTGGGTATATAAGGTAATATATTTTATATAAATGAACATACATGTTGATGTAAATTATGGATTACTAAATGTATTAAGACTTTACACAATTCCTTATCCTGCTCTTAAAAAAGGTTTATAAAAATCATAAGGTTTGAAACTATAAAATATTAAAAATGCACCTCCATGTGTTTGCATATTAGAACTTTTCTTGCTAGTAACCAACATCAAAATAATACACATAGTATTGATTTTAAAAGTACTGAATAGAGAGTGTTTGCAGTGATAAAATTTGATTTTGACCTTTGAATTTTGCTCATATTTTCTGACTTACGTTCTAAAATGGGTAACTTATTTTGATACTGCAACAACAGAGTTTAAATTATGTTTTAAGGCTAAAAATATTTTGAGGTTTTTTCAGGCATTTTAGACAATGAACTTGGAACAGCATTCTAACAAGACTGAAACAGTTTCTCAATTCTTTGAGGATGGACAAAGACTTTGGGATTCATTTTATTAATTTTACCAAATGAAACAAGCCATATTAGTTAAACCAATTAAGAAAATTGGAAGTTTTATAATATATTATGTCAAAGTGATAGAATAATGAAGGGTTCTGATAAAAATGTGATATGGTCTAAAAAATCAGAAAAGTCTGGCTCATTCAAAAAAATGGAGCTGAGATCTGAACTTGCTGGGCGCTGACTTACGATTGCTCACTGCCTCCTCCCGGATGGATCACCTATCCATAAGCTTCTGAGAATGCCCATTGCCCAACCTTTGGCTGGCATTTCAGCCTTCCTAGCCCCCTGATGCAATAGTTCTATTGTCCAGCGCTGAAACAGTTTCAGAAAAGAGTCCTCGGCCCCCAAATCCCACCTAACAGGCCAAATCCTGGGTCCAAGGGCACTCCCTGACATTAGCCTTCTTATCTTGGGGACCTGTGAGCTGGAGCAAACTAGTATGACAATACTAGATTACAAAGCCAAATTCTAACAGCTCAAGGCAGGATCTTTTGCTTTTAGTCATTATTGGATCATGCTTAAAAGTTATTAGGATATATTGAAGCGAAGACTAGGGACTATACATTCGAGTAGGTATAGAAGCCAGTACCAGCAGTTTGAGGCTGACCATGGACTATAGAGCCCAAGATTGGCCTCTTTAATAACAAGAAAAAGGGGGAAAAGAGAGTTTAAGTTAGCCTGGGTATAACTCCATTTGAATAAGAGCCTTCTTGATTGGGGTTGAATTCAGGTACCAGGAAATATCAAGAATGTACACTTGGCAGAAAGAAGGTTAACTCTCCTAGCAACAGCCTCCAGAGTAATACAGGGTGTCTTTATAGAAAACACATAATCTCCTGGCAATAATCCATGAGAATTGGTGGGGAATCCGGTCAGAAAATCTCCCCACAACGTTTTCAGATATAGTTTAGAAGAATAGCCATTTGTATTGATATACCTTAGTGACATTATGATCCTATGCCTTAAGGAACTGTGGTTTTTGTGCCTCAGAGGAAGGTCTGCCTCTCTGGCTTTTTATAATCCTGTACCATCAAGACATGTGCCCCACCTCTGGGCTATCATGGAAACATGTATTACACTGGTGCTGTCACTTGGAAACCCCTGCTCACAGACCTTTCCTTCCAAAATTCCTGCTCCTCAGGCACTCAGGGTCCCACCTTACTACTACTGCTGTGTCAGTGAGACTTTAGTCCTGAAGTTTGATTGCTTTATAAACAGTCATCTCCTGGTGGTCTCTGAGGTCCATAGAACCTGGCATTACATCTCCAGATCTAAGTTCCCAGGAGGCCAAATTTAAACAGAGAAACCTGTCTCCAAAAAACAGGGCAAAAAGAAAAATGCAGTTCATCTGAGCACTGTTAACAGCCTGAATGCCTGTGTCCTGGACCTTTCCCCTTCCACAGGGCCTCAGCTCTTCTTGCAGATGGTGTGATGAAGGTGTTACCACTATTCTCTCCTAATCATCATGGTCCCCCCCGTTTATGTGGTAGGGAACTAGAAGCAAATGTCACCCAAAAGACAGGGCAGCTAAAGGGCAGATGGAGAACTCAAGCCATGAACCAGAGGAAAACAGCAGAGAACTGGGACATGACAGGTGAAAACTGGGACCATCAACATAACTTTAGTGACACACTTCCTCCAACAGGACCATAGCTCCCAAGCCACATAACAAAGGTGCAACCTTCTGTGGACTAAGCGGTCAAGGATGTGAGACTATGGGGCAGTCTGGAAGCACCAGTCTATTCCACTTTCCTTCCTGCCCTCAGAAACAATTTGTGATCTAGACTCATCTGTTTGTTGTTTGTTTGTTGTTTGTTTGTATCATACTGTATAAAGCAGCCTTTGTACTTTCTGTAGTGGAATGGAAACCTCACACAGTTTCGTGCCTTATGGAAATTTGAGCTGTGAAACAAAGAAGAAGCATTCTGTGGCAGGGGACTAGACACAGAAAGAAAACAGCATGAGCAGCTGAGTATGGAGGACATGTTGCCCTGTTGGCCAGAGAGATCTGCAGGTCAAAGTTAGATAGACACAGACTGCAGAGCAAGTCTCAGGACTCAGGAATGAACCCCTACAAGAACAATTGGCTGCCCCTCTCTGCTCATGTTGCCCCACGGGAAGTAGCCAAGACAAGGCAGTTAGTTTACTGTAGAGACATTTATTTAATTTCACATTTGTTTCTCACATGAGATAGGAGAGGGGAAATGGACACAGGCACAGGGTTGCACGATTCTGGGTTTTTTCAGAAATACAATTTACAAAACAGCACAGACTTCACTGAGTGTCTGGGTGCTGTTATTCTACAGTGGACCAGGGCTGCTGGAGCTTGGATCTCCTGGCACAGGGCAGGATGCAGGTGTGGAGCTGAAAGGCGGTGGTCGGGGTTCCAGGATCCCATCTGGAAAACAGGGGAATCCTTGGACATCCTAGGCACTGGGTTCCCTTGAAGCTCTGCACAAGGAACAGGGACACCATAGTCCCAAGGCTGGTTCCAGGAAGGATGACAATACATGGAGAGTTAGGGGTCACCAGACCCATCACAAAGAGGACCTGAAAGGAAGAGAAGAATCAGAGCTCCTAAGCAGGCATACTCACTCTCCCTGGTCCTGCTATGCAATGAGTCTGTCCTGTGTGTAGATCCACCCTGAACATATCGTTTCTATTCCCTTGTGTAGACAGTGGAAAGTACACCAAGAACAGACAGACCTTGGTTTTGCTCTCTGCCAAGAAGGGAAACCTGTGGGAATAGGGATTCCCTGCAGAATTGGACTCTGCTCTATGCTCATGGAGGACAGGCCAGCTCAGGGGACTCAGCTCTCTCTGGGACTTGAAGGGAATAGACACAGAAGAGAGACTAACCTGGGACAGAACTTTCCTGAACTCCCGGGGCCAGGATTCTGTACAGGGCTCCTATAGGGGAGAAAACAGAGCATGCCCTTGGTCTCTCAGTACCAAAGAATCTGTGCAGATCCTGCAGGCTCAGCAGCAAAGTAAAACAACTCGTCCAGCTCTTCTTCCAGGCCCACACTGAGAGATCTTGCTGGCACAGAGCCCTGGCCTTCTTGTGCACCTTCCTGCCTGGGTAGCAACTTGCTGTTCAACACCTTCCCACTCCATCAGGAGATCCTGATCTCATAGTCTGTCCGCCCAGGCTACTGGAAGGACCTGCAAGGAACGGGACTCGCGATAGGTGCCTCTGCTGCCACCCATTTACACACCTTAACATAGGGATTCTTCCTGCACTCGATTGCAAAGGCAACTCATTTCAGTCCACCAAGACGTAGAACACTGTCAGTATCTGTTCTTTTAAAATGTATAGGCCTTACCCTTGTTAATTCCAAGCGCTGATTCCCCACCCCCCAACTCTCTGGTTTCCAATCCGGATGTGTGCATTGTGATACTCATTATAAGCATCCTGTCTCAACTCTTACGTAAAACAAGACAAAGATAAAGCAACTACATACAATGTTGAGCAGGAGGAGCCAGAGGACAGAAAGGGAGGAGACAGGAAGGAGGAAAGGAGTGGGAGGGGAGAGAGAGGGAGGAGAAAGGAGAGCAGAGCTGGAGGAGATCTTGGAGAGGTGGAGCATGAACCAAACCTAAAATTACAAGCTTAAGTATAATGTAGGAAATCTAAATGTTTAGGAAACTGAGGGCTTGAGGTTTGGGAGAGTAAATATTGCCCAGCACTGTGTTCTAGGTTAACTTAAAACCAGTCTCTGTGTGGTGATTTGGTTATACAGTTTAGGATCAACGGCAGCATTGGCAGAAGATAAACCAATAGTAAATATTAATTACCATTTACAACCCAGAACAGCACTGGCCCAGGATTACCTCTAACCTGCTCTCAGCAGCATTGAGACACTCATTGCAACTGCAGGTGTCTCAGTTGTAGAAAAAGGGATTGCAGAAGAAGGGCTCACTTTTAGGGTAGTGCTCCATGGGATGCTGTCCTACCTAAATTCTACAGCGCCCTCCCTGGTGTACACACAGCCTCTAAGACTTTGGATCTCATGCAAGAACAGAGTCAGGAACCCCCGACCTCAAGTCTGTCCCTATCACACACAGTACAGATGTTACATTTGGGATCTTGCCTCGGCAGGATATCTCAAAAAATGACACATGGTAGAAGATTTGGGGTTTTTGCTCAAGTTTGCCTCCCTGAATACCTGGTCTTTGTCTTACATGCTCCTCACTCCCATCCCATAGGATTCGTAGTGATGTTCTCAAATATTCCTTGGTTTTCTTGTGTCTGTTGAAAAGTGAATAGAAATAGTAAAGCCTTTTTCCTGTGGGAATCTCTGTCTCTCTCTTAGCTGAGTGGATGGAGTCCAGCATCATGAATACAAGGACTCCTCTCTGTCATCTAGGAAACCTTGATGTAAGCAGGAAAGGCCTCCCATGAATACTGGAGAACCTTGAGAAATGAATCCTGGAGGCAGGTTCCTTGATCACAGTAGTTAACAGAATCTTCCCAAGTTGTCCTTGGCTCTGGCATGATCCAGCACCTTCATAGAGGCTCCCTGAATGGAAACCAAATGATGTCATGTTCCATGGAAGGAGAATACATACAGAGACACCCACCCATAGATTGGGCTATAACATTTCTGAGAGGGAACTGAAACAGGCAAACCAGACACCCTCAACACATCCTGACAGTTGGTGTCCTCTCCTCCCACCTCCAAACACACACAAACACACACACACACACACACACACACACACTCACTCCTCACACTCTTAAGTCACCTGCATTACTCTCAGGCGTGATCTGCTCCACAGGGTCTTGGAACTGGGGCTCCAGTGAGTCCTGGTAGCTGAGAGTGTGGAGTGAGAGAGTAGAGCTAAGCGTGTTCTCTTCCCTGGGATTCTGGAATGAGCATTGTGTGGAGAACTGCCTTTATAAAGGCTCGTGGTAATTGAATCACAACCTGGTTGTTTGGTTGGATCAGAAGGAGTGAACCACCAGCCTTTAATCCCCTCTTAGGAGGCTGAGGCAGGAGGAGGCCCTGCCTTCTTGAGTGTTAAGGCTGTAGTTAGACCCAATTGCTTGTAGATCAAAAACAAGTATGTACAGAAATGACCTCAACTGGTTCAAATTCCCCTTACCCAGAATAGGGTCTATTGACAGAGGCCTGGCCATCCTGGAACTCAAATTTCAAAACGACAGTGTTTGCCTTGGTTCCTGGCTCCTAGGATTAAAGATATGGAGGCTGCCATGGCTGGCAATTTAAAACTGAACATACTTATTTAGACATCTCCTTCTTACAGACTTTGAAGACAACCTGAGACCTACAGAATGCTTTTAGAGATATTATTGTGATTGTGATGGTCTCACAGCTGGGCGTAGTCACCCATGCTTTTAATCCTGGCACTCAAGAAGGCAGAAGGGCATCTTTTACGCAGTGAAAGCCTGTCTTCTAAAACATAAATTAATAAAGAGAAGAATCTCTAAGCTAGTAGCCAGCCACCATAGAAATTGTGGCAGTTAAGTTTCTTGCACAATGTAGTCCTAGTTTGAACACCAAATTGTAGATTCCAAAACCCTCTTTAATGTTTGGTTGAATCTAACACACACCTTTAATCCCAAAAAGCTTTTCCCTTCTAAGTAAACAGCTTATAATGCTGTAATAACTACACAGCCTAGCACACACCTTTTTAATCCAAGAGATCTCTTTATTAGATACGATCTAATCAAGATAGGTTCAAAGAGCTCTCTGGCTGCTGGATCTAACCCTAAGTCAACTTTCCAGAGCAAAGACACCTGTTGACAAGATTAGGGTGTAGGAGGGGACTAGTGACTTGTGTGTGTGTGTGTGTGTGTGGCTGGGGATCTTTAAAGACAGCTTGGAGAGAGAAGGGCTTTACCTCAACCTCTGACTTTAGCTTGGGCTTCAGGTCCTCCTGTTCCCTGGCTTTGGGGGGTTGGGGTTTTGGGGTTTCTCCTGTTTGACTTTGTGCTAGTAGGACTTTTGAGTTGTTTCAATTCAGACCTGTGCATAGAAGGAAGGAGTCAGCTGGGTGGTTTCTCTGTCTCTCAGGCTAGCAAGTTTGCACCCAACAGCTGACTCCTGAGTCTTTATTGGTAAAGAGAGAATGGGGTATTTTCATCATCATTTATAACAAGAGGAGCCTGGCAATATCTTTGCAAAGGCAAAACCAGGAAACAGTGGAGGGAGACAGGTAGTAGCGGGAAAGCATTGTGTGTGTGGAAAAGCAATCCCCAAGGTTAGCCACAATCCCCAAGGATAATATCAGAGCCCCCTTTGACAGCATTTCCAGTCTGTAGGCGGGATATTGGGCGGTGGTCTTGTCTTCTGAAACTGCTGGCCCGCGACAATAAGACCATTCCCATCAGGGGCAAAGGGCAGTCCTCAGAAGTGTCTGGTTAGGTGGTCCATACGAGGAGGCGTAGTGAGTAATCATGTCAGCTTCCAGAGTTCAGATCTCAGCTTGCAGTCTCAACCAGGTGAAAATCTGCTGCAGGACAAATTTAGAAATAGAAACAGAAATTAAAATTTGTCTAATAAATGGGAAAAGTGAGGAGGAAAAACTCATCTGAGGTCTGTTTTTAGCTATCTCAAATTCAGGTCTCATGACTTTTGATTTCCTGAAACATTTTGTGAGTAACAGGTAAAACTGCCTACAATGGAATGAGAGCAACAGTAGATGTATCCATGATGCAGAGCTCTTAACATTCTAACTGTGGTACAGCTGTGGGTAATCAGCCACCAATAGAAGCTGGGCCACTTTTGTCAGTTCTTCTTAGCATGTATTTTTAGTCCCATCTCCATGTTACATTGGAAGTTAAACAGAAATACACTATGCTTTGGGTACTAGACTCTAAGGATACTTGGATGTAATTGTGTCAAGGTAAGTCAGAGTGTAGCTAAGTTATTACTGCCCGATTGGAGATATAATTTAAAGTTCAAGGAAGCTGATAGAGAAAATAAATAAAACATTAAAGACACCTTCAGAAACTGTGCCTTATAGACTGGCGCCCGGCTGGTGTTCCTCTCCTTTCCATTTATAGGGTCAAGAATTCCACTTACCATACATTCAACTCCCTTTGAGATTATATATGGGATGTCAGCCCCTATAGTACCCAACCTTCGGACTGGTACTACACAGAATTGATACAACAGGTTTTTTAAAAATGTTGGGAAGACTTCTGTGCAAGCAGACAGCTCTTAGAGAGGAAACAACTTCTACTCAATGAGGCTGCAAAAATATATGGTCTTAAATATTGGATTCAATAGGTAGCAAGATGTTCCTCATGAAATTACAGCTAAAGGGAATAAAAATTTAAAATTTAGGATTTTGTTTGTTGGTTTGGATATATAAGGTAACTATATGTTTTATATATAAATGAACATACATGTTGATGTCTGATTATGGATTTTCGTGTTATTAAGACTTTGCAATTTCTGTCCTGTCTTAAAAAAAAGGTTTATAAAAATCATAAGGTTTGAAACTATAAAATATTAAAACTGCACCTCCATGTGTTTGCATATTAGAACTTTTCTTACTTCTTGTAACATCAAAATAATACACATGGTATTGATTTTAAAAATACTGAATAGAGCCATTTGCAGTGATAAAAATTTGATTTTTACCTTTAAAATTTGCTCATATTACCTCTGACTCCGTTTCTAAAATGGGTAACTTATTTTATTCTGCAACAACAGGTTTAAGAAATTATGTTTAAAAGGGTAAGAAATATTTTGAGGTTTATCAGGCATTTTAGACAATGAACTTGGAGGCATTCTAACGGGGCCCTTGAAATAGTTTCTCAATTCTTTAGGGGATGGACAAAGACTTTTAGGATTCATTTTGTTAATTTTACCAAATGAAACCAAGCCATGAATTAGAGCCAATTAAAAGAAAATTAAAGTTTTATAATATATTATATCAAAGTGATAGAATAATGAAAAAAGGTTCTGATAAAAAAAGTGATATGGTCTAAAAAACAAGAAAAGTCTGGCTCATTTCAAAGAATGGGCTGAGATCTGAACTTGCACAGGCCTTGTGACACGTTATCTGCCTCCCGGATGGATCACTATCCATAGCTTCTGAGAATGTCCCATTGCCCAACCTTTGGCTGGCATTTCCAGCCTTCTAGCCCCTGATGCCAATGGTTCTATTGTCAGCGCTGAAGCAGTGTCAGAAAAGGAGATCCTCATTTAAATCCCACCTAACAGGCTGAAATCCTGGGTCAAGGCACTCCCTGACATTAGCTATTATCTTGAGGACCTGCTGAGCTGGAGCAGAAACTAGTATGACAATACTAGATTACAAAGCCAAATTCTAACAGCTCCAAGGCAGTATCTTTGCTTTTGGTCATTGGATCATGCTTAAAAGGGTTGTTAGGATATATTGAGGCAAGACTGGGACTATACAGTCATTAGTATAAAAACCAGTGCCAGCAGTTTGAGGCTGACCATGGACTGTAGAGCCAGATTGGCCTCTTTAATAACAAGAAAGGGGGAATAGGAAAGTTTAGGATTAGTAGGTATAACTCATTTAAAATAAGAGCCTTCTTGATTGGAGTTAGATTCAGGTGCAGAAATATCAAAAAGAATGTACACTTGGCAGAAAGAAGGGGTTTAAATCTCTAGCAACAGCCTCCAGGGAGTAATACAAAATTAATGCTTTATAGAAAATACATAATCTCCTAGCTAATCATGAGGTGGTGCAGAATCCGATCAGAAAAACTCTCTAACGTTTCAGATATAGTTTAGAAGAATAGCCATTGTATTAGTATACCTTAGCCATTATGGTCCTATGCCTTAGGAACTGTGGTTATGTGCCTCAGAGAAGATCTGCGCCCTCTGGCTTTTGTAATCCTGTACCATCAAGACATATTGCCCCACCTCTAGGCTGTCATGGAAACATATATTACACTGATTGCTGTCATGAAACCCCTGCTCACAGACCTTTCCTTCAAAGTCCCACATGCTCCTCAGAGCTCAGGGTCCCACTTTTTTTACTGCTGTGTCAATTGAGACTTTGAATCCTGAAGTTTGATTAGCACATAAACCAGTCATCTCGGTGGTCTCTGAGGGTCCATAGACCTGGCATTACATCTCAGATCTAAGTTTTCCCCGGAGAGCCAGAGCTAAGCAGAGGAAACCTGTCTCCAAAAACAGGGCAAAAAAAAAATACAGTTCATCTGAGCACTGTTAACAGCCTGAATGCCTGTGTCCTAGAGCCCTTTCCCCTTCCACAGGAGCACTGAGCTCTTCTTGCAGATGGTGTGATGAAGGTGTGCCACTGCTTCTCTCTAATGCATCATGGTCCCGTTCATAATGTGAGTAGGAACTAGAAGCAAATGTCACCCAAGGCAGAGGGCAGCTAAAGAGGCAGATGGAGAACTCAAGCCATGAACCAGAGAGAGAAAACAGCAGAACTGGGACATGACAGGTGGCAGGACCATCAACACTTAACTGTGACACACTTCCTCCAACAGGACCACCAGCTCCCAGAAGCCATAACAAAGAGTGCAACCTCTTGTGGACCTAAACAGTCAAGGATGTGAGACTATGGGGGGACAGTCTAGAAGCACCAGTCTGTTCACTTTCCTTCCTGCCCTCAGAAACAATTTGTGATCTAGAGACTCATCTGTTTGTTTGTTTGTTTTTTTTGTTTGTTGTATCATACTGTATAAAGCATGGCCTTTGTACACTTTCTATGAGGTGGAATGGAACTCTGCAGTTCCATTGCCTTATGGAAAATTTGAGGCTGTGAAACAAAAGCATTCTGTGGCAGAGACTAGACTGAAAAGAGCATAGGCAGCTGAGTATGGAGGACATATTTGCCCTGTTGAGAGGAATCTCAGGTCAAAGTTAGATAGACACAGACTGCAGAGAGCAGTCTCAGGACTCCAGGGAATGAGCCTACAAAGAACGTTGGCTGCCCCTCTCTACTGTAGCACTTGCAGGTATTAACCAAGACAGGCAGTTGAGTTACTGTAGAGACATTTTTTTTAATTTCACATTTGTTTCTCACATGAGATAGGAGGAAATGGACAGGCACAGGGTTGCACGATTCTAGGTTTTTTTCCAGGAAATACAATTTACAAAACAGCACAGACCACTGAGGTGTCTGGGTGCTGTTATTCTACCCGATGGACCAGGGCTGCTGGAGCTTGAATCCTCCTGGCACCCAGAGGCAGGATGCAGGTGTGGAGCTGAAGGCGGTAGTTAGGGTTCAGGATCCCATCTGAAAACAGGAATCCTCCTGGTTATCCCTAGGAACTGGGTTCCCATAGAGCTCACACAAGGAACGAGGACACCATAGTCCCAAGGCTGGTTCAGGAAGGATGACAATACATGTGGAGAGTTGGGGTCATCAGATCCATCACAAAGAGGGACCTGAAAGGAAGAAGAATCAGAGCTCTAAATAGAGCATACTCCTCTCCCTGAGTCCCTGCTATACAATGGTCTGTCCCTGGGTGTCTAGGTCCACCTGAACATGTCCGATTCCTATTCCCTTGGGTAGACAGTGGAAAGTACACCAGAGCAAGACAGACCTTGG
>JAEOAE010004124.1:0-27638 GCA_036365155.1 Meriones psammophilus
CTGTTGTACTGGGACAGCACAGCTTGTCTGTGCACCACTGAGCTGGCACATAAGCTCTCTGTGCCTGGCAGGAGCTCGGCTGTGAGGGCAACAAGAGAGACTTTCCGGGGAGAGACTGGGTGACCTGGGAGTCAGACCCGCAACCCTGCTTCCCTCTGGGGTCCCAGCGACTGGGACTCCCAGTCTCAGGTACCCTTGTGCTTACGGATCAGCCTGAAATTTCTCTGTGGTCTTCTCTGGACAGGGTTCCTAAATCCCTGTGTTGCTAGGCGCACAGGTTCTATACCTTGAGCTGAGCGCCAAAAAGCTCTCTTGTGCGGCAGGAGCTTGGCTGTGATAGGTGTGAAATGCTTTCCCAGGGAGAGACTTGGTGAACTGCGATCAGACCCGCAACCCTGTTTCGATGGGGTCCCGAGACTGGGACTCCCAGTCTCAAGTACCCTTGTGCCTGGATCAGCCTGGGAAGTAGCGGGGACCGCCCTTTGCGGCTGCAGCCGGAGACCCAAAGCCCGCGTACAGAGATTTCTTCGGTTCTGGCTGTGCAGCAGAGTGGACCCGACCGATTCACGCGTGGCGCCTCAACTGAAACGATGTTGATGTAGTTTCAGGGCCCTGAGTTCAGTCTCCTGGGTACTCTACTCCCCATAGTACTGTCTTGCTGCCCAGAGCGCTGTTTTCCAGCGCCACCATCTTGGCTCCAAAACAATACTTTTAAGCGGAATCCACATCAGTGATGTCGCTCGCTCAATTATGAATAAGACAACCTGAAAAGTGTGATTCGCACTGTAAATTTACAGAAACAAGTTTCCATCAAAGAACAGAAAGGAAAGTACAGCACTGTAAACTAATTCTATCACGAGCCGCCATTCAAGGTATTCTGGAGGAAAACTGAAAAGTGATATACTGCACTGTACAGCACAGGAACAAGTTTCGAACACAAGAAGAGAAAAAGCAAAGCAATGCTTTGTACATAGTTACGTAATAGCCATCCTCAATTAGGGCCTGCTTCTGCCTTTTCTTCTTCTTACACAACCCACAACCTAACCTACTTTCTTTTCTAGCTAACCCTAAACTGCTTTCTTTTTCCTAACAGAACAGGTTTGCAAAAAACACTGTAAACACAAGGCACAACTTTGCTAAACTAAATCACATGTGTATGCGCTAAGCTCATTTAGGAATGTGGAAAACTAGTGATATATACGCACTCATACAGAAACAAATTTGAACAAGAGCAGAGCGCAAAGCTACAACTAAACTAATTCCTCGGTGTCTCGTTCAATTGTGTACCTGTAGGAATACTGAAAGTGATATATCATGCTGCTTTAGCACAGAAAATAGGATTTGAAAGAAAGAACAGAGCTCAAGCCACAACTTTAAACTAGATTCACATATGTGTCGCCCATTCAATTATTATAACAGAAAAACCTAAAAGTGATATAAACTTTTTTCTTACAGCACAGAAACAAGTTTACAAAGAAAGAACATAAGCACAAAATTTAACTTTATAAAGCTAAATCAAATGTGTGTGTGGCCCATTTCAATTCTTATAACAGAAGACTGAAATGTGATATCAGACTGTACAGCACATAAACAAGTTTTCAGAGAAGAACAGAAAGCAAAATCACTACTTTGTAAACTATTTCACATCGTGTTGCCTGTTCAATTCTTATAACAGGAAAGCTGAAAAGTGATATATCGCACTAACGCACAGAAACAAGTTTCAATGAAAGAACAGAAAGCAAAATCCTAATTTGTAGGCTATTTCACATGCGTGTTGCCTGTTCAGTTTAATAACAGGAAAACTGAAAGTGATATAGCCTAGCTATGCTGAACAGTGCCAAGTTTTCATTGAAAGAACAGAAGCATGAGAACTGCTTTATATTCTTTTGCCTAATAATTACCTAGCCTAACTTTACCCTAATATAACCAGGAAAACTACCTATGGTTCTGTCTAACCTAGTGCCAAACCTAAGCAGCCTTTCAGACAAGTTTATAAAAAACAGATAAACACAAAGTACAACTGGCTAAATCACGTGTCTCCTGGCTCATTTGGGAGCAAGGTGTGTAAGCCCGTTCAATTATTATAACAGGAAAACTGAAAAAGTGATATATCGCACTCTACAGCACAGAAACAAGTTTTCAATGAAAGAACAAAAAACAAAGCACTAATTTGTAAAGGTAATTCACATGTGTGTGGCTCGTTCAATTATTATAACAGGAAAACTGAAAAGTATTATCTCCCACTGTACAGGACAGAAACAAGTTTCCATCGAGAAAGAACAGAAAAGCAAAGCACAACTTTGTAAACTAATTCACATATGTGCCCGTTCAATTATTATAACAGGAAAACTGAAAAGTGATATATCGCGCTGTACAGCACAGAAACAAGTTTCGATCGAAAGAACAGAAAGCTTTAAGCACAACTTTGTAAACTAAGTCAAATGTGTTGCCTGTTGGATTATTATAAGAGGAAAACTGAAATGTGATATAGCCTAACCTAACCTACCCTGCCCTTGCCTAACCTAACCTAACCCTACCAGCCTAACCTAACCCTAACCTAACCCCACCTAACCTAACCTAACCTTTTCTAACCCTAATACTACCTAACCTAACCTAAACCTAACCTGTTTTTTTTCCTAACAGGAACAAGTTTGCAAAGAAAGCACATAAACACAAAGTACAACTTTGTAAACTAAATCACATGTGTGTCGCTCGCTCATTTAGGAATACAGGAAAACTGAAAAGTGATATATCGCACTGTACAGCACAGAAACAAATTTCGAACAAAAGAACAGAAACGCAAAGCACAACTTTGTAAACTAATTCACATACGTGTCGCCCGTTCAATTATTATAACAGGAAAACTTAAAAGTGATATATCGCACTGTACAGCACAGAAACAAGTTTCAATGAAAGAACAAGCATAAAGCACAAATTTGTAAACTAATTCACATGTGTAAGCCCGTTCAATTATTATACCAGGAAAACTTAAAAGTGATATATCGCACTGTACAGCACAGAAACAAGTTTCGATCGAAAGAACAGAAAAGCAAAGCACAACTTTGTAAACTAAATCAAAAGTGTGTCGCCCGTTCAATTATTATAACAGGAAAACTGAAAAGTGATATATCGCACTATACAGCACAGGAACAAGTTTCCAATGAAAGAACAGAAGCAGAAAATCACTAATTTGTAAGCGGAATCACATGTGTGTCGCCTGTTCAATTATTATAACAGGAAAACTGAAAAGTGATATATTGCACTGTTGCGGCAAAAAACAAGTTTTCATTGAAAGAACAGAAGCATAAAGAACTACTTTGTAAACTATTTCACATACGTGTTGCCTGTTCAATTATAATACCAGGAAAACTGAAATGTGATATAACCTAACCTAGCCTAACCCTACCTAACCTAACCCTAACCTAACCTAACCCTAACCTAACACCCCTAACCTAACCCCTAACCTAGGAACAAGTTAACACCTAACTAAGTTTTACTAAACACAAAGTACACTGTCCTAAACTAAATCCATGTGTGTTGCTAAGCTCAATTTTCTAACAGGAAAACAAGTTTACACAGCACAGAAACAATTTTTCTGGCGAAGAATAAACACAAAGTACAAATTTGTAAACTAAATCACATGTGTGTGTTGCTCGCTCAATTGGGAATACAGGAAAACTGAAAAGTGATATCTCCCACTGTACAGCACAGAAACAATTTTCCATCGAAAGAACAGAAAAAGCAAAGCACAACTTTGTAAACTAATTCACATCGTGTCGCCCGTTCAATTATTATAACAGGAAAACTGAAAAGTGATATATCGCACTGTACAGCACAGAAACAAGTTTCAAAGAAAGAACAGAAAGCAAAGCACAAATTTGTAAACTAATTCACATGTGTGTCGCCCGTTCAATTATTATAACAGGAAAACTGAAAAGTGATATATCGCACTGTACAGCACAGAAACAAGTTTTCATCGAAAGAACAGAAAAGCAAAGCACAACTTTGTAAACTATTTCACATCGTGTTGCCTGTTCAATTATTATAACAGGAAAACTGAAAATGTGATATAACCACTGTACAGCACAGAAACAAGTTTGCCTAAAGAACAGAAAAACCAAGCCACAACTTTGCCTAAACTAATTCACCTACGTGTAAGCCCGTTCAATTATTATAACTAACCTAAAACTAACCTAACCTGACTATAAACCCTAAACCTAACCTTTACCTAACAGGAACAAGTTTCCAATGAAAGCACATAAACACAAAGTACAAATTTGTAAACTAAATCACCTATGTGTGTCATTTTCGCTCATTTGGGAATACAGGAAAACTGAAAAGTGATATATCGCACTGTACAGCACAGAAACAAATTTTCCAACAAAGAACAAGCATAAAGCACAACTTTGTAAACTAATTCACATACGTGTTGCCCGTTCAATTATTATAACAGGAAAACTGAAAAGTGATATATCGCACTGTACAGCACAGAAACAAGTTTCAATGAAAGAACAAAAAAGCAAAGCACTAATTTGTAAACTAATTCACACATGTGTCGCCCGTTCAATTATTATAACAGGAAAACTGAAAAGTGATATATCTCCCACTGTACAGCACAGAAACAAGTTTTGATCGAAAGAAACAGAAAGCGCAAAGCACAACTTTGTAAACTAATTCACATATGTGTGTGCCCGTTCAATTATTATAACAGGAAAACTGAAAAGTGATATATAGCACTGTACAGCACAGAAACAAGTTTCATCGAAAGAACAGAACAAGCAAAGCACAAATTTGTAAACTAAATCAATGTGTGTAGCCCGTTCAATTCTTATAACAGGAAAACTGAAAAGTGATATATCGCACTATACAGCACAGGAACAAGTTTCCAATGAAAGAACAGAAGAAAAAACTAATTTGTAAACGGAATCACATGTGTGTGCTCGTTCAATTATTAATACAGGAAAACTGAAAAGTGATATATATCGCACCTACGGCCAAAAACAAGTTTTCATTGAAAGAACAGAAGCATAAAGAACTACTTTGTAAACTAATTTCACATCGTGTTGCCTGTTCAATTATAATAAGAGGAAAACTGAAATGTGATATAACCCACTGCCTAACCTACCACCTGCCTAAACAAGTAACCTCGAAAGAACCTAAACACAAAGCTACAACCTAACCTAAACTAACCTAACCATACCTACCTAACCCTAACGTTTCACTAATTATAACCTACAAAACTGCCTAAAAAGTAATATAAGCCCAGCTGTACAGCTAACAGGAACAAGTTTCCATCGAGAAAGAACATAAACACAAAGTACAACTTTGTAAACTAAATCACATGTGTGTCGCTCGCTCAATTAGGAATACAGGAAAACTGAAAAGTGATATATCGCACTGTACAGCACAGAAACAAGTTTCGAACGAAAGAACAGAAACGCAAAGCACAACTTTGTAAACTAATTCACATACGTGTCGCCCGTTCAATTATTATAACAGGAAAACTGAAAAGTGATATATCGCACTGTACAGCACAGAAACAAGTTTCCAATGAAAGAACAGAAAAGCAAAGCACAACTTTGTAAACTAATTCACATACGTGTCGCCCGTTCAATTATTATAACAGGAAAACTGAAAAGTGATATATCGCACTGTACAGCACAGAAACAAGTTTCGAATGAAAGAACAGAAAGCAAAGCACAAATTTGTAAACTAATTCACATGTGTGTTGCCCGTTCAATTATTATAACAGGAAAACTGAAAAGTGATATATATTGCACTGTACCTAACAGAAACAAGTTTTCATCGAAAGAACAGAAAGCAAAGCACAACTTTGTAAACTAATTCACATACGTGTTGCCTGTTCAATTATTATAACAGGAAAACTGAAAAGTGATATAACCTGTACAGCACAGGAACAAGTTTTCAATGAAAGAACATAAACACAAAGCACAACTTTGTAAACTAAATCACATGTGTGTTGCTGTTCAATTTAAGCTCATTTTGGGAATACAGGAAAACTGAAAAGTGATATATCGCACTGTACAGCACAGAAACAATTTTTCGAACAACAAAACACATAAACACAAAGCACAACTTTGTAAACTAATTCACAACGTGTGCGCCCGTTCAATTATTAATACCAGGAAAACTGAAAAGTGATATATCGCACTGTACCTAACAGAAACAAGTTTCCAAAGAAGAACATAAAGCACAAAGCACAACTTTGTAAACTAAATTCACATGTGTGTGTAGCCCGTTCAATTATTATAACAGGAAAACTGAAAAGTGATATATCGCACTGTACAGCACAGAAACAAGTTTCCATCAAAGAACAGAAAAAGCAAAGCACAAATTTGTAAACTAAATCACATGTGTGTTGCCCGTTCAATTCTTATAACAGGAAAACTGAAAGTGATATATATCGCACTGTACAGCACAGAAACAAGTTTTCAATGAAAGAACAGAAAAGCAAAGCACTAATTTGTAAACTAAATCACATGTGTGTTGCCTGTTCAATTACGAATACAGGAAAACTGAAAAGTGATATATATCGCACTGTACAGCACAGAAACAAGTTTCATTGAAAGAACAGAAAGCCTAAAAGAACAACTTTGTAAACTATTTCAAAACGTGTTGCCTGTTCAATTATTATAAGAGGAAAACTGAAATGTGATATAACCTACCCCCTAACCTAACCCTGCCCTTACCCTAGCCTGCCTAACCCTACCCCCTAACCCTAGCCTTTCCTAACAGGAACAAGTTTAACAAGAAAACATAAACACAAAGTACAACATTGTAAACTAAATCACAACCTAACTAACCTCAATTACCTAACAGTTTAAAACTGATAAAGTGATATTTCGCCTCTACAGCACAGGAACAAGTTTTCAAACAAAAAAGAACAAAGCAAAGTACAACTTTGTAAACTAAATCACATGTGTGTTGCCTCGCTCAATTAGGAATACAGGAAAACTGAAAAGTGATATAACACTGTACAGCACAGAAACAAGTTTGAAAGAAGAACAGAAAGCGCAAAGCACAACTTTGTAAACTAATTCACATATGTGTCGCCCGTTCAATTATTATAACAGGAAAACTGAAAAGTGATATATCGCACTGTACAGCACAGAAACAAGTTTTCCAATGAAAGAACAGAAAAGCAAAGCACAAATTTGTAAACTAATTCACATGTGTGTAAGCCCGTTCAATTATTATAACAGGAAAACTGAAAAGTGATATACCGCACTGTACAGCACAGAAACAAGTTTCAATGAAAGAACAGAAAAGCAAAAGCACAACTTTGTAAACTAATTCACATATGTGTTGCCCGTTCAATTATTATAACAGGAAAACTGAAAAGTGATATATCGCACTATACAGCACAGAAACAAGTTTTTCAATGAAGAACAGAAGCAGCAAAGCACAACTTTGTAAACTATTTCACATACGTGTTGCCTGTTCAATTATTATAACAGGAAAACTGAAATGTGATATAACCTAACCTAACAGCTAACCTAACCAAGTTTTCACCTGAAGAACAGACCTAACTAAAGCAACTTTGTAAACTAACCTCACCTAACCTAACCTAACCTGTTCAATTATTATAACAGGAAAACTGAAAAGTGATATTCCTTTAACAGAAACAAGTTTTACAAAGAAGAATAAACACAAAGTACAACTTTGTAAACTAAATCACATGTGTGTTGCTCGTTCAATTAGGAATAACAGGAAAACTGAAAAGTGATATCGCACTGTACAGCACAGAAACAAGTTTTGATCGAAAGAACAGAAAAGCAAAGCACAATTTGTAAACTAATTCACATGTGTGTCGCCCGTTCAATTATTATAACAGGAAAACTGAAAAGTGATATATCCCACTGTACAGCACAGAAACAAGTTTTCAATGAAAGAACAGAAGCAGAAAAGCACAACTTTGTAAACGGAATCACATGTGTGTTGCCTGTTCAATTATTATAACAGGAAAACTGAAAAGTGATATATACCACTGTACAGCACAGAAACAAGTTTTTCATTGAAAGAACAGAAAAGCAAAGCACAACTTTGTAAACTAATTCACATACGTGTTGCCTGTTCAATTATTATAACAGGAAAACTGAAAAGTGATATATAGCCTGTACAGCACAGAAACAAGTTTCATCGAAAGAACACAAAAGCACAAAGCACAACTTTGTAAACTAATTCACATGTGTGTTGCCGTTCAATTATTATAACAGGAAAACTGAAAAGTGATATATCGCACTGTACAGCACAGAAACAAGTTTTCAATGAAAGAACATAAAAGCAAAGCACAACTTTGTAAACTAATTCACATGTGTGTTGCCCGTTCAATTATTATAACAGGAAAACTGAAAAAGTGATATCTCCACTGTACAGCACAGAAACAAGTTTTCCAAAAAAGAACAGAAGCGCAAAGCACAACTTTGTAAACTAATTCACATGTGTGTTGCCCGTTCAATTATTATAACAGGAAAACTGAAAAGTGATATATCGCACTGTACAGCACAGAAACAAGTTTTGAAAGAAAGAACAAGAAAAGCAAAGCACAACTTTGTAAACTAATTCACATACGTGTGTAGCCCGTTCAATTATTATAACAGGAAAACTGAAAAGTGATATATCTCGCACTGTACAGCACAGAAACAAGTTTCATCGAAAGAACACAAAAGCAAAGCACAACATTTTGTAAACTAATTCAATGTGTGTCGCCCGTTCAATTATTATAACAGGAAAACTGAAAAGTGATATAGCTCACTGTACAGCACAGGAAACAAGTTTTCAATGAAAGAACAGAAGCACAAAGCACAACTTTGTAAACTAATTCACATGTGTGTTGCCCGTTCAATTATTATAACAGGAAAACTGAAAAGTGATATATTGCACTCTACAGCACAGAAACAAGTTTTCAGATCGAAAGAACAGAAAAGCAAAAGCACAACTTTGTAAACTAATTCACATGTGTGTGTTGCCTGTTCAATTATTATAACAGGAAAACTGAAAAGTGATATACCTAACCTAACCCTACAGCACAGAAACAAGTTTCCAATAAAAAACATAAAGCACAAAGCACAACTTTGTAAACTAATTCACACATGTGTTGCCCGTTCAATTATTGGGAATAACAGGAAAACTGAAAAGTGATATATCGCACTGTACAGCACAGAAACAATTTTTCAATGAAAGAACAGAAAAGCAAAGCACAAATTTGTAAACTAATTCACATACGTGTTGCCCGTTCAATTATTATAACAGGAAAACTGAAAAGTGATATAACCCACTGTACAGCACAGAAACAAGTTTTCAATGAAAGAACAGAAAAGTTTGCAAAGCACAACTTTGTAAACTAATTCACATATGTGTTGCCTGTTCAATTATTATAACAGGAAAACTGAAAAGTGATATAGCCTAACTGTACAGCACAGAAACAAGTTTCCAATCGAAAGAACAGAAAGCAGCAAAGCACAACTTTGTAAACTAAATTCACATGTGTGTCGCCTGTTCAATTATTATAATAACAGGAAAACTGAAAAGTGATATCTAACACTGTACAGCACAGAAACAAGTTTCCAATGAAAGAACAGAAACACATAAAATCACAAATTTGTAAACTAAAATCACATGTGTGTTGCCCGCTCAATTAGGAATACAGGAAAACTGAAAAGTGATATATCGCACTGTACAGCACAGAAACAAGTTTTCATTGAAAGAACAGAAAGCAAAGCACAACTTTGTAAACTAATTCACATCGTGTGTGCCTGTTCAATTATTATAACAGGAAAACTGAAAAGTGATATACCGCCTGTACAGCACAGAAACAAGTTTGAAAGAAAGAACAGAAAAGCACAAAGCACAACTTTGTAAACTAATTCACATGTGTGTTGCCCGTTCAATTATTATAACAGGAAAACTGAAAAAGTGATATATGCCCACTGTACAGCACAGAAACAAGTTTTCAATTGAAAGAACATAAACACAAAGCACAACTTTGTAAACTAATTCACATATGTGTCGCCCGTTCAATTATTATAACAGGAAAACTGAAAAGTGATATATTGCACTATACTGAACAGAAACAACTTTGGAACGAAAGAACAGAAACGCAAAGCATAATTTGTAAACTAATTCACATACGTGTCGCCCGTTCAATTATTATAACAGGAAAACTGAAAAGTGATATATCGCACTGTACAGCACAGAAACAAGTTTCAATGAAAGAACAGAAAAGCAAAGCACAACTTTGTAAACTAATTCACATCATGTGTCGCCCGTTCAATTATTATAACAGGAAAACTGAAAAGTGATATATCGCACTGTACAGCACAGAAACAAGTTTCAATGAAAGAACAGAAAAGCAAAGCACTACTTTGTAAACTATTTCACATGTGTTGTGCCTGTTCAATTATTATAACAGGAAAACTGAAATGTGATATAACCACTGTACAGCACAAAACAAGTTTTCCTCACCTAAAAGAATAAACCATAAGCACAAAGCACTACTTTGTAAACTATTTCACACGTGTTGCCTGTTCAATTATTATAACAGGAAAACTGAAATGTGATATAACCTAACCTAACCTACCACCTAACAACTAACCTACTAACCTAGCCTAAACCCAGCCTAACTATGTTCCTAACAGCTGAACAAGTTTACAATGAAACACATAAACACAAAGTACAACTTTGTAAACTAAATCACATGTGTGTTGCTCGCTCAATTTGGAATACAGGAAAACTGAAAAGTGTTATCTCCACTGTACAGCACAGAAACAATTTTCCATCGAAAGAACAGAAAAGCAAAAGCACAACTTTGTAAACTAATTCACATACGTGTGTGTCGCCCGTTCAATTATTATACCAGGAAAACTGAAAAGTGATATATCGCACTGTACAGCACAGAAACAAGTTTTGTCGAAAGAACAGAAAAGCATAAAGCACAACTTTTGTAAACTAATTCACATACGTGTAGCCCGTTCAATTATTATAACAGGAAAACTGAAAAGTGATATATCGCACTATACAGCACAGAAACAAGTTTCAATGAAAGAACAGAAAAGCAAATCACTAATTTGTAAGCTAAATCACATGTGTGTCGCTCCGTTCAATTATTATAACAGGAAAACTGAAAAGTGATATATCGCACTGTACGGCACAGAAACAAGTTTTCATTGAAAGAACAGAAAAGCATAAAGAACTAACTTTGTAAACTATTTCACATACGTGTTGCCTGTTCAATTATTATAACAGGAAAACTGAAATGTGATATAACCTAGCCTAGCCTAACCTAACCTAAACAAGTTTCCCTAACCTGAAAGAACAGAAAACCTAGCCAACTTTGTAGGCCTAATTCACCTAACCTGCCTAACCCCCTGCCTCACCCTATTATAACCTAACCTGAAACCTGATACCTAAACCCAACCCTACTTGTTCCTAACAGAAACAAGTTTACAATGAAAAGAACATAAACACAAAGTACAACTTTGTAAACTAAATCACATGTGTGTTGCTCGCTCAATTAGGAATACAGGAAAACTGAAAAGTGATATATCGCACTGTACAGCACAGAAACAAGTTTCAATGAAAGAACAGAAAAGCAAAGCACAAATTTGTAAACTAATTCACATGTGTGTCGCCCGCTCAATTATTATACAGGAAAACTGAAAAGTGATATATCCCACTGTACAGCACAGAAACAAGTTTTCATCGAAAGAACAGAAAAGCAAAGCACAACTTTGTAAACTAATTCACATATGTGTGTCGCCCGTTCAATTATTATAACAGGAAAACTGAAAAGTGATATATCGCACTGTACAGCACAGAAACAAGTTTTCAATGAAAGAACAGAAAAGCCAAAGCACAACTTTGTAAACTAATTCATATGTGTCGCCCGTTCAATTATTATAACAGGAAAACTGAAAAGTGATATATCCCACCTATACAGCACAGAAACAAGTTTCAATGAAAGAACAGAAAAAAGCAAATCACAACTTTGTAAACTAATTCACATGTGTGTTGCCTGTTCGCTTATTATAATACAGGAAAACTGAAAAGTGATATATCGCCAACCTACAGCACAGAAACAAGTTTTCATTGAGAAAGAACAGAAAAGCAAAGCACAACTTTGTAAACTATTTCACATACGTGTTGCCTGTTCAATTATTATATACAGGAAAACTGAAAAGTGATATAACGCACTGTACAGCACAGAAACAAGTTTCAATGAACAAACAGAAAGCACAAAGCACAACTTTGTAAACTAATTCACATACGTGTGCCTGTTCAATTATTATAACAGGAAAACTGAAAAGTGATATATAGCACTGTACAGCACAGAAACAAGTTTGAAGAAAGAAAGAACATAAAAGCAAAGCACAACTTTGTAAACTAATTCACATATGTGTTCGCCCGTTCAATTATTATAACAGGAAAACTGAAAAGTGATATATCTCGCACTGTACAGCACAGAAACAAGTTTCCAACAGAAAGAACAGAAAAGCAAAGCACAACTTTGTAAACTAATTCACACATATGTGTCGCCCGTTCAATTATTATAACAGGAAAACTGAAAAGTGATATATCGCACTGTACAGCACAGAAACAAGTTTCCAATGAAAGAACAGAAAGCACAAAGCACAAATTTGTAAACTAAATCACATGTGTGTCGCCCGTTCAATTATTATAACAGGAAAACTGAAAAGTGATATATCGCACTGTACAGCACAGAAACAAGTTTTCAATGAAAGAACAGAAAGCAAATCACTACTTTGTAAACTAATTCACATATGTGTTGCCTGTTCAATTATTATAACAGGAAAACTGAAAAGTGATATATGCACTGTGCGGCACAGAAACAAGTTTTCATCGAAAGAACAGAAAGCCTAAAGCACAACTTTGTAAACTATTTCACATACGTGTTGCCTGTTCAATTATTATAACAGGAAAACTGAAATGTGATATAACCCTAACCTAACCAGGGAACAAGTTTACCTTGCCTAACCTAAGCCTAAAGCACAACCTAGCCTAAACTAAATCACTAACCCTAACCTAACCCGTTCAATTAGGAATATAGGAAAACTGAAAAGTGTTATCTACCACTCAACTAACAGGAACAAGTTTCCATCGAAAGAACACAAGCAAAAGTACAATTTGTAAACTAAATCACATGTGTGTTTGCTCGCTCAATTAGGAATACAGGAAAACTGAAAAGTGATATATCGCACTGTACAGCACAGAAACAAGTTTTCATCGAAAGAACAGAAAAGCAAAGCACTAATTTGTAAGCTAATTCACATGTGTGTCGCCCGTTCAATTATTATACAGGAAAACTGAAAAGTGTATATCTCCCACTGTACAGCACAGAAACAAGTTTTCATCAGAAAGAACAGAAAAGCAAAGCACAACTTTGTAAACTAATTCACATATGTGTCGCCTGTTCAATTATTATAACAGGAAAACTGAAAAGTGATATATAGCACTGTACAGCACAGAAACAAGTTTTGATTGAAAGAACAAAGCAAAGCACAACTTTGTAAACTAATTCAAATGTGTCGCCTGCCTCGCCTGTTCAATTATTATAACAGGAAAAACTGAAAAGTGATATAACCTAGCCCTGCTAACTACCTACAGCACTAGGAAACAAGTTTCCAACCTAAAGAACTAGAAGCAAACAAGTTTACAACAAAGCACATAAAACAAAGTACAACTTTGTAAACTAAATCATGTGTGTCGCTCGCTCAATTAGGAATACAGGAAAACTGAAAAGTGATATATCGCACTGTACAGCACAGAAACAAGTTTTCAACAGAAAGAACATAAAGCATAAAGCACAACTTTGTAAACTAATTCACATACGTGTTGCCCGTTCAATTATTATAACAGGAAAACTGAAAAGTGATATCTCGCACTGTACAGCACAGAAACAAGTTTCCAATCGAAAGAACAGAAAAGCAAAGCACAACTTTGTAAACTAATTCACACATATATGCCTGCCCGTTCAATTATTATAACAGGAAAACTGAAAAGTGATATATCGCACTGTACAGCACAGAAACAAGTTTTCAATGAAAGAACACAAAGCACAAAGCACAACTTTGTAAACTAAATTCACATGTGTGTTGCCTGTTCAATTATTATAACAGGAAACTGAAAAGTGATATATCGCCTACTGTACAGCAAGGAAACAAGTTTTCAATGAAAAGAACAGAAGCAAAAAACTACTTTGTAAACTATTTCACATGTGTGTGCCTGTTCAATTATTATAACAGGAAAACTGAAAGTGATATCTAACCCTGTACAGCACAGAAACAAGTTTTCAATGAAAGAACAGAAAACAAAGCACAACTTTGTAAACTAATTCACATACCTAACCTGTTGCCTGTTCAATTATTATACCAGGAAAACTGAAAAGTGATATACCCCTAACTGTACAGCACAGAAACAAGTTTTACAATGAAAGAACAGAAACACAAAGCACAAATTTGTAAACTAAATCACATGTGTGTGCCTCGCTCAATTGGGAATACAGGAAAACTGAAAAGTGATATCTCCCACTCTACAGCACAGAAACAATTTTCCAATGAAAGAACAGAAAAGCAAAGCACATTTTGTAAACTAATTCACATGTGTGTTGCCCGTTCAATTATTATAACAGGAAAACTGAAAAGTGATATCTAACCCGCACCCTGTACAGCACAGAAACAAGTTTTTGAAAGAACAGAAAAGCATAAAGCACAACTTTGTAAACTAATTCACACATGTGTAAGCCCGTTCAATTATTATAACAGGAAAACTGAAAAGTGATATATCTCCCACTGTACAGCACAGAAACAAGTTTCCAAGAAAGAACAGAAAAGCAAAGCACAACTTTGTAAACTAATTCACATATGTGTTGCCCGTTCAATTATTATAACAGGAAAACTGAAAAGTGATATATCGCACTCTACAGCACAGAAACAAGTTTTCAATGAAAGAACAGAAAAAGCAAAGCACAACTTTGTAAACTAATTCACATGTGTGTCGCCCGTTCAATTATTATAACAGGAAAACTGAAAAGTGTGATATATCGCAACCTACAGCACAGGAACAAGTTTCCAATGAAAGAACAGAAAAGCAAATCACTAATTTGTAAACTAAATCACATGTGTGTCGCTCGCTCAATTAGGAATACAGGAAAACTGAAAAGTGATATATCGCACTGTACGGCAACAGAAACAAGTTTTCATCAGAAAGAACAGAAGCATAAAAGAACTACTTTGTAAACTAATTTCACATACGTGTTGCCTGTTCAATTATTATACCAGGAAAACTGAAATGTGATATATCCCTAACCTACAGCTAACAGAAACAAGTTAACCCTAATGAAAGAACCTAACCCTAAAGCACAAACTTTGTAAACTAACCAAACCTAACCTAACCTAACCCGTTCAACCCCCTTATAACAGGAAAACTACCTAACCTGAACCTAAGCCCACCTGTACTAACAGGAACAAGTTTACAATGAAACATAAACACAAAGTACAACATTTGTAAACTAATTCACATGTGTGTTGCTCGCTCAATTAGGAATACAGGAAAACTGAAAAGTGATATATCGCACTCTACAGCACAGGAACAAGTTTCTGAATGAAAGAACAGAAAGCAAAGCACTAATTTGTAAAGCGGAATCACATGTGTGTTGCCCGTTCAATTGGGAATACAGGAAAACTGAAAAGTGTTATCTCCCACTGTACGGCACAGAAACAAGTTTCCATCGAAAGAACAGAAAACCAAAGCACAACTTTGTAAACTAATTCACATATGTGTTGCCCGTTCAATTATTATAACAGGAAAACTGAAAGTGATATACCGCACTGTACAGCACAGAAACAAGTTTTCATCGAAAGAACAGAAACTTTAAGCACAACTTTGTAAACTAAGTCAAATGTGTGTCGCGCCTGTTCAATTATTATAACAGGAAAACTGAAATGTGATATAACTATACCTAACAGAAACAAGTTTTCAGCCTAAACAACACCTAACCCTACACATGCACCTTCAATGCCCTGCCCTGCTCAATTGGAATAACCTAACCTGAACCTAACCTGCACTTTACTAACAGGAACAAGTTTTCATTGAAAGAACATAAACACAAAGTACAACTTTGTAAACTAAATCACATGTGTGTGTCGCCCGCTCAATTAGGAATACAGGAAAACTGAAAAGTGATATATCGCACTGTACAGCACAGAAACAAATTTTACAACAAAAAGAACATAAGCAAAGCACAACTTTGTAAACTAATTCACATGTGTGTCGCCCGTTCAATTATTATAACAGGAAAACTGAAAAGTGATATATCGCACTGTACAGCACAGAAACAAGTTCGAACAAAGAAGAAGAAGCATAAAGCACAACTTTGTAAACTAATTCACATATGTGTCGCCCGTTCAATTATTATAACAGGAAAACTGAAAAGTGATATCTCCCACTGTACAGCACAGAAACAAGTTTCCATCGAAAGAACAGAAGCAAATCACAAATTTGTAAACTAAATCACATGTGTGTCGCCCGTTCAATTATTATAACAGGAAAACTGAAAAGTGATATATCGCACACTGTACAGCACAGAAACAAGTTTCCATTGAAAGAACAGAAAAGCAAAGCACTAATTTGTAAACTAATTCACATGTGTGTTGCCTGTTCAATTATTATACCAGGAAAACTGAAAAGTGATATATCGCACTAACAGCCAAGAAACAAGTTTTCATTGAAAGAACAGAAGCAGCAAAGCACTAAATTTGTAAACTATTTCACATCGTGTTGCCTGTTCAATTATTATAACAGGAAAACTGAAAATGTGATATAACCTAACCCTAACCTAACCTAACAGAAACAAGTTTCCATTGAAAGAACAGAAAAGCAAAGAACTACTTTGTAAACTATTTCACATACGTGTTGCCTGTTCAATTATTATAACAGGAAACCTGAAATGTGATATGTTTCCTAACAGGAACAAGTTTACAACAAAGAACATAAACACAAAGTACAACATTGTAAACTAAATCACATGTGTCGCCTTCGCTCAATTGGGAATAACAGGAAAACTGAAAAGTGATATATCCCACTGTACAGCACAGAAACAAGTTTACAATGAAAGAACACAAAAGCAAAGCACAAATTTGTAAACTAAATTCACATGTGTGTCGCCCGTTCAATTATTATAACAGGAAAACTGAAAAGTGATATATCGCACTGTACAGCACAGAAACAAGTTTCCATCGAGAAAGAACAGAGCGCAAAGCACAACTTTGTAAACTAATTCACATATGTGTCGCCCGTTCAATTATTATAACAGGAAAACTGAAAAGTGATATATCGCACTGTACAGCACAGAAACAAGTTTCCATCGAAAGAACAGAAAAGCATAAAGCACAACTTTGTAAACTAATTCACATGTGTGCGCCCGTTCAATTATTATAACAGGAAAACTGAAAAGTGATATATCGCACTGTACAGCACAGAAACAAGTTTTCAATGAAGAAACAGAAGCAAAAGCACAACTTTGTAAACTAATTCACTAATTTCACATCGTGTCGCCCGTTCAATTATTATAACAGGAAAACTGAAAAGTGATATATCGCACTATAAGCACAGGAACAAGTTTTCAATGAAAGAACAGAAAAGCAAGCACTAATTGTAAACTAAATCACATGTGTGTTGCCCGCTCAATTATTATACAGGAAAACTGAAAGTGATATATCTCACTGCCTACAGCACAGAAACAAATTTTCCAACAAAAGAACAAGCATAAAAGCACAACTTTGTAAACTATTTCACACATCGTGTTGCCTGTTCAATTATTATAACAGGAAAACTGAAAAGTGATATACCCTAACCTACAGCACAGAAACAAGTTTCCAAAGAAAGAACAGAAAGCCAAGCACAACTTTGTAAACTAATTCACATGTGTGTGCCCGTTCAATTATTATAACAGGAAAACTGAAAAGTGATATATCCTTTTTGTACAGCACAGAAACAAGTTTTATCAAAAGAACATAAAAGCAAAGCACAACTTTGTAAAACTAAATCACATGTGTGTTGCCCGTTCTCAATTATTATAACAGGAAAACTGAAAAGTGATATATCGCACTCTACAGCACAGGAACAAGTTTCCAATGAAAAGAACAGAAAAGCAAAGCACTAATTTGTAAACTAATTCACATGTGTGTTGCCCGTTCAATTATTATAACAGGAAAACTGAAAAGTGATATCTCACACTGTACAGCACAGAAACAAGTTTTCATCGAGAAAAGAACAGAAGCACAAAGCACAACTTTGTAAACTAATTCATATACGTGTTGCCCGTTCAATTATTATAACAGGAAAACTGAAATGTGATATATATAACCTAACCTAGCCTCCCTACCTAGCCAGCACAGAAACTGCCTTTTCAATGAAAGAACAGAAAGCATAAAGCACAACATTTTGTAAACTAATTCACATATGTTAACAAGCCCGTTCAATTATTATAACAGGAAAACTAAAAGTGATATATCGCTCAATTTGCTTACAGCACAGAACAAGTTTCCAAACCTAAGCATAAAACAAAAGCACAATTTGTAAACTAATTCACATAAACTAATTCACAATGTGTCGCCCGTTCAATTATTATATACAGGAAAACTGAAAAGTGATATATCTAACCCAACCTACAGCAAAGAAACAGAAACAAGTTTGAAGAAAGAACACAAGCACAAAGCACAACTTTGTAAACTAATTCACATGTGTGTCGCCCGTTCAATTATTATAACAGGAAAACTGAAAAGTGATATATCGCACTGTACAGCACAGAAACAAGTTTCAATGAAAGAAACAAAAGCAAAGCACAAATTTGTAAACTAATTCACATGTGTGTCGCTCGTTCAATTATTATAACAGGAAAACTGAAAAGTGATATATCACTGTACAGCACAGAAACAATTTTTTCATCGAAAGAACAGAAAAGCAAAGAACTACTTTGTAAACTATTTCACATCGTGTTGCCTGTTCAATTATTATAACAGGAAAACTGAAATGTGATATAGCCCTAACTGTACAGCCAGAAACAAGTTTCACCTGAAGAAAGAAGCCTAACCAAACCACAACTTTGTAACCTAACCCACATACGTGTTGCCTGTTCGTTCAATTACCTAACTAAAATACCAGGAAAACTGAGCCTAACCTAGCCCTAACCTAAGCCTAAGCCCTAAAACAAGTTTCTAACCAACACATATAAACACAAAGTACAACACTAACCTAAATCACACCTTGCTCAACCATTTAGGAATACAGGAAAACTGAAAGTGATATATTGCACTGTACAGCACAGGAACAAGTTTACAACAAAGAACATAAAAGCAAAGCACAAATTTGTAAACTAAATCACATGTGTGTTGCTCGCTCAATTGGGAATACAGGAAAACTGAAAAGTGATATCTCCCACTGTACAGCACAGAAACAAGTTTCCAATGAAAGAACAAAGCAGCAAAGCACAACTTTGTAAACTAATTCACATATGTGTTGCCCGTTCAATTATTATAACAGGAAAACTGAAAAGTGATATATCGCACTGTACAGCAGCACAGAAACAAGTTTTCATCGAGAAAGAACAGAAAGCGCAAAGCACAACTTTGTAAACTAATTCACAATGTGTGTCGCCTGTTCAATTATTATAACAGGAAAACTGAAAAGTGATATATATCGCACTATACAGCACAGAAACAAGTTTCACCAATGAAAGAACAGAAGCAAAAAAGCACTAATTTGTAAAACTAATTCACATGTAACCGCCCGTTCAATTATTATAACAGGAAAACTGAAAAGTGATATATATAACTTACAGCACAGAAACAAGTTTTCATTGAAAGAACAGCCTAACCTTTAAGCCTACTTTGTAAACTATTTCACAACGTGTTGCCTGTTCAATTATGCCAGGAAAACTGAAATGTGATATAGCCTAGCCTAGTACAACAGGAACAAGTTTCAACCTAACCCTCAGAAGCCTAACACTGCCAATGGCCTAACCCAATTCAACCTAACCCTAGCCTAACCTAGCCTTTCCTAACTAAGGTTTTTCCTAACAGGAACAAGTTTGCAAAAAGCACATAAACACAAGTTTGTAAACTAAATCACATGTGTGGCGCTCGCTCATTTAGGAATACAGGAAAACTGAAAAGTGATATATCGCACTGTACAGCACAGAAACAAATTTCCAACAAAAAGAACAAAAGCAAAAAGCACAACTTTGTAAACTAATTCACATCGTGTCGCCCGTTCAATTATTATAACAGGAAAACTGAAAGTGATATATCTCCACTGTACAGCACAGAAACAAGTTTTGAGCGAAAGAACAGAAAAGCAAAGCACAACTTTGTAAACTAATTCACATATGTGTCAGCCCGTTCAATTATTATAACAGGAAAACTGAAAAGTGATATATCGCACTGTACAGCACAGAAACAAGTTTGATCGAAAGAACAAGCATAAAGCACAACTTTGTAAACTAAATCAAAAGTGTGTAAGCCCGTTCAATTCTTATAACAGGAAAACTGAAAAGTGATATATCGCACTATACAGCACAGGAACAAGTTTCCAATGAAAGAACAGAGAAGAAAATCACTAATTTGTGAGCGGAATCACATGTGTGTCGCCTCGCTCAATTGGGAATACAGGAAAACTGAAAGTGATATATCCACTGTGCGGCAAAGAAACAAGTTTTCATTGAAGAACAGAAGCGCAAAGAACTACTTTGTAAACTATTTCACATCGTGTTGCCTGTTATTATAATAGGAAAACTGAAATGTGATGAATGTAACCTAACCTAATGCACTGCCCTAACCTAGGAACAAGATTTGAGCAACCTAACCTAACCCTACCCTAGCCTACCCTACCTAACCTAACCTAACCTAACACTCTCAGTTCAATTGGTATAACAGGAAAACTGACCCAGCCCTATCTCCCACTGTACAGCAGGAAACAAGTTACCAGCGAGAAGAACATAAACACAAAGTACAACATTTGTAAAACTAATCACATACAACGCTCAATTAGGAATACAGGAAAACTGAAAAGTGATATATCGCACTGTACAGCACAGAAACAAGTTTTGAGGAAAGAACAGAAGCATATAAAGCACAACTTTGTAAACTAATTCACATACGTGTTGCCTGTTCAATTATTATAACAGGAAAACTGAAAGTGATATATCGCACTATACAGCACAGGAACAAGTTTCCATCGAAGAACTAGCATAAGCACTAATTTGTAAGCTATTTCACATGTGTGTCGCCCGTTCAAGTTTTTATAACAGGAAAACTGAAAAGTGAAGCAATCACATGTAACCTAAAACAAGATTTGCCGAAAAGAACAAGCTCAATTAACTACTTTGTAAACTATTGACATATCACCTAAGCCTGTTCAATTATTATAAAACAACATATTGAAAAACTACTTAACCTAGCCTAACCTATCCTAACCTAAACTGCTTACCAACCTAACCAGCACTGACCAACTTTCCATAAAACTGGAACAAGTTTCCAAGCCCAAAAGCTAACCTTTGTAAACTAATTCACATTTATATCTACGCTCAATTATTATAACAGGAAAACTGAAAAAGTGATCATCGCACTACAGCACAGAAACCTTTCTATCAAAAGAACAAAAAGCACAACTTTGTAAACTAATTCCAGGCCTGTTCAATTATTATAACTGGAAAACTAAAAGTGATATAACAAGTTTTGCAGCACAGAAACAAGTTTCCAACAGAAGAACAGAAATCACTAACTGTAAACTAATTCACATCGCATAAACTGCTCAATTAGGAACAGGAAAACTGAAAAGTGATATATCGCGCTGGCAGCACAAACAAGTTTTCCATCAAAAGATTAAAGCATAAGCACAGCTTTGTAACCTAATTCACATCGTGTAAGCCCGTTCATTTGTGAGACCGGCAGTGAGGAGTTTGGCAGGACACCATGATATCCAGAACTGGGTGGTGGAAAGATCATGATGGCTCTCAATCACGGACTGCCACCTGTTGTTTGTCTTAGGGCTCCTATCTCAGCTGGAACAGTCTCACTATTTGTCTTAGGGCCCCTATCTCCAGCTGGAACAGTCTCACAAACTTCTCCTTGTCGTGGTCAGCCAAATTGATTTTGGCTCAACTGGGGGGAGCCTGACACATGAATATCCCCAGCAACTAGGTCTCTCAGGTGTGGATTCCTCCTAGCCCACACAGTTTCTCAAAACAGTAGTATCCTTCATAGTTTCTCAAAACAGTGCTGTACAAATGGCATTAACTATTAGCTGCTTCTAACTTTTTGGTGTTGAGGCGGGGTCTTTCATTCTCCTTTTTCTTCTAACCCAGAATGGAATCTTTCATTCTAGAGACGTAGGGAGGTTAATTTCTGTCTCCTGCTGTTTAAACTGATGATACTGGTGGGTTAACACAGCGCTATGACCAGAGGCGGTGGCTATTGAACCAACTCTTTCGTGCCAGCTTTGTCCTGACTCAAAGAACCCACTGTCTCTGTCACAGGTCTTCCTTTAAATAGGAACTGTACAGATCTCTCAGGCTTTTAGCAGTGCTGCAATATTAGTGTCCATTTCAGCTAAGCAGATGCAAGATAATAGCTAATGCCAGGGGGCCTTTTGACTTAGCATTTCAGCCTGCTAGGGAGGACCAGTAGATCCGTCTTCTGCTGGAGCTTCTTGAGCTGACCGTTGGGCCAGAAACAGGCATCAGGGGCTAGGAAGGCTGAAATGCCAGTCAAGGCTTTGGGCAATAACGGAGTCCCAAGCATCTGGTTCATTGATCCACCCGAAGGGCGAGGGAGCAATCATGTCAGTTTCAGGAAGTCAGATCAGCGAGTCCACAGCTGATGCGGAACAGAGTCAAAAGGTGAAAATCTGCGCTGAGACAAATTCAGACGAGACGAAGTTAAAGATTTGTCTATTAAATGGAAAAAGTGAAATCCCAACACAGGAAAAACTCTTCTGGGATCCATTTTAGGCTATACTGAATCGTCTTATGACCTTTTGATTTTTATAAACTCATAAATTTTGGTATCAGAAAAGTAACTTTTCAACAAATCTAATACAGCAACATTTTGAGAGTAACGAATCAAAAACTATATCAGCAAATTGGCACCAGTCAGCTGTTTGTTTTTTTATCTTTTATAAACAACTTAAGTGTGTCCATGTGGCAGCCTTTTTGGAATTAAAGGCATCTGAGCAGGGGAACTCAGCTTCTTGGCTATTTTTTAAAGTCAGTCTCTCACAGACTGACCTTGGTAGTCTTACAGTGGACTACTCTGACCCTGAAACTCTATTGCAACTCTATAGTAACCAGACCAGCAGGCTCTGTGCAGCCTTGAGTAAACCCTCCTATATTTTTGGCTAAGTAAGATTACCTCGTGAGAAACTGCTTAATACTTTTTTTACTTAAGTGTTAACCTAGCGTCCATTAAATTGATACTTTGATCAGTATGTAGACCAACATTTTTGGAATTTTATAACCTGAACTCCTATATCCTCAGACCCTATATATAAACCTTATATTTTTAACTATTAATAAGACATTGGCAACTGATGTAAAGCCTGTGACAGGGCAAACCTGTTTGTTTAGCTTTTTTTTTATACAAAATGCAGTACCCAGTAGGTTTTAACTACTTTAATGAACTGTCCAATGAGCTGATAGTGAACCTAACTGTCTGCTCTTTAACTGCTGAGATTAATGTTAACTAAGCCTAGCCTTTAGCCTAGCTGTCAGTATGATCAGAGACCTGAGAAGGATAAATTATGAGCTAAGTACCAATCAAAATGACAGAGATGACTAGTTAGTCCATTACACAGAGCCAGTGTCCACAAAACCACCATGTTCTCCTGTTTTTGACAGAGGCCGAATCCAATACATCAGGCATAGAGGATGAGGAAACTGCTGCTGTGGAAGAGGAACAGGAGAGATTGACCTCACCTTGCCTCTCACAATGTGAGACAATGGTAACCTCAAGTGTCCCGGCTTTGTCCACAGTTTAAACTGGGCTAGCAATTAAGGCCAGTTGAGGCAGTATTACTTGATGGTTGTATACCACAATCCAGAGTTGCAGTCATCTGTGGTTGTGTCCAAAATCTTCTCGGAGACCTTGAGAATACTGCCAGGATTTTGGGACTTTCTGCCACAATAAACTTACATATGTTAATGCCATATTCATCAGATCTCTGATAGCTTGAGGGCCAGCATATCTGAGTTACTCTTTGTTTTATCATCTATTTTAAACTGTGTCCTATAAAACAGAATGCTATTTGTCTCTAGTTCTAGCATATTTCTGAGATGCATGTTTTAGAAACTATATTTTAAGACAAATGAGCAAACTTTATAGTTACCATCCTGAAGCAACCTTAAAAACTTGAACAAGGGAGACTAGGTAAGGCTCAACAAGTATTTAGCATGACTTTAAATCTGCATCTTTCTGAACTAAAATCAAAGCAAACCTTTTAATCTGATTACAGTTCATAGAAGGCTAACCAAATCTTACTACTCTACCACTTACCATTAAAATTAAGCAGTAAAAAGCTTTGCATAACACTGATATGACTATACACTTAACTGGGATACCTGAATAAAATGGTGGCAAACTCATAGTTTTACCCTCTTTGAACCAGTATGGCTGGCCACATGTAACTGAACTCAGCTTCGTCCTAAACAAATATGGCAGCAAAACTACAGCTTTATGTGCTCTCTATCCTGAACCATCATGGCAGCTAGCCATGTGTTAGCATGAGCTATGACGACGTACCAAAAATAGCCATTAGGTGCTGTTATTACAGCAAACACTGTGGAGCATCCATAATCCCCACAACAAAAGTTCCCAGTGATCAAACAAGCTTTGAAAAATTACTTTGTATACCAAACCTATGTTCAACTCTCTGACACATAACACATCCACTAACCTTCTGCAACATTCTATATACCTTGGGTTCTAAGCTTTCTTTTTCTGGCTTAACCAGACATACTTACTTTATTGCTTTCTTTATTGCTTTTCAGACAACATAAAAACTCTCACTAAAATCCATTCCACATTTGACATAATCCTGCAGAAGCCCAGAGTCTACATTATGATTTGCTTTCTATACATTACTATAAGAGGTTTTGGAAACTGCCATTTTTTAAATAACTTTTCTAGAAGGGTTAGATGATGCAAATCAGCTTAACAAACAAACAACTCTCCACAAGATACATTTGAAACTGCATTTTTCGGATTAGCACAAACAATACGGCAGGAGTTTTATTTAGTAAAATTAATAAAATACAAGATCATTGTCATACCCAAATGCCTGATAAACTTTAAACATTTTGTTAAAATTTCAAAAACCCAATTTTTAAAAACCCGGAATTTTCCAAATGTAAACAATTTAATTTTAAAACTAAACACCAATTAACCAATTAAAATAAAATTATCCTTTTTTAAACCCGAAGGAAATGAAATTCGTCCACCAGCTGGCCAAATTTTCCGGGGGAAACCCTAATTTTAAAGTTGAAACTAGTTTTTTAAAACCAAAATTTTTCAGTGAAAACAACCAATCTTCAGAACCAATATCAACAGAATAAGACTTTCTTCTTATCCTAAAAAATAAAATCATTTTTTACTCAGAGATTTTTCAACCTTTGTTTTTTTTTTTCCCAAAGGCCCACCATGTGGGAAATTTTCTTTTATTTAAAATGTCTTTTTAGACCCTAAAAAACTTGACACATATACATTTTTAAAACAAAATTTTTGTTTTAACCAAAAACATACCCAATTATTTTTTATCATATCCCATTTAAAACCAGTTGAAAACAATTGGATTGGCCATATATTTAAACAAAACAGACTCAGCTGCAATTCTAAAATTACAGTAATTTCAGGTTTTTTTCCCCAAATTATTGTTTGATCTGGGTTCAAAAACCCCCCCGGGTGGGGGAGGGGAAAAGGGGGGGCAAGAGGGGGGGGTGAGCTCTTTGCCCTTCTTCCTGCTAAGCTCATGAAGGCAAGGGGAAGGGGTTTTTCCCCCACAGCAGCCAGGCACCCTATCATGGAGCAGCTACATTCCAATCACCCCTAGCCATGTCTAAAGGGCTTTCATCCCGCAAGCCCCGGGTGTTCTGGATGAAAAAATCCACCCCTTTTGAGCCCCTGAACCCCCTCCCCCCCAGGTCCCAACCCGCTTCCCCAGGCCTCTTCCCTCCCCCTGCTCTTTTTTTTCTGTAAAAATTAAACTTTTGGGAGTAGTGACAGTTTGTCCCATTTTTTTAAATACATAAAAAAAAACCTTTCCCCACTTACTATAAAAAGGGAAAGACAGACAGAACACAACACAAACCCCCAGTGCGAGATAAGACACAAAACTAAAACAAAAATTCCCGATGGGGGCTGGGGAGGTCGGGGTTTCCCCTGTCTCCCAGATGAAAACCGTAAACCGGGAAAAGGGGGGAGGCCCAGAATCAGTCGGCTCTTGCCCCAGACAAGGGGAGAAACCCAAACCCTCTCCCCCTCAGATGGGGAAACCCTGAAAACAACCCCCACAGGAAAATCCTGGGGCCTCTCCCCGGAGCCACCGAAAAAAAAGTCCCAAATTTCCCTTTAACTCCTTCCTTTTCCCCTTTCAGATGACTTGGGCCAAGACTCCAGACCACAGGGGGGCTCGAACCCCCCGGGCAGCCCCCCACAAAACAGACTGTAACACCCGATTAAAAAGACTCACAGAACAAAAAGCCAGCAGTTTTTACCTCCCGGCGCTGGGTGGTTCCCTGGGCAGGGTCTCAGATCTCGCTGGGGCCTCCAAATGAAAGACTCCCGATGGGTGTCTTCTGTCAGAGACCTCCCAGAATCAGCGAGACCAGATGTTCGGCTGCAAACAGCAAGAGGCTTTATTTTGATACACACGGGTACCAGGGCATAAAGTCTCTCGGAGCTTACTTGCCATGAGTGGAAGCTAGGCTTTTATAGGGTCTCAAACAAAGCGCAGGTACAAGCGAGAAACATAGTTACAGGGAGCTGGTTAATTGTTTAAATGAGACCACAACCCAGGTCAGAGTTTGCTTGAGGACACCATGATATCAGGAACTGGGTGGTTAGAAAGGTCATGATGGCTCTCAATCTTGGGACTGCCACCTATTGTTTGTCTTGAGGCTCCTATCTCGGCTGGAACAGTCTCACTATTTGTCTTAGGGCCCCCTATCTCCAGCTGGAACAGTCTCACAGAAGCCTTCTCCTTGTAAGTGGTCAGCACAAAATGATTTTTGGCTCAGCTGGGAGTAGCCTGAACGCAGATATCCCCAGCACCTGGGTTTCTTCAGGGTGGTTCCCTCCCTAGCCACAGGTTTCTCAAAACATTGGCATCCTTCAGAGTTTCTCAAAACAGTGCTGTACAAAATGACGGTAACTATTGGCTGCTTCTAACTTTTTGGTGAGGCAGGGGTCTTTCAGGACTACTTTGTAAACTAAATCCCACATGTGTGTCATTTCGCTCAATTAGAATACAGGAAAACTGAAAAGCGATATCAAAATATAGTGGCAATAAACAGGATTTTCATCGAAAGAACAGAAATGCAAAGCACAACTTTG
>JAEOAE010001731.1:0-178292 GCA_036365155.1 Meriones psammophilus
TTCTGTTTGTTCGATGGAAACTTGTTCTTATTAGGAACAAGTTAGCGTTAGGGTTAGGGTTAGGTTTAGGGTTAGGGTAGGGTTAGGGATAGGGTTAGGGGTTAGGGTTACGGTTAGGGTTCTGGTTAGGGGGTTATGGTTAGATTTAGGGTTAGTGTTAGGGTTATATCACTTTTCACTTTTCCTGTTATAATAATTGAACAGGCGACACGTATGAGAATTAGTTTACAAAGTTGTGTGCTGCGTTTCTGTTCTTTCGATGGAAACGTGTTTCTGTGCCATATACTGGGATATATCACTTTTCAGTATTCCTGTATTCCTAATTGACTGAGTGACACACATGTGATTCCGTTTAAATGTAGTGCTTTGCTTTTCTGTTCTTTCGTTCGAAACTTGTTCCTGTGCTGTACAGTGTGATATATCACTTTTCAGTTTTCGGTTATAATAATTGAAGCGGGCAACATGTATGTGAATTAGTTCACAAAGTTGTGCTTTGCGTTTCAGTTTGTTCGATGGAAACTAGTTTTTTGCCATACAGTGCGAGATAACACTTTTCCATTTTCCTGTATTCGTAATTGAGCGAGCGACACACATGTAATTCCATTTAAAAGTAGTGCTTTGCTTTTCTGTTCTTTCGTTCGAAACTTGTTCCTGTGTTGTACAGTGCGTTATATCACTTTTCAGTTTTCCTGTATTCCTAATTGGGCTATTGGCACACATGTGATTTAGTTTACAAAGCAGTGCTTTGCGTTTATGTTCTTTCGTTGGAAACTTGTTCCTGTTAGGAACAAGTTAGGTTAGGTTTAGGGTTAGGGTTAGGGTTACGGTAGGGTTAGGGTTAGGGGTTAGGGTTGGGGTTAGTGTTAGGGTTAGGGTTAGGGTTAGGGGCTCAGGGTTATTGTTGGGGTTATATCACTTTTCAGTTTTCCTGTTATAATAATTGAACAGGCAACACGAATGTGAATTAGTTTACAAAGTTGTGCTTTGCCTTTCTGTTCGTTCGATGGAAACTTGTTTCTTTGCCCTACATTTCGATATATTGCTTTTGCGTTTTCTTGTATACCTAAGTGAGCAAGCAACACACATGTGATTTAGTTTAAAAAGTAGTGCTTTGCGTTTCTGTTCTTCTGTTGGAAACCTGTTTCTGTGCTGTATAGTGTGATATATCTCTTTTCTGTTTTCCTGTTATAATAATCGAATGGGCAATACGTATGTGAATTAGTTTACAAAGTTGTGCTTTGCGTTTTTGTTCTTTCGATGGAAACTTGTTTCTGTGCCTTACAGTGCGAAATGACACTTTTCAGTTTTCCTGTATTCCTAATTGAGCGAGCGACACACATGTGATTCCGTTTCAAATTAGTGCTTTGCTTTTCTATTCTTGTGTTGGAATCTTGTTTCTGTGCTGTACAGTGCGATATACAACTTTTCAGTTTTCCTGTATTCCTAATTGAGCAAGCGACAGACATGTGATTTAATTTACAAAATAATGCTTTGCGTTTCTGATCTTTTGTTCGATACTTGTTCCTGTACTAACAGTGCGATATATCACTTTTCAGTTTTTTCTCATAATAATTGAATGGGAGGCACATATGTGAATTAGTTTACAAAGGTGTGCTTTGCGTTTCTGTTCTTTCGATGGAAACTTGTTTCAGTGCCATAGAGTGCAAGATATCACATTTCAGTATTCCTGTATTCCTAATTGACTGAGCGACAAACATGTGCTTCCGTTTAAAATAATGCTTTGCTATTCTGTTCTTCTGTTGGAAACTTGTTCCTGTGCTTTACAGTGCGATATATCACTTTTCAGTTTTCCTGTATTCCTAATTGAGCGAACGACACACATGTGATTTAATTTACAAAGTAGTACTTTGCGTTTCTGATCTTTTGCTCGATACTTGTTCCTGTACTGTACAGTGCAATATATCACTTTTCTGTTTTCCTCTTATAATAATTGAATGGGCGGCACGTATGTGAATTATTTTACAAAGTTTTGCTTTCCATTTCTGTTGTTTCGATGGAAACTTGTTTCTGTGTCTTACAGTGCGAAATGACACTTTTCAGTTTTCCTGTATTCCTAATTGAGCGAGCGACACACATGTGATTCCATTTAAAAGTAGTGCTTTGCTTTTCTGTCCTTTCGTTCAAAACTTATTCCTATGTTGTACAGTGCGATATATCCCTTTTCAGTTTTCCTGTATTCCTAATTGATCGAGTGACACACATGTGATTTAGTTTACAAAGTATTGCTTTGCTTTTATGTAATTTCGTTGGAAACTTGTTCTATTAGGAACAAGTTAGCGTTAGGGTTAGGGTTAGGGTTAGGGTAGGGTAAGGGATAGGGTTAGGGGTTAGGGTTAGGGTTAGGGTTAGGGTTCGTGTTAGGGTGTTAGGGTTAGGTTTAGTGTTAGGGTTAGGGTTATATCACTTTTCACTTTTCCTGTTACAACAATTGAACAGGCGACACGTATGTGAATTAGTTTACAAAGTTGTGCTTTGCTTTTTTGTTCTTTCGATGGAAACTTGTTTCTGTGGCATAGAGTGCGAGATATCACTTTTCAGTTTTCCTGATATAATACTTGATCGGGCAACACGTATTTGAATTAGTTTACAAAGTTTTGCTTTGTGTTTCTGTTCTTTCGATCTAAACTTGTTCCTGGGCTCTACAGTTTAATATATCACTTTTCAGTTTTCGAGTTATAAAAATTAAACAGGCGACATGTATGTGAATTAGTTTACAAAGTTGTGTTTTTGTTTCTGTTCTTTCGATGGAAACTTGTTTCTGTGCTGTACAGTGTGATGTATCACTTTTCAGTTTTCCTGTTATAATAATATAACGGGCGACACGTATGTGAATTAGTTTACAAAGATGTGCTTTGTGTTTCTGTTCTTTCGATGGAAAATTGTTTCTGTGCAGTACAGTTCGATATATCACTTTTCAGTTTTCCTGTTATAATAATTGAACGGGCAACATGTATGTGAATTAGTTTACAAAGTTGTGCTTTGCGTTTCTGTTCTTTCGATGGCAACTTGTTTCTGTGCCGTACAGTGTGAGATAACACTTTTCAGGTTTCCTGTATTACTAATTGAGCGAGCGACACACATGTGATTCCTTTTAAAAGTAGTGCTTTGCGATTCTGTTCTTATGTTGGAAACTTGTTTCTGTGCTGTACAGTGCGATATATCACTTTTCAGTTTTCCTGTTATAATAATTGAACGGGCGACACGTATGTGAATTAGTTTACAAAGTTGTGCTTTGCGTTTCTCTTCTTTCGATGGAAACTTGTTTCTGTGCCGTACAGCACGTTATAACACTTTCCAGTTTACCTGTATTCCTAATTGAGCGAGCAATACACATGTGATTCCGTTTAAAAGTAGTGCTTTGCATTTCTGTTCTTCTCTTGGAAACTTGTTTCTGTGCTGTACAATGCGATATATCACTTTTCAGTTTAACTGTTATAATAATTGATCGGGCAAAACGTATGTGAATTAGTTTACAAATTGTGCTTTGCGTTTCTGTTCTTTCGATGGAAACTTGTTTCTGTGCTGTACAGTGCGAGATAACACTTTTCAGTTTTCCTGTTATGATAATTGAACGGGTGACAGGTATTTTAATTAGTATACAAACTTGTGCTTTGCATTTCTGTTCTACTGCTTGAAACTTGTTTCTGTGCTCTACAGTGTGATGTAGCACTTTTCAGATTTCCTGTATTCCTAATTGAGTGAGTGGCACACATGTGATTTAGTTTACAAAGTTGTGCTTTGCGTTTCTCTTCTTTGGATGGAAACATGTTTCTGTGCTGTACAGTGCGAGATAACAATTTTCAGTGTTCCTGTATTCCTAATTGAGCGAGCGACACACATGTGATTCCGTTTAAAAGTAGCGCTTTGCTTTTCTCTTCTTGTGTTCGAAACTTGTTCCTGTGCTGTACAGTGCAATATATCACTTTTCAGTTTTCCTGTATTCCTAATTGAGCGAGCGACACACATGTGAATTAATTTACAAAGTAGTGCTTTGCGTTTCTGATCTTTTGCTCGATACTTGTTCCTGTACTGTACAGTGTGATATATCACTTTTCAGTTTTCCTGTATTCCTAATTGAGCGAGTGGGACACATGTGATTTAGTTTACAAATCAGTGCTTTGCGTTTATTTTCTTTTGTTGGAAACTTGTTCCTGTTAGGAACAAGTTAGGGTTAGGTTTAGGGATAGGGTTTCGGTTAGGGTTAGGGTAGGGTTAGGGTTAGGGGTTAGGGGTTAGGGTTGGGGTTAGGGTTAGGGTTAGTGTTAGGGGCTAAGGTTAAGGATAGGGTTAGGGTTAGGGGTGTAGGGTTAGGGTTAGGGTTATATCACTTTTCAGTTTTCCTGTTATAATAATTGAACAGGCGAAACTAATGTGAATTAGATTACAAAGATGTGCTTTGCGTTTCTGTTCTTTTGATGGAAACTTGTTTCTGAGCCGTACAAAGCGAGATAACACTTTTCAGTTCTCCTGTATTCCTAAGTGAGCTAGTGACACACATGTGATTCCATGTAAAAGTAGTTCTTTGCTTTTCTGTTCTTTCATTTGAAACTTGTTCCTGTGCTGTACAGTGCATTATATCACTTTTCAGTTTTCCTGTATTCCTTATTGATCGAGTGGCACACATGTGATTTAGTTTACAATGTAGTGCTTTGCGTGTATGTTCTTTTGTTGGAAACTTCTTCCTCTTAGGAACAAGTTAGGGTTAGGGTTAGGGTTAGGGTAGGGTTAGGGTTAGGGTTATTGTTAGGGTTAGGGTTAGGGTTAGGGTTAGGGTTAGGGTTAGGGTTAGGGTTAGTATTAGGGGCTTAGGGTTAGGGTTAGTATTATATCACTTTTCAGTTTTCCTGTTATAATAAATGAACAGGAGGCACGAATGTGAATTAGTATACAAAGTTGTGCTTTGCATTTCTGTTCTTTCGATGGAAATTTGTTTCTTTGCTGTACATTTCGATATATCGCTTTTCAGTTTTCCTGTATTCCTAATTGAGCAAGTGACACACATGTGATTTAGTTTACAAAGTAGTGCTTTGTGTTTTTTTTATTCTTTTGGAAACTTGTTTCTGTGCTGTACAGTGTGATGTATTGCTTTTCAGTTTTCCTGTTATAATTGAAAGCGCGACATATATGTGAATTAGTTTACAAAGTTGTACTTTGCGTTTCTGTTCTTTTGATGGAAACTTTTTCCTGTACCGCACAGTGCGAGATAACACTTTTCAGTTTTCCTGTATTCCTAATTGAGCGAGCGATACACATGTGATTCCTTTTAAAAGTAGTGCTTTGTTTTTCTTCTCTTTTGTTCGAAACTTGTTCCTGTGCTGTACAGTGAGTTATATCACTTTTCAGTTTTCCTGTATTCCTAATTGTGCAGTCTTCACACATGTTACTTAGTTTAAAAAGTTGTGCTTTACATTTCTGTTCTTTTGTTGGAAACTTGTTTCTGTGAGGTACAGTGCAAGATATCACTTTTCAGTTTTCCTGTATTCCTAATTGAACATGCGACACACTTGTGATTTAGTTTCCAAATTTGTGCTTTGCCTTCTATTCTTTTATTGGAAACTTGTTTCTGTGCACTACAGTGGGAGATATCACTTTTCAGTTTCCTGTATTCCTAATTGAATGGGCGGCACACTTGTGATTTAGTTTCCATAGTTGTGCTTTTCCTTTCTGTTCTTTCATGGGAAACTTCTTTCTGTGCTCTAAAATGGAAGATATCACTTTTCAGTTTTCCTGTGTTCCTAATTATGCAGGCGACACACATGTTACTTAGTTTACAAAGTTGTGCGTTACATTTCTGTTTTTTCGTTGGAAACTTGTCTGTGCACTACAGTGCGAGATATCACTTTTCAGTTTTCCCGTATTCCTAATTGAACGGGCGACACACATGTGATTTACTTTCCAAAGTTGTGCTTTGCCTTTCTGTTCTTTCATTGGAAACTTCTTTCTGTGCTCTAAAATGGGAGATTTCACTTTTCAGTTTTCCTGTATTCCTAATTGTGCAGGCGACACACATGTTACTTACTTTAAAAAGTTCTGCTTTACATTTCTGTTCTTTCGTTTCAAACTTGTTTCTGTTAGGTACAGTGCGAGATATCACTTTTCATTTTTTCTCTTTTCCTAATTGAACGGGCAACACACATGTGATTTAGTTTCCAAAGTTGTGCTTTGCCGTTCTGTTCTTTCGTTGGAATCTTGTTTCTGTGAGGTACATTGTGAGATATCACTTTTGAGATATCCATTTTTCCTAATTGAACGGGCGATACACATGTGATTTAGTTTCGAAAGTTTTGCTTTGCCTTTCTGTCCTTTCATTGGAAATTGCTTTCTGTGCTGTAAAGTGGGAGAAATCACTCTTCAGATTTCCTGTTTGCCTAATTGAGGGGGCAACACAAATGTTATGTAGTTAACAAAGTTGTGTTTTGCCTTTCTGTTCTTTTGTTGGAAACTTGTTTCTGTGCACTACAGTGGGAGATATAACTTTTCAGTTTTCCTGTATTCCTAATTGAACGGGCAACACACATGGTAATTAGTTTACAAAGTTGTGCTTTACATTTCTGTTCTTTCCTTGGAAATTTTTTTTCTGTGAGGTACAGTGCAAGATATCACTTTTCAGTTTTCCTGTATTCCTAATTGAGCGAGTGGCACACATGTGATTTAGTTTACAAAGTAGTGCTTTCCTTTATGTTCTTTCTTTGGAAACTTGTTCCTATTAGGAACAAGTTAGGGTTAGGTTTAGGGTTAGGGTTAGGGTTAGGGTAGCTTTAGGGTTAGGGTTAGGGTTAGGGTTAGGGTTAGGGTTAGGGTTAGGGTTAGGGGTTAGGGTTAGGGTTAGGGTTAGGGTTATATCACTTTTCAGTTTTCCTGTTATAATAATTGAACAGGCAACACGAATGTGAATTAGTTTACAAAGTTGTGCTTTGTGTTTCTGTTCTTTCGATGAAAACTTGTTTCTTTGCCATACATTTCGATATATCGCTTTTCAGTTTTCCTGTATTCCTAATTGAGCGAGCGACACACATGTGATTCCGTTTAAAAGTAGTGCTTTGCTTTTCTGTTCTTTGGTTCGAAACTTGTTCCTGTGCAGTACAGTGCATTATATCACTTTTCAGTTTTCCTCTATTCCTAATTGATCGAGTGGCACACATGTGATTTAGTTTACAAAGTAGTGCTTTGCATTTATGTTCTTTCGTTGGAAACTTGTTCCTGTTAGGAACAAGTTAGGGTTAGGGTTAGGGTTAGGGTTAGGGTTAGGGTTAGGGTTAGGGTTAGGGTTAGGTTTAGGGTAGGGTTAGGGTTAGGGTTAGGGTTAGGGTTAGAGGTTAGGGTTAGGTTTGGGTTAGGGTTAGGGTTAGGGTTAGGGGCTTAGGGTTAGGGTTAGGGTTAAATCCCTTTTCAGTTTTCCTGTTATAATAATTGAACAGGTGACACGAATGTGAATTAGTTTAAAAAGTTGTGCTTTGCGTTTCTGTTCTTTTGATGAAAACTTGTTTCTTTGCTGTAAATTTCGATACATCGCTTTTCAGTTTTCCTCTATTCCTAATTGTGCGAGCGACACATATGTGATTTAGTTTACAAAGTAGTGCTTTGTGTTTTTGTTCTTCTTTTGGAAAATTGTTTCTGTGCTGTACAGTGTGATGTATCACTTTTCAGTTTTCCTGTTATAATAATTGATCGGGCGACACGTATGTGAATTAGTTAACAAAGTTGTGCTTTGCATTTCTGTTCTTTCGATGGAAACTTGTTCCTGTGCTGTACAGTTCGATATATCACTTTTCAGTCTTCCTGTTATAATAATTGATCGGGCGACACGTATGTGAATTAGTTAACAAAGTTGTGCTTTGTGTTTTTGTTCTTTCGATGGAAACTTGTTTCTGTGCCGTACAGTGCGGGGTAACAATTTTCAGTTTTCCTGTATTCCTAATTGTGCGAGCGAAACACATGTGATTCCGTTTAAAAGTAGTGCTTTGCTTTTCTGTTCTTTGGTTCGAAACTTGTTCCTGTGCAGTACAGTGCATTATATCACTTTTCAGTTTTCCTCTATTCCTAATTGATCGAGTGGCACACATGTGATTTAGTTTACAAAGTAGTTCTTTGCATTTATGTTCTTTCGTTGGAAACTTGTTCCTGTTAGGAACAAGTTAGGGTTAGGTTAGGGTTAGGGTTAGGTTTAGGGTTAGGGTTAGGGTTAGGTTTAGGGGTAGGTTAGGGTTAGGGTTAGGGTTAGGGTTAGGGTTAGGGTTAGGGTTAGGGTTAGAGGTTAGGGTTAGGGTTAGGGTTAGGGTTAGGGTTAGGGGCTTAGGGTTAGGGTTAGGGTTAAATCCCTTTTCAGTTTTCCTGTTATAATAATTGAACAGGTGACACGAATGTGAATTGGTTTAAAAAGTTGTGCTTTGCGTTTCTGTTCTTTTGATGAAAACTTGTTTCTTTGCTGTAAATTTCGATACATCGCTTTTCAGTTTTCCTCTATTCCTAATTGTGCGAGCGACACACATGTGATTTAGTTTACAAAGTAGTGCTTTGTGTTTTTGTTCTTCTTTTGGAAACTTGTTTCTGTGCTGTACAGTGTGATGTATCACTTTTCAGTTTTCCTGTTATAATAATTGATCGGGCGACACGTATGTGAATTAGTTAACAAAGTTGTGCTTTGCATTTTTGTTCTTTCGATGGAAACTTGTTTCTGTGCCGTACAGTGCGGGTTAACACTTTTCAGTTTTCCTGTATTCCTAATTGAGCGAGCGACACACATGTGATTCCGTTTAAAAGTAGTGCTTTGGAGCCACAATGGTGGCGCCGGGAAAAGAGCACTTCTGAGCAGCAAGACAGCACTATCCGGGCAGCGACTAGGAGACTGAACTCAGGGCCCTGAAACTACATTGATCGTGTTTCCCAGTTGAGGGGAGGCTCCCTAGGCGTGGGGATCGGTCGGGTCCACTTTCGGCTGCACAGCCAGAACCCGGAAGAAATCCCTGGTAACTTGGGCTTTGGGTCTCCGGGCTGGAGACGCAAGCGGGCGGGTCCCTGCCACTTCCCCAGGCTGATCCCTGGGCACAAGGGTACCTGAGACTGGTAGTCCCAGTCTCGGGGGAACCCCACGGGGAAACAGGGTTGCGGGTCTGATCGCAGTTCACCCAGTCTCTCCCCGGAAATTCTCTGCCACCATCACAGCCGAGCTCCTGCCTCGCGCAGAGAGCTTTGCGCTCAGATCAGCAGTACAGACAACCTGTGCGCCCCAGTGCAACAGGGACTGGGAACTCCGGTCCGGAGAGGACCCAAAAGAGAAATTTCCCAGGCTGATCCGTGGGCACAAGGGTACCTGAGACTTGGAGTCTCAGTAACGCGGGGACACCACAGGGAAGCAGGGTTGCGGGTCTGATCTCAGGTGTCCCAGTCTCTCCCCAGAAATTCTCTGCCGCCATCACAGCCGAGCTCTTGCCGAGCACAGAGAGCTTTGCGCTCAGCTCAGCGGTACAGACAAGCTGTGCGTCCCAGTACAACAGGGACTGGGAACCCCTGTACGGAGAGGACCCTACAGAGAAGGAAGAAACAGTGCTGCTGGGGTCATCTAGGGAAAGTCTAGCAGACTGCAGATTTCAAACAGACAGAACTGAGTGCTCCGAGACACCACAGCAGTACTCACAACACAAGAAAGCTAGCTACATTCAAGAAAACACAGGAAATAAATAACCTCACTTCAGTAAAACAAAAAGCAACCAAGCACACAACTGCATGACCACAGCCAACATCAAAGTCAAAGGATTTAACAGCCACTGGTCATTACTCTCTCTCAATATCAATGGACTGAATTCTCCAATAAAAAGACACAGACTAACAGAATGGATGCGTAAACAAAACCCAGCAATCTGTTGTATACAAGAAACAGACCTAAGACACAAAGATAGACATTACCTTAGGGTAAAGGGATGGAAGACAGCTTTTCAAGCAAATGGACCCAAGAAGCAAGCAGGAGTAGCCATTCTAATATGTGATAAAATAGTCTTTCAACCAAAATTAATCAAAAGAGATGGGGAAGGACACTTCATACTCATCAAGGGAAAATTCCACCAAGAAGACATCACAATCCAGAACATCTATGCCCCAAATACAAGGGCACCCACATTTGTGAAAGAAACATTGATAAAACTTAAACCACATATAGCTCCCCACACACTAATAGTAGGAGACGTCAACACCCCACTCTCAACAAAGGAAAGGTCAACAAAACAGAAATTAAACAAAGAAACAATATCTCTAACAGAGGTAATGAACCAAATGGACCTAACAGATATTTACAGAACCCTACACCAAAACACAAAAGAATTTACCTTCTTCTCAGCACCTCATGGAACCTTCTCCAAAATAGACCACATAGTTTGTCACAAAGCAAGCCTCAACAAATACAGGAAGATTGAAATAATCCCTTGTATCCTGTCGGATCACCATGGAATAAAGCTGGACCTCAGTAACAACAGAAATAGCAAAAAGCCTACACATACATGGAAACTGAACAACTTGCTACTAAAAGACAGCTGGGTCAGGGAAGAAATAAAGAAAGAAATTAAAATCTTCCTAGAACTCAATGAAAATGAAGACACAACATACCCAAACTTGTGGGACACAATGAAAGCAGTGCTAAGAAGAAAGTTCATAGCACTAAGTGCCTTCAAGAAGAAATTTGAGACAGCGCATTCAAGCAACTTAATGGCTCACTTAAAAACCCTAGAAAAAGAAGAAGCAGACACACCAAGAAGGAGCAGACGGCTGGAAATAATCAAACTCAGGGCTGAAATCAATCAATTAGAAACAAATAAAACAATTCAAAGAATCAATGAAACCAAGAGCTGGTTCTTTGAGAAAATCAACAAGATAGACAAACCCTTAGCCAAGCTAACTAAAAGGCAGTGAGACACCATCCAAATCAACAAAATCAGAAATGAAAAGAGGGACATAACTACAGACACTGAGGAAATCTAAGCAATCATTAGGACTTACTTCAAAAGTCTATACGGAACAAAATTTGAAAATTTAAATGAAATGGACAATTTTCTTGATCAATTCCACTTACCAAAGCTAAATCAGGACCAGGTAAATCAATTAAATAGTCCTATATCCCCCAAGGAAATAGAAGCAGTCATCAAAAAGTCTCCCATCCAAAAAAAGCCCAGGACCTTGATGGTTTCAGCGCAGAATTCTAACAAACATTCAAAGAAGAGCTAACACCAACTCTCTTCAAACTATTCCACAAAATAGAAACAGAAGGAGCATTACCAAACTCATTCTATGAAGCCACAGTCACCTTGGTACCTAAATCTCACAAAGACTCAACAAAGAAAGAGAATTTCAGGCCAATCTCCCTTATGAACATTGATGAAAAAATACTCAACAAAATACTAGCAAACCGAATACAAGAACACATCAAAGATATCATCCACCATGACCAAGTAGGCTTCATCCCAGGTATGCAGGGATGGTTCAATATACGGAAATCCATCAATGTGATCCACCATATTAACAAATTGAAAGAAAAAAAAAAACCACATGATAATCTCCCTAGATGCTGAAAAAGCCTTTGACAAAATCCAACATCCATTCATGTTTAAAGTATTGGAGAGATCAGGGATACAAGGCACATATCTAAACATAGTAAAGGCGATATACAGCAAACCTATAGCCAACATCAAACTGAACGGAGAGAAACTTAAAGCAATCCCACTGAAATCAAGGACAAGACAAGACTGCCCACTCTCTCCATATCTCTTCAACATAGTTCTGTAAGTCCTTGCTAGAGCAATAAGACAGTTGAAGGAGATCAAGGGGATACAAATTGGAAAGGAAGAAGTCAAATTATCACTATTTGCAGATGATATGATGGTATACGTGAGTGACCCCAAAAACTCTACCAGGGAACTCCTACAGCTGATAAACACCTTCAGTAAAGTGGCCGGATAAAAAATTAACTCAAAAAAAAAAATCAGTAGCCCTCCTGTATACAAAAGACAAAAGGGCTGAGAAAGAAATTAGGGAAACAACACGCTTCACAATAGCCACAAATGACATACGGTACCTCGGAGTAACGCTAACCAAGGAAGTCAAAGACTTGTATGAAAAAAATTTCAAATCTCTGAAGAAAGAACTAGAAGAAGATATGAGAAGATGGAAAGATCTCCCATGCTCATGGCTTGGTAGGATTAACATAGTAAAAAATGGCCATCTTAACAAAAGCAATCTACAGATTCAATGCAATGCCCATCAAATTACCAACACAATTCTTTACAGACTTGGAAAGAAAAATTCTCAACTTCATATGGAATAACAAGAAACCCAGAATTGCTAAAACAATCCTCTACAATAAAAGATCTTCTGGAGGTATCTCCATCCCTGATCTTAAGTTGTACTATAGAGCAACAGTTTTAAAAACTGCATGGTACTGGCATAGAAACAGAATGGTGGATCAATGGAACCGAACAGAGGACCCAGAAATAAACCCACACACTTATGGACACCTGATATTTGACAAAGACGCCAAAATCATACAATGGAAATAGATAGCATCTTCAACAAATGGTGCTGGTCCAACTGGATGTCTACATGTAGAAAAATGAAAATAGATCCATACTTATCACCCTGCACAAAACTGAAGTCCAAGTGGATCAAAGACCTCAACATAAAACCAGACACATTAAATCGGCTTGAAAAAAAAAAAGTGGGGAATACCCTAGAACTCATTGGTACAGGGAAAAACTTCCTGAACAGAACTCCAACAGCACAGGCTCTAAGAGCAACAATCAATAAACGGGACCTCATGAAACTGAAAAGCTTCTGCAAAGCAAAGGACACCGTCATCAAAACAAAGCGACCTCCTACAGATTGGGAAAGAATTTTGACCAACCCTTTATCTGACAAAGGACTCATATCAAGTATATATAAAGAACAAAAGAAGCTGAAAAGCAGAAAACCAAGTAATCCACAAAAAAAAATGGGGAACAGAGCTAAACAGAGAATTCTCTGTAGAGGAATACCGAATGGCAGAGAAGCACTTAAAGAAATGCTCAACCTCACTAGCCATTAGGAAATGCAAACCAAAACAACCCTGACATTTCACCTTACACCCATGAGAATGGCCAAGATCAAAAACTCAAGTGACAACACATGCTGGAGAGGTTGTGGAGAAAGAGGAACCCTTCTCCACTGCTGGTGGGAATGTAAACTGGTACAACCACTCTGAAATCAATCTGGCGTTTTCTCAGAAAACTAGGAATAGTGCTTCCCAAGATCCAGCCATACCACTCCTAGGCATATATCCAAAAGAGGCTCAAGCACACAAAAGGAAATTTGCTCAACCATGTTCGTAGCAGCTTTATTTGTAATAGCCAGAAGCTGGAAACACCCCAGATGCCCCTCAACTGAAGAATGGATGCAGAAAATGTGGTACATCTACACAATGGAATATTACTCACCAATGAAAAATTAGGAAATCATGAAATTTGCAGGTAAATGGTGGGATCTGGAAAGGATCATCCTGAGTGAGTTGTCCCAGAATCAAAAAGACACACATGGTATATACTCACTCATATAGACATACAACATAGGACAAACCCACTAAAACCTGTGCATCTAAAGAAACTAAGCAAGAGAGAGGACCCCAACTAAAATGTCTAATCCCCATCCGGAAAGGCAAAGAGGATGGATATCAGAAGAAGAAGAAAACAGGAAACAACCTAGGAACCTACCACAGAGGGTCTCTGAAAGCCTCTGCCCTACAGACTATCAAAGCAGAAGCTAAGCCTGATGGGCAACTGTTGGGCAGAGTGAATGGAATTTTATGTAAGAACTGGGAAAGAGCAAGAGCTGAAGAGGACAGGGTCTCCACAAGGAGAGCAACAGAACAAGAAAATTTGAACACAGGGAACTTCCCAGAGACTCATACTCCAACCAAGGACTATTCATAGAGATAACCCAGAACCCCTGCACAGATGTAGCCCAGGGCAGTTCAGAGTCCAATTGGGTTACATAGTAATGAGAAGAGGGGCTGCCTCTGACATGAACTGACTGGCCTGCTCTTTAGTCACCTCCTCCTGAGGGGGAGCAAACTTACCAGGCCATAGAGGAGGACAATGCAGCCCCTTTTGATGTGAACTGATGGAGTAAGATCAGAAAGGAGAGGAGAACCTCCCCTATCAGTGGACTTGGGGAGTGGCATGCATGCAGAGGGAGGAGGGAAGGTGGGATTGGGAGGGGAGGGAGGGGCTTATGGGGGATGCAGAGTGAATAAAGTGTAATTGATGAAAAATTTTAAAAAAAGGGAAAAAAATAATAATTTAAGAACCTTAAATGACTTTCAAAAGTGGAGGAAAACATGGAGTTAGTCAATTTACATGGAGCACGTCTCGCCCCTGGGGGCAATGGTCTCCTGAACCTACTCAGACCTCGGACACCACCACTGCTAGTTCTAGAACCAATGCAGTATGTTCCAACGAGGGGGTTAAGGCTTCTCATAATATTTCCTATAAGCCCACACCTGTTTGTTTACATCCCCCATTTTTATTCATTATTAGCCAGATAGAGCCAAGTAATTGTAGTAATGATACTTGCTTTTTTGCCCAATACTGTAATGCTAGCAAATTTACTAGCTGGTTACTCACATGCCTCGCTGGGTGCCTGTGCCCGTTGATGCCCTCACGGTATGACTCTCTTCAGAGAGAAAAGGGATCTTGGAATTACAGCTGTCATTGTTACTGCCATCTCATTGGCGGCTGTTGGAGCTACCACCACAGCATTAGCCATGAGTCATACTGGGCAGACTGCTCAGACCCTGAATAACCTTTTAGCCAAGGTAGCTCATGCATTAGATGTACAAAAAGGAATTAATGCTCAACTAAAAGGAGGTTTGATGGTGTTCAATCAGAGGTTTGACCTCGTGCAGGAGCAAATTGATACCCTATGGCAAATCGCTCAACTTGGCTGTCAATGAAAGTATGCTGGACTTTGTGTCACTAGCATACAACATGAGAATTTTCCCTGTGCTGCAAATCTGTCTAAACAATTGTCAAGCTATATTTTAGGTAATTGGACTGGACAATTCGATACTACAATGGACCAGCTGAGAGTGGCCATTGTCATGGTAAATTCTACCAGAGTGGACACAGGACTAGCCACAGGATTATCATCATGGATTGCTGCAGCCATGAATCATCTTTAGGAATGGGCAGGCATGGGAGCGTTAGCAGGCCTTCTGGTGTTGGTCTCCTTGGTTTGCCTGTGGTATATATGCAAGATTAGAGTCTCACAACAGTGTGATGCAGCCATGACCATTCAGGCCTTTACAGCCATTGAAGCAGGACATTCTCCCCAAGCATGGTTGGCTACCATAAAAAGCCAAAATGTTACGCTCAGGATGCAAGGCTAAGCACTGCACTCAGGGTCAGCAGCCTTGGACCCAGAGAAGAGCATGTCTGATTGCATGCGGGTTGATGCCCCAGGTCCCGCCTCTGAGAAAAAGGTATCGGACGGGTCTGATGCTCTTTGGGTGGATGACACCTAAATGAACATCAGTACAAAGTCCCAATTTATTTCTAATATCAGAGATCAGACCTCTACTCTTGCCTGATGTGTCCAAAACAAAAAAGGGGAACTGTAAAGAGCTGTGTAATGCCACGCCTGAAAGATGGAGCTGGTTTCTGCCTTCCAACTTCCCAAAGGTGAGTGCTCTCTGTCACAAACAACTCCACATTTGGCTAAGGTTGAGGATCTAGCTTGCTTCCATGTATGTGTGATAAGTGTTCTCATGTATTTGAAAAAATGGGACAAACTGTCACTACTCCCAAAAGTTTAACTTTACAGCAAAAGAGCACGGGGGCGGGGAGAGGCCCAGCCAGGAAGCAGGTTCAGGACCCGCGGGGGAGGTAAGCTACAGTAGAGCTCACAAGGGAGCCAAGGGAGTAGGCAAGGCTCATGGGCTTGCTGGATGAAAGTCCTTAGACATGGCTAGGCGGGGATTGGCACCATAGCTGCTCCATGATAGGAGCTACTCTGGCTGCTGAGAGTGAGGAAAAACTCCTCCCCCTTGCCTTCATGCCAGCTTAGCAGGGAAGTAAGCAGCAAGAGCTCACCACTCCCTCTTGCTCCTCTCTTCCCTCCTCCCACCTAGGGGGCTTGCAACTTACAGATCAAACAGTAATTTAGAAAAAAAAAAAAAACTGTACTTTCTGTAATGTTTAGAATTGCAGTTGAGTCTGTCAGTTTAAATATATGGCCATTATCCAATTGTTTTCAACTGGTCTTAAATGGTTGATATGATAAAAAAATAATTGGGTGTGTTTTAAGATTAAATTCAAATTCTTGTTTTAAATACGTATATATGTCTACGTGTTTGTAGGGTCTATAAATGCACATGTTTAAATAACAACAATGTAAATTGCCACATGGTGTGGCTCAGGAAAAAAAAAACAAAAAAACAAAGGTTGCAAAATCTCTGAGTCAAAATTATTATATTTCCTTTTAGGATAAGAAGAAAGTCTTATTCTAAGTTGATATTGGTTCTGAAGATTAGGTTGTTTTCACTGATAAATTTTGGTCTTAAAATCTAGTTTCAACTTTTAAAATTATGGTTCCCGGGAAAATTTGGCCAGCTGGTGGACGTTAATTCTCATTTCCTTCTAGGTTAAAAGGATAACTTATTTTAATTGGTTAATTGGTATTGGTTTTAAAAATTAAATTGCTTACACTGGTAAATTCTGGTTTTAAAATCTGGTTTTGAAATGTTTAATGCTGTAAAATGTTTAAAGTTTATCAGGCATTTGGGTATGACAATGATCTTGGGTATTTTATTAATTTTACTAAATAAAACCCTGCCGTATTGTTTGTGCTAACTGAAAAAATTGCAGTTTTTAAAATGTATCTTGTGGAGAGCTGTTTGTTTGATAAGCTGATTTGTGATCATCTTATCCGCTACAGAAGAGTTATTTAAAAAAATGGCACCTAGTGGCTATTTTTGGTATTGTCAGTCATAGCCTGTGCTAACACATGGCTAGCTGCCATGATGGTTCAGGGATAGAGAGCACATAAAGCTGTAGTTTTACTACACGTGGCCAGCCACCATACTGGTTCAGAGATAAAGAGGGTAAAACTATGAGTTTGCCACCATTTTGTTCAGGTATCTCAGTTATGTATAGTCATATCAGTGTTAAGTGCAAAAGCTTTTTACTGTTTAATTTTAATGCAAGTGGTAGGAGTAGCAAGATTTGCTAGTCTTTCTATGAACTGTATCAGATTAAAAGGTTTGCTTTGATTTTAGTTCAGAAAGAGCAGATTTAAAGTCATGCTAAATACTGCAGTTGAGCCTTACCTAGTCTCCTTGTTCAAGTGTTTTTAAGGTTAAGCCTAGGATGGGTAACTATAAAGTTTGCCTATTTGTCTTAAAATATAGAGTTCTAAAACATGCATCTCAGAAATATGCTAGAACTAGATTAAATAGCATTCTGTTTTATAGGACACAGTTTAAAACAGATGATAAAAACAAAGAGTAACTCAGATATGCTGGCCCTCAAGCTTATCAGAGATCTGATGAATATGGCATTTTAACATATGTAAGTTTATTGTGGCAGAAAGTCCCAAAATCCTGGCAGTAGCTCCCCAAGGTCTCCGAGAAGATTTGGACACAACAACAGATGACTGCAACTCTGGATTGTGGTATGCTAACCACTGGGAAATACTGCCCCAACTGGCCCACTGCTAGGGCCCAGCCTAAACTGTGGACAAAGCCGGGACACCTGAAGCGCCATTGTCTCACATTGTGAGAGGCAAGGTGAGGTCAATCTCTCCTGTTCCTCTTTCCACAGCAGCAGTTTCTCATCCTCTATGCCTGATGGCTGGACTGCCTCTGCTCAAAAAGCCAGGAGAACATAGGAGCCAGGGACACTGCCTAGGTAATGGACTAACTACTCATCTCTGTCATTTTGATTGGTACTTAGCTCATAATTTATCCTTCTCAAGTCTCTGATCACATTGACAGCTAGGCTAAAAGGCTAGGCTTAGTTAACAGTAACTTGGCAGTTAAAGAGCAGACAGTTAGGTTCACTATCAGCTCATTGGACAGTTCATTAGTTAGTTAAAACTACTAGGTACTATATATTTTGTATAAAAAAAAAAAGCCAAACAAAACAGGTTTGCCCTGCTCACAGGCTTTACATCAGTTGCCAATGTCTTATATTAATAGTTAAGTAAAAAATATAAGGTTTATATAGGGTCTGAGGATATAGGAGTTCAGGTTATAAAAATCTAAAAAATGTTGGTCTACATACTGATCAAAGTATCAATTTAATGGACGTCAGGTTAACACTTAAGTAAAAAAAAAAAAAAAAGTGCAAGCAGTTTCTCACGCAGGCAATCTTACTTAGCCAAAATATAGGTGCTCTCTGGTTACTATGGTTGCACGGAGTTTCTCAGGGTCAGAGCAGTCCACTGTAAGACCACCAAGGTCAGTCGGTAAGAAACTGGACTTTGAAAAATAGCCAAGAAGCTGAGTTCCACTGCTCAGATGGCATTAACTCCAAAAAGGCTGCCACATGGACACACTTAAGTTGTTTATAAAAGATATAAAACAAACAGCTGAATGGTACCAATTCTGTTGGATATAGTTTTTATCTGTTACTCTCAAAATGTTGCTGTATTAGATTTGCTGAAATGTTACTTTTCTGATACCAAAAATTTATATGAGTTTATAAAATTAAAAGGTCATAAGACCTAGATCTGGCATAGCTCAAATGGATCCCAGAAGAGTTTTTCCCTGGTGTTGGGATTTCTCACTTTTTCCATTTAACAGACAAATCTTAACTTCTGTCTCTAGTCTGAATTAGTCTCAGCAGATTTTCACCTTTTTGACTCTGTTCTGGCATCAGCTGTGGACTGCAAGCTGAGATCTGGACTTTCTGGAAACTGACATGATTGCTCCCTGCCTCTTCAGGTAGATCAATGAACCAGATGCTTGGGACTCCCTTATTGCCCAGCCTTTGACTGGCATTTCAGCCTTCCTAGCCCCTGATGCCTACGGTCCAACGGTCAGCTCGAAGAAGCTCCAGAAGACGGAACTACGCCCAAATCCCCCCTAGCAGGCTGAAATGCTAAGTCAAAAGGGGCTCCCTGGCATTAGCTATTATCTTGGGCATCTGCTTAGCTGAAATGGACACTAATATTGCAGCAACTGGGCTAAAAGCCTAGAGAGACCCTGTAATAGTTCTTCTTGGCTTAAAGGAAGACTCAGACAGAGACAGCAGTTCTTTGAGTCAGGACAAAGCTGGTACGAGAGTTGGTTCAATAAAGCCACCGGCTCTCTGTCATACAAGCGTTGGTGTTAACCCAGCAGTATCATCAGTTTAAACAGCAGGAGACAGAAATTAACTCTCCCTAGGCCCTAGAATGAAAGATTCCATTCTAAGTTAGAAGAAAAAGGGGAGAATGAAAGACCCCCGCCTCACCAAAAGTTAGAAGCAGCTAATAGTTAATGGCATTTTGTACAGCACTGTTTTGAGAAACTCTGAAGGATACCACTGTTTTGAGAAACTCTGTGGGCTAGGGAGGGAACTAGCTGAAGAGACCAGCTGCTGGGGATATCTGCGGTCAGGCTGCCCCAGTTGAGCCAAATATCAATTTGTGCTGACCACGTATATGAGAAGTTTGTGAGACTGTTCCAGCTGAGATAGGAGCCCTAAGACAAACAACAGGTGGCGGTCCCAAGATTGAGAGCCATCATGACCTTTCCGACCACCTAGTTCCTGATATCATGGTGTCGCTGCCAAACTCTGACTCAAGTTGTGGTCTCATTTAAATGTACCAATCAGCTCCCTGTAACTATGCTTCTCGCTTCTGTACCTGCGCTTTTGCTCTGAGACCCTATAAAAAGCCCAGGTTTCCACTCAGGGGGCGCGCAAGTCTTCTAAGAGACTTTGTCGTCCCGGGTATCCGTGTATCAAAATAAAGCCTCTTGTTGTTTACAGCCGAACATCTGGTCTCTTGATCCTTGGGAGGGGGTCTCCCTGACTGAAGACACCCATCGGGAGTCTTTCAGTGCTTTGCATTTCTGTTCATCTATTGGAAACTTATTTCTGTGCTGTACAGTGTGATATGTCACATTTCAGTTTTCCTGTTATATTAAGTGAACGGGCAACACATTTGTGAATTAGTTTACAAAGTTCTGCTTTGCGTTTCTTTTCTTTCGATGGAAACTTGTTCCTGTGCTGTACAGTTTGATATATCACTTTTCAGTTTGCTGTTATAATAATTGAACAGGCGACACGTCTGTGAATTAGTTTATTAAGTTGTGCTTTGCGTTTCTGTTCTTTCGATGAAAATTTGTTTATTTGCCCTACATTTCGATATATCGCTTTTCAGTTTTCCTGTATTCCTAATTGAGCGAGCTAAACATATGTGATTCCATTTAAAAGTAGTGCTTTGCTTTTCTGTTCTTTCGTTCGAAACTTGTTCCTGTGCAGTACAGTGCATTATATCACTTTTCAGTTTTGCTGTATTCCTAATTGATCAAGTGGCACACATGTGATTTAGTTTACAAAGTAGTGCTTTGCGTTTAAGTTCTTTCGTTGGAAACTTGTTAATGTTAGGAACAAGTTAGAGTTACGGTTAGGTTTAGGGTTAGGGTAGGGTTAGGGTTAGGGTTAGGGTTAGCCTTAGGGTTAGGGGTTAGGGTTAGGTTAGGATTAGGGTTAGGGTTAGGGTTAGGGGCTTAGGTTACGGTTAGGGTTAGAGGCTTAGGATTACGGTTAGGGTTATATCACATTTCAGTTTTCCTCTTATAATAATTGAACAGGCAACACGAATGTGAATTAGTTTAAAAGTTGTGCTTTGCATTTCTGTTCTGTCGATGAGAACTTGTTTCTTTGCTGTACATTTCAATATATAGATTTTCATTTTTCCTGTATTCCTAATTGAGTGAACAACACACATGTGATTTAGTTTACCAAGTAATGCTTTGCGTTTCTGTTCTTCTGTTGGAAACTTGTTTCTGTGCTGTACAGATCGATATATCACTTATCAGTTTTCCTGTTATAATAATTGAACGGGCGACAGGTAAGGTGAATTAGTTTACAAAGTTGTGTTTTGTGTTTCTCTTCTTTCGATGGAAACTTGTTTCTGTGCCATAAAGTGAGAGATAACACTTTTCAGTTTTCCTGTATTCCTAATTGAGCAAGCGACACACATGTGATTCCATTTAAAAGTAGTGCTTTGCTCTTCTGTTCTTTTGTTTGAAACTTGTTCCTGTGCTGTACAGTGTGTTATATCACTTTTCAGTTTTCCTGTATTCCTAATTGAGCGAGTTGCACACATGTGATTTAGTTTACAAAGTAGTGCTTTTTGCGTTTCTGTTCTTTCGTTTGAAACTTGTTCATGTTTTGGAACAAGTTAGGGTTGAGGTTAGGTTAGGCTTAGGGTTAGGGTTAGGGTTAGGTGCTTAGGGTTAGGGTTAGTTTTAGGTTTAGGTTTAGGGTTAGGATTAGGGTTAGGAGCTTGGGGTTAGGGTGAGGGTTATATCACTTTTAAGTTTTCATGTTATAATAATTGAACAGGCGACACGAATGTGAATTAGTTTACAAAGTTGTGCTTTCCGTTTCTGTTCTTTCAATGAAAACTTGTTTCCTTGCCGTACAATTCGATTTATCGCTTTTCAGTTTCCCTGTATTCCTAATTGAGTGAGCGACACACATGTGATTTAGTTAACAAAGTAGTGCTTTGCGTTTCTGTTCTTCTGTTGGAAACTTGTTTCTGTGTTGTACAGTGTGATATATCACTTTTCAGTTTGACTGTTATAATAATTGAACGGGCGACATGTATGTGAATTATTTTACGAAGTTGTGCTTTGTGTTTCTCTTCATTCGATGGAAACTTGTTCCTGTGCTGAACAGTTCGATATATCACTTTTCAGTTTTCCTGTTATAATAATTGAACGGGCGACAAGTATGTAAATTAGTTTACAAAGTTGTGTTTGTGTTTCTCTTCTTTCAATGGAAACTTGTTTCTGTGCCGGAAAGTGCGAGATAACACTTTTCAGTTTTCCTGTATGCCTAATTGAGCAAGCGACACACATGTGATTCCATTTAAAAGTAGTGCTTTGCTTTTCTGTTTTTCGTTCGATACTTGTTCCTGTGCTGTACAGTGCGTTATATCACTTTTAAGTTTCCTGTATTCCTAATTGAGTGAGCGACACACATGTGATTTAGTTTACAAATAGTGTTTTGTGTTTATGTTTTCGTTGGAAACTTATTCTTGTTAGGAATAAGTTAGGGTAAGTGTTAGGGTTATAGTTAGGTTTAGGGTTAGGGTTGGGGTTAGGTGCTTGGGTTAGGGTTAGTTTTAGGTTTAGGGTTAGGGCTGGGTTAGGGTTAGGGTCTTAGGATTAGGGTTAGGGTTAGGGGTAGGGTTAGGGTTAGGGGCTTAGGGTGAGGATTAGGGTTATATCACTTTTCAGTTTTCCTGTTATAATAATTGAACAGGCGACACAAATGTGAATTAGTTTACAAAGTTGTGCTTTGCGTTTCTCTTCTTTCAATGAAAACTTGTTTCTTTGCCGTACATTTCGATTTATCGCTTTTCAGTCTCCCTGTATTCTGAATTGAGTGAGCAACACACATGTGATTTACTTTACAAAGTAGAGCTTTGCGTTTCTGTTCTACTTTTGGAAACGTGTTTTTGTCCTGTACAGTGTGATATATCACTTTTCAGTTTTCCTGTTATAATAATTAAATGGGTGACACGCATGTGAATTAGTATACAAAGTTGTGCTTTGCGTTTCTCTTCGTTTGATGGAAACTTGTGTCTGTGCCTTACAGTGTGAGATAACACTTTTCAGTTTCCTTTATTCCTAATTGAGCGAGTGACAAACATGTGATTCCGTTTAAAAGTAGTGCTTTGCTTTTCTGTTCTTTCTTTCAAAACTTGTTCCTGTGCTGTACAGTTCGTTATATCTCTTTTCAGTTTTCCTGTATTCCTAATTGAGCAAGTGGCACACATGTGATTTAGTTTAGAAAGTAGTGCTTTGTGTTTCTGTTCTTTCGATGGAAAATTGTTTCTGTGCCATAGAGTGCAAGATAACACTTTTCAGTTTTCCTGTATTCCTAATTGAGCGAGCGACACACATGTGATTCCGTTTAAAAGTAGTGCTTTCCTTTCCTGTTCTTTCGTTCGAAACTTGTTCCTGTTAGAAACAAGTTAGGGTTAGGATTAGGGTTAGGGTTAGAGTTACGGTTAGGGTTAGGGTTAGGGTGAGGGTTAGGGTTAGGGTTAGGGTCTTAGGGTTAGGGTGAGGGTTATATCACTTTTCAGTTTTCCTGTTATAACAATAGAACGGGCGACACATATGTGAATTAGTTTACAAAATTGTGCTTTGCGTTTCTGTTCTTTCCATTGAAACTTGTTCCTGTGCTGTACAGTTCGATATATCACTTTTCAATTTTCCTGTTATAATAATTGAATGGGCGACACGTATGTTAATTAGTTTACAAAGTTGTGCTTTGTGTTTTTGTTCTTCCAATGGAAACTTGCTTCTGTGCCTTACAGTGCGAGATAACACTGTTCAGTTTTCCTGTATTCCTAATTGAGCGAGTGAAACACATGTGATTCCGTTTAAAAGTAGTGCCTTGCTTTTCTGTTCTTTGGTTCGAAACTTGTTCCTGTGCAGTACAGTGTGTTATATCACTTTTCAGTTTTCCGCTATTCCTAATTGATCGAGTGGCACACATGTGATTTAGTTTACAAAGTAGTGCTTTGCATTTATGTTCTTTCGTTGGAAACAGATTCCTGTAAGGAACAAGTTAGGGTTAGGGTTAGGATTAGGGTTAGAGGTTTGGGTTAGGGTTAGTGTTAGGGTTAGGGGCTTAGGGTTAGGGTTAGGGTTAAATCCCTTTTCAGTTTTCCTGTTATAATAATTGAACAGGCGACACGAATGTGAATTAGTTTACAAAGTTGTGCTTTGCGTTCCTGTTCTTTCGATGAAAACTTGTTTCTTTGCTCTAAATTTCGATATATCGCTTTTCAGTTTTCCTGTATTCCTAATTGAGCGAGCGACACACATGTGATTTAGTTTACAAAGTAGTGCTTTGCATTTTTGTTCTTCTTTTGGAAACTTGTTTCTGTGCTGTACAGAGTGATGTATCACTTTTCAGTTTTCCTGTTATAATAATTGATCGGGGGACACGTATGTGAATTAGTTTACAAAGTTGTGCTTTGCGTTTCGGTTCTTTCGATTGAAGCTTGTTCCTGTGCTGTACAGTTCGATATATCACTTTTCAGTTTTCCTGTTATAATAATTGAACGGTCGACACGTATGTGAATTAGTTTACAAAGTTGTGCTTTGCATTTCTGTTCTTTCGATGGAAACTTGTTTCTGTGCCATACAGTGCGGGGTAACACTTTTCAGTTTTCCTGTATTCCTAATTGAGCGAGCGACACACATGTGATTCCATTTAAAAGTAGTGCTTTGGAGCCAAGATGGTGGCGCCGGGAAAACAGCACTTCTGAGCACCAAGACAGCACTATTCGGGCAGCGACCAGGAGACTGAACTCAGGGCCCTGAAACTACATTGATCATGTTTCCCAGTTGAGGGGAGGCTCCCCCGGTGTGGGAATCGGTCGGGTCCACTCTCGGCTGCACAGCCAGAACCCGGAAGAAATCCCTGGTAACGCGGGCTTTGGGTCTCTGGGCTGGAGCCTCAAGCGGGAGGGTCCCTGCCACTTCCCCAGGCTGATCTGTGGTCGCAAGGGTACCTGAGACTGGGAGTTCCAGTCTCGGGGGGACCCCACGGGGAAACAGGGTTGCGGGTCTGATCGCAGTTCACCCAGTCTCTCCCCAGAAATTCTCTGCCACCATCACAGCCAAGCTCCTGCCGCATGCAGAGAGCTTTGCGCTCAGCTCAGTGGTACAGACAACCTGAGCGCCCCAGTACAACAGGGACTGGGAACGCCTGTCCGGATAGGACCCCACAGAGAAGGAAGAAACAGTGCTGCTGGGGTCACCTAGGGAAAGTCTAGCAGACTGCAGATTGCAAACAGACAGAACTGAGTGCTCCGAGACACCACAGCAGTACTCACAACCCAAGAAAGCTAGCTACATTCAAGAAAACACAGGAAATAAATAACCTCACTTCAGTAAAACAAAAAGCAACCAAGCACACAACCGTATGACCACAGCCAACATCAAAGTAAAAGGATTTAACAGCCACTGGTCATTACTCTCTCTCAATATCAATGGACTGAATTCTCCAATAAAAAGACACAGACTAACAGAATGGATGCGTAAACAAAACCCAGCAATCTGTTGTATACAAGAAACACACCTAAGACACAAAGATAGACATTACCTGAGGGTAAAGGGATGGAAGACAGCTTTTCAAGCAAATGGACCCAAGAAGCAAGCAGGAGTAGCCATTCTAATATGTGATAAAATAGTCTTTCAACTAAAATTAATCAAAAGAGATGGGGAAGGACACTTCATACTCATCAAGGGAAAATTCCACCAAGAAGACATCACAATCCTGAACGTCTATGCCCCAAATACAAGGGCACCCACATTTGTGAAAGAAACATTGATAAAACTTAAACCACATATAGCTCCCCACACACTAATAGTAGGAGACTTCAACACCCCACTCTCAACAAAGGACAGGTCAACAAAACAGAAATTAAACAAAGAAACAATATCTTTAACAGAGGTAATGAACCAAATGGACCTAACAGATATTTACAGAACCCTACACCAAAACACAAAAGAATTTACCTTCTTCTCAGCACCTCATGGAACCTTCTCCAAAATAGACCACATAGTTGGTCACAAAGCAAGCCTCAACAAATACAGGAAGATTGAAATAATCCCTTGTATCCTGTCGGATCACCTTGGAATAAAGCTGGACCACAGTAACAACAGAAATAGCAAAAAGCCTACACATACATCGAAACTGAACAACTTGCTACTAAAAAGACAGCTGGGTCAGGAAGAAATAAAGAAAGAAATTAAAATCTTCCTAGAACTCAATGAAAATGAAGACACAACATACCCAAACTTGTGGGACACAATGAAAGCAGTGCTAAGAGGAAAGATCATAGCACTAAGTGCCTTCAGGAAGAAATTTGAGACAGCGCATTCAAGCAACTTAATGGCTCACTTAAAAACCCTAGAAAAAGAAGAAGCAGACACACCAAGAAGGAGCAGACGGCTGGAAATAATCAAACTCAGGGCTGAAATCAATCAATTAGAAAAAAATAAAACAATTCAAAGAATCAATGAAACCAAGAGCTGGTTCTTTGAGAAAATCAACAAGATAGACAAACCTTTAGCCAAGCTAACTAAAAGGCAGTGAGACACCATCCAAATCAACAAATTCAGAAATGAAAAGGGGGACATAACTACAGACACTGAGGAAATCTAAGCAATCATTAGGACTTACTTCAAAAGTCTATACGGAACAAAATTTGAAAATTTAAATGAAATGGACAATTTTCTTGATCGATTCTACTTACCAAAGCTAAATCAGGACCAGGTAAATCAATTAAATAGTCCTATATCCCCCAAGGAAATAGAAGCAGTCATCGAAAGTCTCCCATCCAAGAAAAGCCCAGGACCTTGATGGTTTCAGCGCAGAATTCTAACAAACATTCAAAGAAGAGCTAACACCAACTCTCTTCAAACTATTCCACAAAATAGAAACAGAAGGAGCATTACCAAACTCATTCTATGAAGCCACAGTCACCTTGGTACCTAAATCTCACAAAGACTCAACAAAGAAAGAGAATTTCAGGCCAATCTCCCTTATGAACATTGATGAAAAAATACTCAACAAAATACTAGCAAACCGAATACAAGAACGCATCAAAGATATCATCCACCATGACCAAGTAGGCTTCATCCCAGGTATGCAGGGATGGTTCAATATACGGAAATCCATCAATGTGATCCACCATATAAACAAATTGAAAGAAAAAAAAAAAAAAAACACATGATAATCTCCCTAGATGCTGAAAAAGCCTTTGACAAAATCCAACATCCATTCATGTTTAAAGTATTGGAGAGATCAGGGATACAAGGCACATATCTAAACATAGTAAAGGCGATATACAGCAAACCTATAGCCAACATCAAACTGAATGGAGAGAAACTTAAAGCAATCCCACTGAAATCAAGGACAAGACAAGGCTGCCCACACTCTCCATATCTCTTCAACATAATTCTGGAAGTCCTTGCTAGAGCAATAAGACAGTTGAAGGAGATCAAGGGGATACAAATTGGAAAGGAAGAAGTCAAATTATAACTATTCGCAGATGATATGATGGTATACGTGATTGACCCCAAAAACTCTACCAAGGAACTCCTACAGCTGATAAACACCTTCAGCAAAGTGGCCGGATACAAAATTAACTCAAAAAAAATCAGTAGCCCTCCTGTATACAAAAGACAAAAGGGCTGAGAAAGAAATTAGGGAAACAACACCCTTCACAATAGCCACAAATAACATATGGTGCCTCGGAGTAATGCTAACCAAGGAAGTCAAAGACTTGTATGAAAAAAAATTTCAAATCTCTGAAGAAAGAACTAGAAGAAGATATGAGAAGATGGAAAGATCTCCCATGCTCATGGCTTGGTAGGATTAACATAGTAAAAATGGTCATCTTAACAAAAGTAATCTACAGATTCAATGCAATGCCCATCAAATTACCAACACAATTCTTTACAGACTTGGAAAGAAAAATTCTCAACTTCATATGGAATAACAAGAAACCCAGAATTGCTAAAACAATCCTCTACAATAAAAGATCTTCTGGAGGTATCTCCATCCCTGATCTTAAGTTGTACTATAGAGCAACAGTTTTAAAAACTGCATGGTACTGGCATAGAAACAGAATGGTGGATCAATGGAACCGAACCAAGGACCCGGAAATAAACCCACACACTTATGGACACCTGATATTTGACAAAGACGCCAAAATCATACAATGGAAAAAAGATAGCATCTTCAACAAATGGTGCTGGTCCAACTGGATGTCTGCATGTAGAAAAATAAAAATAGATCCATACTTATCACCCTGCACAAAACTGAAGTCCAAGTGGATCAAAGACCTCAACATAAAACCAGACACATTCAATCGGCTTGAAAAAAAAAGTGGGGAATACCCTAGAACTCATTGGTACAGGGGAAAACTTCCTGAACAGAACTCCAACAGCACAGGCTCTAAGAGCAACAATCAATAAATGGGACCTCATGAAACTGAAAAGCTTCTGCAAAGCAAAGGACACCGTCATCAAAACAAAGCGACCTCCTACAGATTGGGAAAGAATCTTCACCAACCCTTTATCTGACAGAGGACTCATATCAAGTATATATAAAGAACAAAAGAAGCTGAAAAGCAGCAAACCAAGTAATCCACTTAAAAAATGGGGAACAGAGCTAAACAGAGAATTCTCTGTAGAGGAATACCGAATGGCAGAGAAGCACTTAAAGAAATGCTCAACCTCACTAGCCATTAGGGAAATGCAAATCAAAACAACCCTGAGATTTCACCTTACACCCATGAGAATGGCCAAGATCAAAAACTCAAGTGACAACACATGCTGGAGAGGTTGTGGAGAAAGAGGAACCCTTCTCCACTGCTGGTGGGAATGTAAACTGGTACAACCACTCTGGAAATCAATCTGGCGTTTTCTCAGAAAACTAGGAATAGTGCTTCCCCAAGATCCAGCCATACCACTCCTAGGCATATATCCAAAAGAGGTTCAAGCACACAAAAAGGAAATTTGCTCAACCATGTACGTAGCAGCTTTATTTGTAATAGCCAGAAGCTGGAAACAACCCAGATGCCCCTCAACTGAAGAATGGATGCAGAAAATGTGGTACATCTACACAATGGAATATTACTCAGCAATGAAAAATTGGGAAATCATGAAATTTGCAGGTAAATGGTGGGATCTGGAAAGGATCATCCTGAGTGAGTTGTCCCAGAATCAAAAAGACACACATGGTATATACTCACTCATATAGACATACAACATAGGACAAACCCACTAAAACCTGTGCATCTAAAGAAACTAAGCAAGAGAGAGGACCCCAACTAAAATGTCTAATCCCCATCCGGAAAGGCAAAGTGGATGGACATCAGAAGAAGAAGAAAACAGGAAACAACCTAGGAACCTGCCACAGAGGGTCTCTGAAAGCCTCTGCCCTACAGACTATCAAAGCAGAAGCTAAGCCTGATGGACAACTGTTGGGCAGAGTGAATGGAATTTTATGTAAGAACTGGGAAAGAGCAAGAGCTGGAGAGGACAGGGTCTCCACAAGGAGAGCAACAGAACAAGAAAATTTGAACACAGGGAACTTCCCAGAGACTCATACTCCAACCAAGGACTATTCATAGAGATAACCCAGAACCCCTGCACAGATGTAGCCCAGGGCAGTTCAGAGTCCATTTGGGTTACATAGTAAAGAGAAGAGGGGCTGCCTAGGACATGAACTGACTGGCCTGCTCTTTAGTCACCTCCTCCTGAGGGGGAGCAATCTTACCAGGCCATAGTAGAGGACAATGCAGCCACTTTTGATGTGAACTGATGGAGTAAGATCAGAAAGGAGAGGAGAACCTCCCCTATCAGTGGACTTGGGGAGTGGCATGCATGCAGAGGGAGGAGGGAGGGTGGATTTGGGAGGGGAGGGAGGGGCTTATAGGGGGATGCAGAGTGAATAAAGTGTAATTGATGAAACATTTAAAAAAAGGGAAAAATAATAATTTAAGAACCTTAAATGACTTTCAAAAGTGGAGGAAAACATGGAGTTAGTCAATTTAAATGGAGCACGTCTCGCCCCTGGGGGCAATGGTCTCCTGAACCTACTCAGACCTGGGACACCACCACTGCTAATTCTAGAACTAATGCAGGATGTTCCACCGAGGGGGTTAAGGCTTCTCATAATATTTCCTATAAGCCCACACCTGTTTGTTTACATCCCCCATTTTTATTCATTATTAGCCAGATAGAGCCAAGTAATTGTAGTAATGATACTTGCTTTTTTGCCCAATGCTGTAATGCTAGTAAATTTACTAGCTGGTTACTCACATGCCTCGCTGGGTGCCTGTGCCCGTTGATGCCCTCACGCTATGACTCTCTTCAGACAGAAAAGGGATCTTGGAATTACAGCTGCCATTGTTACTGCCATCTCATTGGCGGCTGTTGGAGCTACCACCACAGCATTAGCCATGAGTCATACTGGGCAGACTGCTCAGACCCTGATTAACCTTTTAGCCAAGGTAGCTCATGCCTTAGATGTACAAAAAGGAATTAATGCTCAACTAAAAGGAGGTTTGATGGTGTTCAATCAGAGGTTTGACCTCGTGCAGGAGCAAATTGATACCGTATGGCAAATCGCTCAACTTGGCTGTCAATGAAAGTATGCTGGACTTTGTGTTACTAACATACAACATGAGAATTTTCCCTGTGCTGCAAATCTGTCTAAACAATTGTCAAGCTATATTTATGTAATGGGACTGGAGAATTCGATACTACAATGGACCAGCTGAGAGTGGCCATTGTCATGGTAAATTCTACCAGAGTGGACGCAGGACTAGCCACAGGATTATCATCATGGATTGCTGCAGCCATGAATCATCTGAAGGAATGGGCGGGCATGGGAGCGTTAGCAGGCCTTCTGGTGTTGGTCACCTTGGTTTGCGTGTGGTATATATGCAAGATTAGAGTCTCACAACAGTGTGATGCAGCCATGACCATTCAGGCCTTTACAGCCATTGAAGCAGGACATTCTCCCCAAGCATGGTTGGCTACCATAAAAAACCAAAATGCTACGCTCAGGATGCAAGGCTAAGCACTGCACTCAGGGTCAGCAGCCTTGGACCCAGAGAAGAGCATGTCTGATTGCATGCGGGTTGATGCCCCAGGTCCCGCCTCTGAGAAAAAGGTTTCAGACGGGTCTGATGCTCTTTGGGTGGATGACACCCAAATGAACATCAGTACAAAGTCCCAATTTATTTCTGATATCAGAGATCAGACCTCTACTCTTACCTGATGTGTCCAAAGCAAAGAAGGGGAACTGTAAAGAGCTGCGTAATGTCGCGGCTGAAAGATGGAGCTGGTTTCTGCCTTCCACCTTCCCGATGGTGAGTGCTCTCTGTCACAAACAACTCCACATTTGGCTAAGGTTGAGGATCTGGCTTGCTTCCATGTATGTGGACCTATCTGCATTGCCCACATGGCATGCTGAGGTTGGTTACCCAGAGGCTATTTAAAGTGGGCTGGCTTTCCCCAGGGTCAGATGATTGTTCAAGGTTCCTGAATAAACAGCATTTAAAAAATAAATAAATAAAACAAAACATCAAGTTAAAAAATAAAAGTAGTGCTTTGTTTTCTTTCATTCGAAACTTGTTCCTGTGCTGTACAGTGCATTATATCACTTTTCAGTTTTCCTGTATTCCTAATTGAGTGAGTGGCACACATGTGATTTGGTGTACAAAGTAGTGCTTTGCGTTTATGTTCTTTCGTTGGAAACTTGTTCCTGTTAGGAACAAGTTAGGGTTAGGGTTAGGGTTAGGCTTAGAGTTAGGATAGGGTTAGGGTTAGGGTTAGGGTTAGGGGTTAGGATTAGGGTTAGGGTTAGGGTTAAGGTTAGGTGCTTAGGGTTAGGGTTAGGGTTATATCACTTTTCAGTTTTCCTGTTATAATAATTGAAGAGGCAAAACCAATGTGAATTAGTTTACAAAGTTGTGCTTTGCATTTCTGTTCTTTCGATGAAGACTTGTTTCTTTGCCATACATTTCGATATATTGCTTTTCAGTTTTCCTGTATTCCTAATTGAGCGAGCGACACACATGTGATTTAGTTTACAAAGTAGTGCTGAAAGTCCCCCGCCTCACCAAAAGTTACAAGCAGCTAATAGTTAATGTCATTTTGTACAGCACTGTTTTGAGAAACTCTGAAGGATAACACTGTTTTGAGTAACTCTTGTGGGCTGTGGAGGGAAGTAGCTGAAGAGACCCAGCTGCTGGGGATATCTGCGGTCAGGCTGCCCCAGTTGAGCCAAAAATCAATTTGTGCTGACCACGCATATGAGAAGTTTGTGAGACTGTTCCAGCTGAGATAGGGGCCCTAAGACAAATAGTGAGACTGTTCCAGCTGAGATAGGAGCCCTAAGACAAACAACAGGTGGCAGTCCCAAGATTGAGAGCCATCATGACCTTTCCGACCACCCAGTTCCTGATATCATGGTGTCCCTGCCAAACTCTGACTCAAGTTGTGGTCTCATTTAAATGTACCAATCAGCTCCCTGTAACTATGCTTCTCGCTTCTGTACCTGCGCTTTTGCTCTGAGACCCTATAAAAAGCCCAGCTTTCCACTCAGGGGGCGCGCAAGTCTTCCAAGAGACTTTGTCGCCCCGGGTACCCGTGTATCAAAATAAAGCCTCTTGCTGTTTGCAGCCGAACATCTGGTCTCGTTGATCCTTGGGAGGGGCCTCCCTTACGGAAGACACCCATCGAGTCTTTCATTTGGAGGCCCCAGCGAGATCTGAGACCCCTGCCCAGGGACCACTGATCCAGCGTCGGGAGGTAAGACTGCCGGCTTTTTGTTCTGTGAGTCTTGTGTATCGTGGTGTTAAGCAGTCTGTTTTGTGTGTGTCTGCTTCCAGGGGCTTCGAGTCTCCCTGTGGTCTGAGGCTTGGCCCAAGTCATCTGTATTTCGGGAATCTAAAGGAGTTGACGGAATCGGACTTTTTTTCCGTGGCTCCTGGGAGATGTCTCAGGAGTGTTCTGTAGGGAGCTGTTTTCACGGATCCCATCTGAGTGGGGAGAGAGCCGATTTCTCGCCTCTCGTCTGTCTGGAAGCACGAGCCGACTCGGACTTCTCGGGGTCTCGCCCCTGTTCGAAGGCTACGTGTTTCATCTGGGAGACAGAGGAACCGGACCTCTGACACAGTCTCCATCTGAATTTTTGCTTTCAGTTTTGTGTCTTATCTCGTGCCGTGCGGCTTGTGTTGTGTTCTGTCTGTCTCGTCTTTATAGTAAGTGTGATAAGTGTTTTTTATGTATTTGAAAAAATGGGACAAACTGTCACTACTCCCAAAAGTTTAACTTTACAGCAAAAGAGCACGGGGGAGGGGAGAGGCCCAGCCAGGAAGCAGGTTCAGGACCTGCGGGGGAGGTAAGCTACAGTAGAGCTCACAAGGGAGCCAAGGGAGTAGGCAAGGCTCATGGGCTTGCTGGATGAAAGTCCTTAGACATGGCTAGGCGGGGATTGGCACCGTAGCTGCTCCTTGATAGGAGCTGCTCTGGCTGCTGAGAGTGAGGGAAAACTCCTCCCCCTTGCCTACATGCCAGCTTAGCAGGGAAGTAAGCAGCAAGAGCTCACCACTCCCTCTTGCTCCTCTCTTCCCTCCTCCCACCTAGGGGGCTTGCAACTTACAGATCAAATAGTAATTTAGAAAAAAAAAAAAAAAAACTGTACTTACTGTAATGTTTAGAATTGCAGCTGAGTCTGTCTGTTTAAATATATGGCCATTATCCAATTGTTTTCAACTGGTCTTAAATGGTTGATATGATAAAAAAATAATTGGGTATGATTTAAGGTTAAATTCAAAATTCTTGTTTTAAACACGTATATGTGTCTACGTGTTTGTAGGGTCTATAAATGCACATGTTTAAATAACAACAATGTAAATTGCCACATGGTGTGGCTCAGGAAAAAAAAAAAAAAAAAAACAAAGGTTGCAAAATCTCTGAGTCAAAATGATTTTATTTCCTTTTAGGATAAGAAGAAAGTCTTATTCTAAGTTGATATTGGTTCTGAAGATTAGGTTGTTTTCACTGATAAATTTTGGTCTTAAAATCTAGTTTCAACTTTTAAAATTATGGTTCCCGGGAAAATTTGGCCAGCTGGTGGACGTTAATTCTCATTTCCTTCTAGGTTAAAAGGATAACTTATTTTAATTGGTTAATTGGTATTGGTTTTAAAAATTAAATTGCTTACACTGGTAAATTCTGGTTTTAAAATCTGGTTTTGAAATGTTTAAGGCTGTAAAATGTTTAAAGTTTATCAGGCATTTGGGTATGACAATGATCTTGGGTATTTTATTAATTTTACTAAATAAAACCCTGCCGTATTGTTTGTGCTAACTGAAAAAATTGCAGTTTTTAAAATGTATCTTGTGGAGAGCTGTTTGTTTGATAAGCTGATTTGTGATCATCTTATCCGCTACAGAAGAGTTATTTAAAAAAATGGCACCTAGTGGCTATTTTTGGTATTGTCAGTCATAGCCTGTGCTAACACATGGCTAGCTGCCATGATGGTTCAGGGATAGAGAGCACATAAAGCTGTAGTTTTACTACACGTGGCCAGCCACCATACTGGTTCAGAGATAAAGAGGGTAAAACTATGAGTTTGCCACCATTTTGTTCAGGTATCTCAGTTATGTATAGTCATATCAGTGTTAAGTGCAAAAGCTTTTTACTGTTTAATTTTAATGCAAGTGGTAGGAGTAGCAAGATTTGCTAGCCTTTCTATGAACTGTCAGATTAAAAGGTTTGCTTTGATTTTAGTTCAGAAAGAGCAGATTTAAAGTCATGCTAAATACTGCAGTTGAGCCTTACCTAGTCTCCTTGTTCAAGTGTTTTTAAGGTTAAGCCTAGGATGGGTAACTATAAAGTTTGCCTATTTGTCTTAAAATATAGAGTTCTAAAACATGCATCTCAGAAATATGCTAGAACTAGATTAAATAGCATTCTGTTTTATAGGACACAGTTTAAAACAGATGATAAAAACAAAGAGTAACTCAGATATGCTGGCCCTCAAGCTTATCAGAGATCTGATGAATATGGCATTTTAACATATGTAAGTTTATTGTGGCAGAAAGTCCCAAAATCCTGGCAGTAGCTCCCCAAGGTCTCCGAGAAGATTTGGACACAACAACAGATGACTGCAACTCTGGATTGTGGTATGCTAACCACTGGGAAATACTGCCCCAACTGGCCCACTGCTAGGGCCCAGCCTAAACTGTGGACAAAGCCGGGGACACCTGAAGCGCCATTGTCTCACATTGTGAGAGGCAAGGTGAGGTCAATCTCTCCTGTTCCTCTTTCCACAGCAGCAGTTTCTCATCCTCTATGCCTGATGGCTGGACTGCCTCTGCTCAAAAAGCCAGGAGAACATAGGAGCCAGGGACACTGCCTAGGTAATGGACTAACTACTCATCTCTGTCATTTTGATTGGTACTTAGCTCATAATTTATCCTTCTCAAGTCTCTGATCACATTGACAGCTAGGCTAAAAGGCTAGGCTTAGTTAACAGTAACTTGGCAGTTAAAGAGCAGACAGTTAGGTTCACTATCAGCTCATTGGACAGTTCATTAGTTAGTTAAAACTACTAGGTACTATATATTTTGTATAAAAAAAAAAAGCCAAACAAAACAGTTTTGCCCTGCTCACAGGCTTTACATCAGTTGCCAATGTCTTATATTAATAGTTAAGTAAAAAATATAAGGTTTATATAGGGTCTGAGGATATAGGAGTTCAGGTTATAAAAATCTAAAAAATGTTGGTCTACATACTGATCAAAGTATCAATTTAATGGACGTCAGGTTAACACTTAAGTAAAAAAAAAAAAAAAGTGCAAGCAGTTTCTCACGCAGGCAATCTTACTTAGCCAAAATATAGGTGCTCTCTGGTTACTATGGTTGCACGAAGTTTCTCAGGGTCAGAGCAGTCCACTGTAAGACCACCAAGGTCAGTCGGTAAGAAACTGGACTTTGAAAAATAGCCAAGAAGCTGAGTTCCACTGCTCAGATGGCATTAACTCCAAAAAGGCTGCCACATGGACACACTTAAGTTGTTTATAAAAGATATAAAACAAACAGCTGAATGGTACCAATTCTGTTGGATATAGTTTTTATCTGTTACTCTCAAAATGTTGCTGTATTAGATTTGCTGAAATGTTACTTTTCTGATACCAAAAATTTATATGAGTTTATAAAATTAAAAGGTCATAAGACCTAGATCTGGCATAGCTCAAATGGATCCCAGAAGAGTTTTTCCCTGGTGTTGGGATTTCTCACTTTTTCCATTTAACAGACAAATCTTAACTTCTGTCTCTAGTCTGAATTAGTCTCAGCAGATTTTCACCTTTTTGACTCTGTTCTGGCATCAGCTGTGGACTGCAAACTGAGATCTGGACTTTCTGGAAACTGACATGATTGCTCCCTGCCTCTTCGGGTAGATCAATGAACCAGATGCTTGGGACTCCCTTATTGCCCAGCCTTTGACTGGCATTTCAGCCTTCCTAGCCCCTGATGCCTACGGTAAAACGGTCAGCTCGAAGAAGCTCCAGAAGACGGAACTACGCCCAAATCCCCCCTAGCAGGCTGAAATGCTAAGTCAAAAGGGGCTCCCTGGCATTAGCTATTATCTTGGGCATCTGCTTAGCTGAAATGGACACTAATATTGCAGCAACTGGGCTAAAAGCCTAGAGAGACCCTGTAATAGTTCTTCTTGGCTTAAAGGAAGACTCAGACAGAGACAGCAGTTCTTTGAGTCAGGACAAAGCTGGTTCGAGAGTTGGTTCAATAAAGCCACCGGCTCTCTGTCATACAAGCGTTGGTGTTAACCCAGCAGTATCATCAGTTTAAACAGCAGGAGACAGAAATTAACTCTCCCTAGGCCCTAGAATGAAAGATTCCATTCTAAGTTAGAAGAAAAAGGGGGGAATGAAAGACCCTCGCCTCACCAAAAGTTAGAAGCAGCTAATAGTTAATGGCATTTTGTACAGCACTGTTTTGAGAAACTCTGAAGGATACCACTGTTTTGAGAAACTCTGTGGGCTAGGGAGGGATCTAGCTGAAGAGACCAGCTGCTGGGGATATCTGCGGTCAGGCTGCCCCAGTTGAGCCAAATATCAATTTGTGCTGACCACGTATATGAGAAGTTTGTGAGACTGTTCCAGCTGAGATAGGAGCCCTAAGACAAACAACAGGTGGCGGTCCCAAGATTGAGAGCCATCATGACCTTTCCGACCACCCAGTTCCTGATATCATGGTGTCGCTGCCAAACTCTGACTCAAGTTGTGGTCTCATTTAAATGTACCAATCAGCTCCCTGTAACTATGCTTCTCGCTTCTGTACCTGCGCTTTTGCTCTGAGACCCTATAAAAAGCCCAGCTTTCCACTCAGGGGGCGCGCAAGTCTTCCAAGAGACTTTGTCGCCCCGGGTATCCGTGTATCAAAATAAAGCCTCTTGTTGTTTGCAGCCGAACATCTGGTCTCTTGATCCTTGGGAGGGGGTCTCCCTGACTGAAGACACCCATCGGGAGTCTTTCAGTGCTTTGCATTTCTGTTCATCTGTTGGAAACTTATTTCTGTGCTGAACAGTGTGATATGTCACATTTCAGTTTTCCTGTTATATTAAATGAACGGGCAACACGTTTGTGAATTAGTTTACAAAGTTCTGCTTTGCGTTTCTTTTCTTTCGATGGAAACTTGTTCCTGTGCTGTACAGTTTGATATATCACTTTTCAGTTTGCTGTTATAATAATTGAACAGGCGACACGTCTGTGAATTAGTTTATTAAGTTGTGCTTTGCGTTTCTGTTCTTTCGATGAAAATTTGTTTATTTGCCCTACATTTCGATATATCGCTTTTCAGTTTTCCTGTATTCCTAATTGAGCGAGCTAAACATATGTGATTCCATTTAAAAGTAGTGCTTTGCTTTTCTGTTCTTTCGTTCGAAACTTGTTCCTGTGCAGTACAGTGCATTATATCACTTTTCAGTTTTGCTGTATTCCTAATTGATCAAGTGGCACACATGTGATTTAGTTTAAAAAGTAGTGCTTTGCGTTTAAGTTCTTTCGTTGGAAACTTGTTAATGTTAGGAACAAGTTAGAGTTACGGTTAGGTTTAGGGTTAGGGTAGGGTTAGGGTTAGGGTTAGGGTTAGCCTTAGGGTTAGGGGTTAGGGTTAGGGTTAGGATTAGGGTTAGGGTTAGGGTTAGGGGCTTAGGGTTACGGTTAGGGTTAGAGGCTTAGGATTACGGTTAGGGTTATATCACATTTCAGTTTTCCTCTTATAATAATTGAACAGGCAACACGAATGTGAATTAGTTTAAAAGTTGTGCTTTGCATTTCTGTTCTGTCGATGAGAACTTGTTTCTTTGCTGTACATTTCAATATATAGATTTTCATTTTTCCTGTATTCCTAATTGAGTGAACAACACACATGTGATTTAGTTTACCAAGTAATGCTTTGCGTTTCTGTTCTTCTGTTGGAAACTTGTTTCTGTGCTGTACAGATCGATATATCACTTATCAGTTTTCCTGTTATAATAATTGAACGGGCGACAGGTAAGGTGAATTAGTTTACAAAGTTGTGTTTTGCGTTTCTCTTCTTTCGATGGAAACTTGTTTCTGTGCCATAAAGTGAGAGATAACACTTTTCAGTTTTCCTGTATTCCTAATTGAGCAAGCGACACACATGTGATTCCATTTAAAAGTAGTGCTTTGCTCTTCTGTTCTTTTGTTTGAAACTTGTTCCTGTGCTGTACAGTGTGTTATGTCACTTTTCAGTTTTCCTGTATTCCTAATTGAGCGAGTTGCACACATGTGATTTAGTTTACAAAGTAGTGCTTTGCGTTTCTGTTCTTTCGTTTGAAACTTGTTCATGTTTGGAACAAGTTAGGGTTGAGGTTAGGGTTAGGCTTAGGGTTAGGGTTAGGGTTAGGTGCTTAGGGTTAGGGTTAGTTTTAGGTTTAGGTTTAGGGTTAGGATTAGGGTTAGGAGCTTGGGGTTAGGGTGAGGGTTATATCACTTTTAAGTTTTCATGTTATAATAATTGAACAGGCGACACGAATGTGAATTAGTTTACAAAGTTGTGCTTTCCGTTTCTGTTCTTTCAATGAAAACTTGTTTCCTTGCCGTACAATTCGATTTATCGCTTTTCAGTTTCCCTGTATTCCTAATTGAGTGAGCGACACACATGTGATTTAGTTAACAAAGTAGTGCTTTGCGTTTCTGTTCTTCTGTTGGAAACTTGTTTCTGTGCTGTACAGTGTGATATATCACTTTTCAGTTTGACTGTTATAATAATTGAACGGGCGACATGTATGTGAATTATTTTACGAAGTTGTGCTTTGTGTTTCTCTTCATTCGATGGAAACTTGTTCCTGTGCTGTACAGTTCGATATATCACTTTTCAGTTTTCCTGTTATAATAATTGAACGGGCGACACGTATGTGAATTACTTTACAAAGTTGTGCTTTGCATTTCTGTTCTTTCAATGGAAACTTGTTTCTGTGCCGTACAGTGCGGGCTAACACTTTTCAGTTTTCCTGTATTCCTAATTGAGCGAGCGACACACATGTGATTCCATTTAAAAGTAGTGCTTTGGAGCCAAGATGGTGGCGCCGGGAAAACAGCACTTCTGAGCAGCAAGACAGCACTATTCGGGCAGCGACCAGGAGACTGAACTCAGGGCCCTGAAACTACATCGATCATGTTTCCCAGTTGAGGGGAGGCTCCCCTGGTGTGGGAATCGGTCGGGTCCACTCTCGGCTGCACAGCCAGAACCCGGAAGAAATCCCTGGTAACGCGGGCTTTGGGTCTCTGGGCTGGAGCCTCAAGCGGGAGGGTCCCTGCCACTTCCCCAGGCTGATCTGTGGGCACAAGGGTACCTGAGACTGGGAGTCCCAGTCTCGGGGGACCCCACGGGGAAACAGGGTTGCGGGTCTGATCGCAGTTCACCCAGTCTCTCCCCGGAAATTCTCTGCCACCATCACAGCCAAGCTCCTGCCGCATGCAGAGAGCTTTGCGCTCAGCTCAGCGGTACAGACAACCTGTGCGCCCCAGTACAACAGGTACTGGGAACCCCTGTCCGGAGAGGACCCCACAGAGAAGGAAGAAACAGTGCTGCTGGGGTCACCTAGGGAAAGTCTAGCAGACTGCAGATTGCAAACAGACAGAACTGAGTGCTCCGAGACACCACAGCAGTACTCACAACCCAAGAAAGCTAGCTACATTCAAGAAAACACAGGAAATAAATAACCTCACTTCAGTAAAACAAAAAGCAACCAAGCACACAACCGTATGACCACAGCCAACATCAAAGTAAAAGGATTTAACAGCCACTGGTCATTACTCTCTCTCAATATCAATGGACTGAATTCTCCAATAAAAAGACACAGACTAACAGAATGGATGCGTAAACAAAACCCAGCAATCTGTTGTATACAAGAAACACACCTAAGACACAAAGATAGACATTACCTGAGGGTAAAGGGATGGAAGACAGCTTTTCAAGCAAATGGACCCAAGAAGCAAGCAGGAGTAGCCATTCTAATATGTGATAAAATAGTCTTTCAACTAAAATTAATCAAAAGAGATGGGGAAGGACACTTCATACTCATCAAGGGAAAATTCCACCAAGAAGACATCACAATCCTGAACGTCTATGCCCCAAATACAAGGGCACCCACATTTGTGAAAGAAACATTGATAAAACTTAAACCACATATAGCTCCCCACACACTAATAGTAGGAGACTTCAACACCCCACTCTCAACAAAGGACAGGTCAACAAAACAGAAATTAAACAAAGAAACAATATCTTTAACAGAGGTAATGAACCAAATGGACCTAACAGATATTTACAGAACCCTACACCAAAACACAAAAGAATTTACCTTCTTCTCAGCACCTCATGGAACCTTCTCCAAAATAGACCACATAGTTGGTCACAAAGCAAGCCTCAACAAATACAGGAAGATTGAAATAATCCCTTGTATCCTGTCGGATCACCTTGGAATAAAGCTGGACCACAGTAACAACAGAAATAGCAAAAAGCCTACACATACATCGAAACTGAACAACTTGCTACTAAAAGACAGCTGGGTCAGGGAAGAAATAAAGAAAGAAATTAAAATCTTCCTAGAACTCAACGAAAATGAAGACACAACATACCCAAACTTGTGGGACACAATGAAAGCAGTGCTAAGAGGAAAGATCATAGCACTAAGTGCCTTCAGGAAGAAATTTGAGACAGCGCATTCAAGCAACTTAATGGCTCACTTAAAAACCCTAGAAAAAGAAGAAGCAGACACACCAAGAAGGAGCAGACGGCTGGAAATAATCAAACTCAGGGCTGAAATCAATCAATTAGAAAAAAATAAAACAATTCAAAGAATCAATGAAACCAAGAGCTGGTTCTTTGAGAAAATCAACAAGATAGACAAACCCTTAGCCAAGCTAACTAAAAGGCAGTGAGACACCATCCAAATCAACAAAATCAGAAATGAAAAGGGGGACATAACTACAGACACTGAGGAAATCTAAGCAATCATTAGGACTTACTTCAAAAGTCTATACGGAACAAAATTTGAAAATTTAAATGAAATGGACAATTTTCTTGATCGATTCTACTTACCAAAGCTAAATCAGGACCAGGTAAATAAATTAAATAGTCCTATATCCCCCAAGGAAATAGAAGCAGTCATCGAAAGTCTCTCATCCAAAAAAAGCCCAGGACCTTGATGGTTTCAGCGCAGAATTCTACCAAACATTCAAAGAAGAGCTAACAACAACTCTCTTCAAACTATTCCACAAAATAGAAACAGAAGGAGCATTACCAAACTCATTCTATGAAGCCACAGTCACCTTGGTACCTAAATCTCACAAAGACTCAACAAAGAAAGAGAATTTCAGGCCAATCTCCCTTATGAACATTGATGAAAAAATACTCAACAAAATACTAGCAAACCGAATACAAGAACACATCAAAGATATCATCCACCATGACCAAGTAGGCTTCATCCCAGGTATTCAGGGATGGTTCAATATACGGAAATCCATCAATGTGATCCACCATATTAACAAATTGAAAGAAAAAAAAAAAAAAACACATGATAATCTCCCTAGATGCTGAAAAAGCCTTTGACAAAATCCAACATCCATTCATGTTTAAAGTATTGGAGAGATCAGGGATACAAGGCACATATCTAAACATAGTAAAGGCGATATACAGCAAACCTATAGCCAACATCAAACTGAATGGAGAGAAACTTAAAGCAATCCCACTGAAATCAAGGACAAGACAAGGCTGCCCACACTCTCCATATCTCTTCAACATAATTCTGGAAGTCCTTGCTAGAGCAATAAGAGAGTTGAAGGAGATCAAGGGGATACAAATTGGAAAGGAAGAAGTCAAATTATAACTATTCGCAGATGATATGATGGTATACGTGATTGACCCCAAAAACTCTACCAAGGAACTCCTACAGCTGATAAACACCTTCAGCAAAGTGGCCGGATACAAAATTAACTCAAAAAAATCAGTAGCCCTCCTGTATACAAAAGACAAAAGGGCTGAGAAAGAAATTAGGAAACAACACCCTTCACAATAGCCACAAATAACATATGGTGCCTCGGAGTAATGCTAACCAAGGAAGTCAAAGACTTGTATGAAAAAAAATTTCAAATCTCTGAAGAAAGAACTAGAAGAAGATATGAGACGATGGAAAGATCTCCCATGCTCATGGCTTGGTAGGATTAACATAGTAAAAATGGTCATCTTAACAAAAGCAATCTACAGATTCAATGCAATGCCCATCAAATTACCAACACAATTCTTTACAGACTTGGAAAGAAAAATTCTCAACTTCATATGGAATAACAAGAAACCCAGAATTGCTAAAACAATCCTCTACAATAAAAGATCTTCTGGAGGTATCTCCATCCCTGATCTTAAGTTGTACTATAGAGCAACAGTTTTAAAAACTGCATGGTACTGGCATAGAAACAGAATGGTGGATCAATGGAACTGAACCAAGGACCCGGAAATAAACCCACACACTTATGGACACCTGATATTTGACAAAGACGCCAAAATCATACAATGGAAAAAAGATAGCATCTTCAACAAATGGTGCTGGTCCAACTGGATGTCTGCATGTAGAAAAATGAAAATAGATCCATACTTATCACCCTGCACAAAACTGAAGTCCAAGTGGATCAAAGACCTCAACATAAAACCAGACACATTAAATCGGCTTGAAAAAAAAAGTGGGGAATACCCTAGAACTCATTGGTACAGGGGAAAACTTCCTGAACAGAACTCCAACAGCACAGGCTCTAAGAGCAACAATCAATAAACGAGTCATCATGAAACTGAAAAGCTTCTGCAAAGCAAAGGACACCGTCATCAAAACAAAGCGACCTCCTACAGATTGGGAAAGAATCTTCACCAACCCTTTATCTGACAGAGGACTCATATCAAGTATATATAAAGAACAAAAGAAGCTGAAAAGCAGCAAACCAAGTAATCCACTTAAAAAATGGGGAACAGAGCTAAACAGAGAATTCTCTGTAGAGGAATACCGAATGGCAGAGAAGCACTTAAAGAAATGCTCAACCTCACTAGCCATTAGGGAAATGCAAATCAAAACAACCCTGAGATTTCACCTTACACCCATGAGAATGGCCAAGATCAAAAACTCAAGTGACAACACATGCTGGAGAGGTTGTGGAGAAAGAGGAACCCTTCTCCACTGCTGGTGGGAATGTAAACTGGTACAACCACTCTGGAAATCAATCTGGCGTTCAGAAAACTAGGAATAGTGCTTCCCCAAGATCCAGCCATACCACTCCTAGGCATATATCCAAAAGAGGTTCAAGCACACAAAAAGGAAATTTGCTCAACCATGTACGTAGCAGCTTTATTTGTAATAGCCAGAAGCTGGAAACAACCCAGATGCCCCTCAACTGAAGAATGGATGCAGAAAATGTGGTACATCTACACAATGGAATATTACTCAGCAATGAAAAATTGGGAAATCATGAAATTTGCAGGTAAATGGTGGGATCTGGAAAGGATCATCCTGAGTGAGTTGTCCCAGAATCAAAAAGACACACATGGTATATACTCACTCATATAGACATACAACATAGGACAAACCCACTAAAACCTGTGCATCTAAAGAAACTAAGCAAGAGAGAGGACCCCAACTAAAATGTCTAATCCCCATCCGAAAGGCAAAGAGGATGGACATCAGAAGAAGAAGAAAACAGGAAACAACCTAGGAACCTGCCACAGAGGGTCTCTGAAAGCCTCTGCCCTACAGACTATCAAAGCAGAAGCTAAGCCTGATGGACAACTGTTGGGCAGAGTGAATGGAATTTTATGTAAGAACTGGGAAAGAGCAAGAGCTGGAGAGGACAGGGTCTCCACAAGGAGAGCAACAGAACAAGAAAATTTGAACACAGGGAACTTCCCAGAGACTCATACTCCAACCAAGGACTATTCATAGAGATAACCCAGAACCCCTGCACAGATGTAGCCCAGGGCAGTTCAGAGTCCATTTGGGTTACATAGTAAAGAGAAGAGGGGCTGCCTAGGACATGAACTGACTGGCCTGCTCTTTAGTCACCTCCTCCTGAGGGGGAGCAATCTTACCAGGCCATAGTAGAGGACAATGCAGCCACTTTTGATGTGAACTGATGGAGTAAGATCAGAAAGGAGAGGAGAACCTCCCTATCAGTGGACTTGGGGGTGGCATGCATGCATGCAGAGGGAGGAGGGAGGGTGGAATTGGGAGGGGAGGGAGGGGCTTATGGGGGGATGCAGAGTGAATAAAGTGTAATTGATGAAACATTTAAAAAAAAGGGAAAAATAATAATTTAAGAACCTTAAATGACTTTCAAAAGTGGAGGAAAACATGGAGTTAGTCAATTTAAATGGAGCACGTCTCGCCCCTGGGGGCAATGGTCTCCTGAACCTACTCAGACCTCGGACACCACCACTGCTAATTCTAGAACCAATGCAAGATGTTCCACCGAGGGGGTTAAGGCTTCTCATAATATTTCCTATAAGCCCACACCTGTTTGTTTACATCCCCCATTTTTATTCATTATTAGCCAGATAGAGCCAAGTAATTGTAGTAATGATACTTGCTTTTTTGCCCAATGCTGTAATGCTAGTAAATTTACTAGCTGGTTACTCACATGCCTCGCTGGGTGCCTGTGCCCGTTGATGCCCTCACGCTATGACTCTCTTCAGACAGAAAAGGGATCTTGGAATTACAGCTGCCATTGTTACTGCCATCTCATTGGCGGCTGTTGGAGCTACCACCACAGCATTAGCCATGAGTCATACTGGGCAGACTGCTCAGACCCTGATTAACCTTTTAGCCAAGGTAGCTCATGCCTTAGATGTACAAAAAGGAATTAATGCTCAACTAAAAGGAGGTTTGATGATGTTCAATCAGAGGTTTGACCTCGTGCAGGAGCAAATTGATACCCTATGGCAAATCGCTCAACTTGGCTGTCAATGAAAGTATGCTGGACTTTGTGTCACTAACATACAACATGAGAATTTTCCCTGTGCTGCAAATCTGTCTAAACAATTGTCAAGCTATATTTATGTAATGGGACTGGAGAATTCGATACTACAATGGACCAGCTGAGAGTGGCCATTATCATGGTAAATTCTACCAGAGTGGACACAGGACTAGCCAAAGGATTATCATCATGGATTGCTGCAGCCATGAATCATCTGAAGGAATGGGCGGGCATGGGAGCGTTAGCAGGCCTTCTGGTGTTGGTCACCTTGGTTTGCCTGTGGTATATATGCAAGATTAGAGTCTCACAACAGTGTGATGCAGCCATGACCATTCAGGCCTTTACAGCCATTGAAGCAGGACATTCTCCCCAAGCATGGTTGGCTACCATAAAAAGCCAAAATGCTACGCTCAGGATGCAAGGCTAAGCACTGCACTCAGGGTCAGCAGCCTTGGACCCAGAGAAGAGCATGTCTGATTGCATGCAGGTTGATGCCCCAGGTCCCGCCTCTGAGAAAAAGGTTTCAGACGGGTCTGATGCTCTTTGGGTGGATGACACCCAAATGAACATCAGTACAAAGTCCCAATTTATTTCTAATATCAGAGATCAGACCTCTACTCTTACCTGATGCGTCCAAAGCAAAAAAAGGGGAACTGTAAAGAGCTGCATAATGTCGCGGCTGAAAGATGGAGCTGGTTTCTGCCTTCCACCTTCCCGATGGTGAGTGCTCTCTGTCACAAACAACTCCACATTTGGCTAAGGTTGAGGATCTGGCTTGCTTCCATGTATGTGGACCTATCTGCATTGCCCACATGGCATGCTGAGGTTGGTTACCCAGAGGCTATTTAAAGTGGGCTGGCTTTCCCCAGGGTCAGATGATTGTTCAAGGTTCCTGAATAAACAGCATTTAAAAAATAAATAAATAAAACAAAACATCAAGTTAAAAAATAAAAGTAGTGCTTTGTTTTCTTTCATTCGAAACTTGTTCCTGTGCTGTACAGTGCATTATATCACTTTTCAGTTTTCCTGTATTCCTAATTGAGTGAGTGGCACACATGTGATTTGGTGTACAAAGTAGTGCTTTGCGTTTATGTTCTTTCGTTGGAAACTTGTTCCTGTTAGGAACAAGTTAGGGTTAGGGTTAGGGTTAGGCTTAGAGTTAGGATAGGGTTAGGGTTAGGGTTAGGGTTAGGGGTTAGGATTAGGGTTAGGGTTAGGGTTAAGGTTAGGTGCTTAGGGTTAGGGTTAGGGTTATATCACTTTTCAGTTTTCCTGTTATAATAATTGAAGAGGCGAAACGAATGTGAATTAGTTTACAAAGTTGTGCTTTGCATTTCTGTTCTTTCGATGAAGACTTGTTTCTTTGCCATACATTTCGATATATTGCTTTTCAGTTTTCCTGTATTCCTAATTGAGCGAGCGACACACATGTGAATTAGTTTACAAAGTAGTGCTGAAAGTCCCCCGCCTCACCAAAAGTTACAAGCAGCTAATAGTTAATGTCATTTTGTACAGCACTGTTTTGAGAAACTCTGAAGGATAACACTGTTTTGAGTAACTCTTGTGGGCTGTGGAGGGAAGTAGCTGAAGAGACCCAGCTGCTGGGGATATCTGCGGTCAGGCTGCCCCAGTTGAGCCAAAAATCAATTTGTGCTGACCACGCATATGAGAAGTTTGTGAGACTGTTCCAGCTGAGATAGGGGCCCTAAGACAAATAGTGAGACTGTTCCAGCTGAGATAGGAGCCCTAAGACAAACAACAGGTGGCAGTCCCAAGATTGAGAGCCATCATGACCTTTCCGACCACCCAGTTCCTGATATCATGGTGTCCCTGCCAAACTCTGACTCAAGTTGTGGTCTCATTTAAATGTACCAATCAGCTCCCTGTAACTATGCTTCTCGCTTCTGTACCTGCGCTTTTGCTCTGAGACCCTATAAAAAGCCCAGCTTTCCACTCAGGGGGCGCGCAAGTCTTCCAAGAGACTTTGTCGCCCCGGGTACCCGTGTATCAAAATAAAGCCTCTTGCTGTTTGCAGCCGAACATCTGGTCTCGTTGATCCTTGGGAGGGGGCCTCCCTTACGGAAGACACCCATCGGGAGTCTTTCATTTGGAGGCCCCAGCGAGATCTGAGACCCCTGCCCAGGGACCACTGATCCAGCGTCGGGAGGTAAGACTGCCGGCTTTTTGTTCTGTGAGTCTTGTGTATCGTGGTGTTAAGCAGTCTGTTTTGTGTGTGTCTGCTTCCAGGGGGTTCGAGTCTCCCTGTGGTCTGAGGCTTGGCCCAAGTCATCTGTATTTCGGGAATCTAAAGGAGTTGACGGAATCGGACTTTCTTTCCGTGGCTCCTGGGAGACGTCTCAGGAGTGTTCTGTAGGGAGCTGTTTTCACGGATCCCATCTGAGTGGGGAGAGAGCCGATTTCTCGCCTCTCGTCTGTCTGGAAGCACGAGCCGACTCGGACTTCTCGGGGTCTCGCCCCTGTTCGAAGGCTACGTGTTTCATCTGGGAGACAGAGGAACCGGACCTCTGACACAGTCTCCATCTGAATTTTTGCTTTCAGTTTTGTGTCTTATCTCGTGCCGTGCGGCTTGTGTTGTGTTCTGTCTGTCTCGTCTTTATAGTAAGTGTGATAAGTGTTTTTTATGTATTTGAAAAAATGGGACAAACTGTCACTACTCCCAAAAGTTTAACTTTACTGCAAAAGAGCACGGGGGAGGGGAGAGGCCCAGCCAGGAAGCAGGTTCAGGACCTGCGGGGGAGGTAAGCTACAGTAGAGCTCACAAGGGAGCCAAGGGAGTAGGCAAGGCTCATGGGCTTGCTGGATGAAAGTCCTTAGACATGGCTAGGCGGGGATTGGCACCGTAGCTGCTCCTTGATAGGAGCTGCTCTGGCTGCTGAGAGTGAGGGAAAACTCCTCCCCCTTGCCTACATGCCAGCTTAGCAGGGAAGTAAGCAGCAAGAGCTCACCACTCCCTCTTGCTCCTCTCTTCCCTCCTCCCACCTAGGGGGCTTGCAACTTACAGATCAAACAGTAATTTAGAAAAAAAAAAAAAAAAAAAAACTGTACTTACTGTAATGTTTAGAATTGCAGCTGAGTCTGTCTGTTTAAATATATGGCCATTATCCAATTGTTTTCAACTGGTCTTAAATGGTTGATATGATAAAAAAATAATTGGGTATAATTTAAGGTTAAATTCAAATTCTTGTTTTAAACACGTATATGTGTCTACGTGTTTGTAGGGTCTATAAATGCACATGTTTAAATAACAACAATGTAAATTGCCACATGGTGTGGCTCAGGAAAAAAAAAAAACAAAGGTTGCAAAATCTCTGAGTCAAAATGATTTTATTTCCTTTTAGGATAAGAAGAAAGTCTTATTCTAAGTTGATATTGGTTCTGAAGATTAGGTTGTTTTCACTGATAAATTTTGGTCTTAAAATCTAGTTTCAACTTTTAAAATTATGGTTCCAGGAAAATTTGGCCAGCTGGTGGACGTTAATTCTCATTTCCTTCTAGGTTAAAAGGATAACTTATTTTAATTGGTTAATTGGTATTGGTTTTAAAAATTAAATTGCTTACACTGGTAAATTCTGGTTTTAAAATCTGGTTTTGAAATGTTTAAGGCTGTAAAATGTTTAAAGTTTATCAGGCATTTGGGTATGACAATGATCTTGGGTATTTTATTAATTTTACTAAATAAAACCCTGCCGTATTGTTTGTGCTAACTGAAAAAATTGCAGTTTTTAAAATGTATCTTTTGGAGAGCTGTTTGTTTGTTAAGCTGATTTGTGATCATCTTATCCGCTACAGAAAAGTTATTTAAAAAAATGGCAGTTTCAAAACTCCCCTTTATAGTAATGTATAGAAAGCAAATCGTACGTAGACTCTGGGCTTCTGCAGGATTATGTCAAAATGGAAAGGATTTTAGTGAGAGTTTTTATGTTGTCTGAAAAGCAAAAAAGAAAGTAAGAAAGTAAGCATGTCTGGTTAAGCCAGAAAAAGAAAGCTAGGAACCTGAAGGTATATAGAATGTTGCAGAAGGTTAGTGGATGTGTTATAAAAAGCCAGAGAGGTAGCTGATAGTTTTGGTATGGCTAAAGTAATTCTTTTAAAGCTTGTTTGATCACTGGGAACTTTTGGTTGTGGGGGATTATGGATGCTCCACAGTGTTTGCTGTATCATCAACAGCACCTAATGGCTATTTTTGGTATTGTCAGTCATAGCCTGTGCTAACACATGGCTAGCTGCCATGATGGTTCAGGGATAGAGAGCACATAAAGCTGTAGTTTTGCTGCCATATTTGTTTAGGACTTGCAGCTGAGTTCAGTTACACGTGGCCAGCCACCATACTGGTTCCGAGATAAAGAGGGAAAACTATGAGTTTGCCACCATTTTGTTCAGGTATCTCAGTTATGTATAGTCATATCAGTGTTAAGTGCAAAAGCTTTTTACTGTTTAATTTTAATGCAAGTGGTAGGAGTAGCAAGATTTGCTAGCCTTTCTATAAACTGTATCAGATTAAAAGGTTTGCTTTGATTTTAGTTCAGAAAGAGCAGATTTAAAGTCATGCTAAATACTGCAGTTGAGCCTTACCTAGTCTCCTTGTTCAAGTGTTTTTAAGGTTAAGCCTAGGATGGGTAACTATAAAGTTTGCCTATTTGTCTTAAAATATAGAGTTCTAAAACATGCATCTCAGAAATATGCTAGAACTAGATTAAATAGCATTCTGTTTTATAGGACACAGTTTAAAACAGATGATAAAAACAAAGAGTAACTCAGATATGCTGGCCCTCAAGCTTATCAGAGATCTGATGAATATGGCATTTTAACATATGTAAGTTTATTGTGGCAGAAAGTCCCAAAATCCTGGCAGTAGCTCCCCAAGGTCTCCGAGAAGATTTGGACACAACAACAGATGACTGCAACTCTGGATTGTGGTATGCTAACCACTGGGAAATACTGCCCCAACTGGCCCACTGCTAGGGCCCAGCCTAAACTGTGGACAAAGCGGGGACACCTGAAGCGCCATTGTCTCACATTGTGAGAGGCAAGGTGAGGTCAATCTCTCCTGTTCCTCTTTCCACAGCAGCAGTTTCTCATCCTCTATGCCTGATGGCTGGACTGCCTCTGCTCAAAAAGCCAGGAGAACATAGGAGCCAGGGACACTGCCTAGGTAATGGACTAACTAGTCATCTCTGTCATTTTGATTGGTACTTAGCTCATAATTTATCCTTCTCAGGTCTCTGATCACATTGACAGCTAGGCTAAAAGGCTAGGCTTAGTTAACAGTAACTTGGCAGTTAAAGAGCAGACAGTTAGGTTCACTATCAGCTCATTGGACAGTTCATTAGTTAGTTAAAACTACTAGGTACTATATATTTTGTATAAAAAAAAAAGCCAAACAAAACAGGTTTGCCCTGCTCACAGGCTTTACATCAGTTGCCAATGTCTTATATTAATAGTTAAGTAAAAAATATAAGGTTTATATAGGGTCTGAGGATATAGGAGTTCAGGTTATAAAAATCTAAAAAATGTTGGTCTACATACTGATCAAAGTATCAATTTAATGGATGTCAGGTTAACACTTAAGCAAAAAAAAAAAGTACAAGCAGTTTCTCACGCAGGCAATCTTACTTAGCCAAAATATAGGAGGGTTTACTCAAGGTTGCACAGAGCCTGCTGTCTGGTTACTATGGTTGCACGAAGTTTCTCAGGGTCAGAGCAGTCCACTGTAAGACCACCAAGGTCAGTCTGTGAGAGACTGGACTTTGAAAAATAGCCAAGAAGCTGAGTTCCGCTGCTCAGATGGCATTAACTCCAAAAAGGATGCCACATGGACACACTTAAGTTGTTTATAAAAGATATAAAACAAACAGCTGAATGGTACCAATTCTGTTGGATATAGTTTTTATCTGTTACTCTCAAAATGTTGCTGTATTAGATTTGCTGAAATGTTACTTTTCTGATACCAAAAATTTATATGAGTTTATAAAATTAAAAGGTCATAAGACCTAGATCTGGCATAGCTCAAATGGATCCCAGAAGAGTTTTTCCCTGGTGTTGGGATTTCTCACTTTTTCCATTTAACAGACAAATCTTAACTTCTGTCTCTAGTCTGAATTTGTCTCAGCAGATTTTCACCTTTTTGACTCTGTTCTGGCATCAGCTGTGGACTGCAAACTGAGATCTGGACTTTCTGGAAACTGACATGATTGCTCCCTGCCTCTTCGGGTAGATCAATGAACCAGATGCTTGGGACTCCCTTATTGCCCAGCCTTTGACTGGCATTTCAGCCTTCCTAGCCCCTGATGCCTACGGTCCAACGGTCAGCTCGAAGAAGCTCCAGAAGACGGAACTACGCCCAAATCCCCCCTAGCAGGCTGAAATGCTAAGTCAAAAGGGGCTCCCTGGCATTAGCTATTATCTTGGGCATCTGCTTAGCTGAAATGGACACTAATATTGCAGCAACTGGGCTAAAAGCCTAGAGAGACCCTGTAATAGTTCTCCTTGGCTTAAAGGAAGACTCAGACAGAGACAGCAGTTCTTTGAGTCAGGACAAGGCTGGTACGAGAGTTGGTTTAAATAACAACAATGTAAACTTGTTTCTTTGCTGTACATTTGAATATATCGCTCTTCAGTTTTCCTGTATTCCTAATTGAGCTAGCGACACACATGTGATTTAGTTTACAAAGTAGTGATGTGAGTTTCTCTTCTTCTGTTGGAAACTTGTTTCTGTGCTGTACAGTGTGATGTATCACTTTTCAGTTTGACTGTTATAATAATTGAATGGAGAACACGTATGTGAATTAGTTTACAAAGTTGTGCTTTGCGTTTCTGTTCTTTCGATGGAAACTTCTTGCTGTGCCTTACATTGCGAGGTAACACTATTCAGTTTTCCTGTATTCCTAATTGAGCGAGCGACACATATGTGATTCCGTTTAAATGTAGTGCTTTGTTTTTCTGTACTTTCATTCGAAACTTGTTCCTGTGCTGTACAGTGCGTTATATCACTTTTCAGGTTTCATGGATTCATAATTGAGCGAGTTTCACACATGTGATTTAGTTTACAAAGTAGTGCTTTGAATTTATGTTCTTTCGTGGGAAACTTGTTCCTGTTAGGAACAAGTTAGGGTTAGTGTTAGGGTTAGGGGTTAAGGTTAGGGTTAGTGTTAGGGTTAGGGGCTTAGGGTTAAGGTTAGGTTTTTATCACTTTTCAGTTTTCCTGTTATAATAATTGAACAGGCGACTCGAATGTGAATTAGTTTACAATGTTGTGCTTTGCGTTTCTGTTCTTTTGATGAAAACTTGTTTCTTTGCTGTACATTTCGATATATCGCTTTTCAGTTTCCCTATATTCCTAATTGAGCAAGTGGCATACAAGTGATTTAGTTTACAAAGTAGTGCTATCCATTTCTGTTCTTCTGATGGAAACTTCTTCCTGTGCTGTACAATGTGATATATCACTTTTCAGTTTTCCTGTATTCCTAATTTTTGAGCGACATACATGTGATTTAGTTTACAAAGTAGTGCTATCCGTTTCTGTTCTTCTGATGGAAACTTGTTTCTGTGCTGTACAGTGTGATATATCATTTTGCAGTTTTCCTGTAATAATAATGGAACGAGCAACACGTATGTGAATTAGTTTACAAAGTTATGCTTTGTGTTTCTGTTCTTTCGATGGAAACTTGTTTGTGTGCCATACAGTGCGAGATAACACTTTTCCGTTTTCCTCTATTCCTAATTAAGTGAGGGAAATACATGTGATTCCGTTTATAAGTAGTGCTTTGCTTTTCTGTTCTTCTGTTGGAAACTTGTTTCTGGGCTGTACAGTGTGATATATCACTTTTCAGTTTTCCGGTATTCCTAACTAAGCGAGTGGCACAAATTTGATTTAGTTTACAAAGTAGTGCTTTGCGTTTATGTTCTTACGTTGGAAACTTGTTCCTGTTAGGAACAAGTTAGGGTTAGGTTATGGTTAGTGTTAGGGTTATGGTTAGGGTTAGGATTAGGGTAGGGTTAGGGTAAGGGTTAGGGTTAGGGTTAGGTGTTAGTGTTAGGGTTTGGGTTAGGTTAGGGTTAGGGGCTTAGGGTTACGGTTAGGGTTATATCACATTTCAGTTTTCCTGTTATAATAATTGAACAGGCAACACAAATGTGAATTAGTTTTTACAAAGTTGTGCTTTCGTTTCTGTTCTTTCGATGAATACTTGTTTCTTTGCCATACATTTCGATATATCGCTTTTCAGTTTCCCTGTATTCCTAATTGAGCGAGCGACAAACCTGTGATTTAGTTTACAAAGTAGTGCTTTGCGTTTCTGTTCTTCTGTTGGAAACTTGTTTCTGTGCTGTACAGTGTGATATATCACTTTTCAGTTTTCCTGTTATATTAATTGAATGGGCAACACGTATGTGAATTAGTTTAAAAAGTTGTGCTTTGCGTTTCTCTTCTTTGGATGGAACCTTGTTCCTGTGCTGTACAGTTGGATATATCATTTTTCAGTTTTCCTGTTATTATGATTGAACAGGCAACATGAATGTGAATTAGTTTACAAAGTTGTGCTTTGCATTTCTGTTCTTTCGATGAGAACTTGTTTCTTTGCCGTACATTTCGATATATAGCTTTGCAGTTTTCCTGTATTCCTAATTGAGCGAGTGACACACATGTGATTCTATTTAAAAGTAGTGCATTGCTTTCCTGTTCTTTCATTCGAAACTTGTTCCTGTGCTGTATAGTGTGTGATATATCACTTTTCAGTTTTAATGTTATAATAATTGAAAGGGCAACACGTATGTGAATTGCTATACAAAGTTGTGCTTTGCGTTTCTGTTCTTTCGATGGAAACATGTTCCTGTGCAGTACAGTTTGATATATCATTTTTCAGTTTTCCTGTTATAATAATTGAACAGGTGATACGAATGTGAATTAGTTTAAAAAGTTGTGCTTTGCGTTTCTATTTTTTCATGAAAACTTGTTTCTTTGCCATACATTTCGATATATCGTTTTTCAGTTTTGCTGTATTCCTAATTGAGCGAGCAACACACATGTGATTTAGTTTACAAACTAGTGCTTTGCGTTGATATTCTTTCTTGGAAACTTGTTCCTGTTAGGAACATGTTAGGGTTAGGGTTAGGGTTAGGGGCTTAGGGTTAGGGTTAGCGTTAAGATTAGGGTTAGGTTTAGGTTTAGTGTTAAGGGCTTAGGGTTAGGGTTAGGGTTATATCACTTTTCAGTTTTCCTGTTATAATAAATAAACTGTCGACACAATTGTGAATTAGTTTACAAAGTTGTGCTTTTCGTTTCGGTTCTTTCGATGAAAACTTGATTCTTTGCCATACATTTTGATTTAGCCCTTTTCATTTTCCCTGTATTCCTAATTGAGAAAGCGACACACATGTGATTTAGTTTACAAAGTAATGATTTGCGTTTCTGTTCTTCTCTTGGAAACTTGTTTCTGTGCTGTGCAGTGTGATATATCACTTTTTAGTTTTCCTGTTATAATAATTGAACAGGCGACACGTATGTGAATTAGTTTACAAATTTGTCCTTTGCGTTTCTGTTCTTTTGATGGAAACAGGTTCCTGTGCTGTCCAGTTCCATATATCACTTTTCAGTTTTCCTGTTATAATAATTGAACCGGCAACACATATGTGAATTAGTTTACAAAGTTGTGCTTTGTATTTCTGTCCTTTAGATGAAAACTTGTTTCTTTGCCGTACATTTCAATATGTTGCTTTTCAGTTTTCCTGTATTCCTAATTGAGCGAGCAACACACATGTGATTTAGGTTACAAAGTAGCGCGTTGCGTTTTTGTACTTCTGTTGGAAACTTGTTTCTGTGCTGTACAGTGTGATATATCATTTTTCATTTTTCCTGTTATAATATTTGAACGGGCAATACGTATGTGAATTAGTTTACAAAGGTATGCTTTGCGTTTCTGTTCTTTCGATGGAAACGTGTTTGTGTTCCATACAGTGCGAGATAACACTTTTCAGTTTTCCTTTATTCCTAATTGAGGGAGTGACACACATGTGATTCCGTTTAAAGTAGTGCTTTGCTTTTCTATTCTTTCATGCTAAACTTGTTCCTGTGCTGTACAGTGCATAATATCACTTTTCAGTTTTCCCGTATTCCTAATTGAGCGAGTGGAACACATGTGATTTAGTTTAAAAAGTACTGCTTTGACTTTATGTTCTTTCCTTTTAAACTTGTTCCTTGTATGAAAAAATTAGGGTTAGGGTTACAGTTAGTGTTAGGTTTAGGGTTAGGGTTAGGGTAGGGTTAGCGTGAGGGTTAGGGTGAGGTTTAGGGGTTGAGGTTAGTGTTAGGATGATATCACTTTTCAGTTTTACTGTTATAATAATTGTACAGGCAACACGAATGTGAATTAGTTTGCAAAGTTGTGCTTTGCGTTTTCGTTCTTTCGATGAAAACTTGTTTGTTTGCCTTACATTTTGATATATCGCTTTTCAGTTTTCCTGTATTCCTAATTGAGCAAGTGACACACATGTGATTCTATTTAAAAGTAGTGCATTGCTTTCCTGTTCTTTCATTCGAAACTTGTTCCTGTGCTGTACAATGTGATATATCACTTTTCAGTTTTCCTGTATTCCTAATTTTTGAGGACACACATGTGATTTAGTTTACAAAGTAGTGCTTTGCGTTTTTGTTCTTCTGTTGGAAACTTGTTTCTGTGCTGTACAGTGTGATTTATCATTTTTCAGTTTTCCTGTTATGATAATGGTACGGGCGACACATATGTGAATTAGTTTAAAAAGTTGTGCTTTGTGTTTCTGTTCTTTCCATGGAAACTTGTTTGTGTGCCTTACTGTGCGAGATAACACTTTTCCGTTTCCTCTATTCCTAATAGAGGGAGCGAAAAACATGTAATTCCGTTTAAAAGTAGTGCTTTGCTTTTCTGTTCTTCTGTTGGAAACTTTTTTCTGGGCCGTACAGTGTGATATATCACTTTTCAGTTTTCCTGTATTCCTAAATGATCGAGTGGCACACATGTGATTTAGTTTGCAAAGTAGTGCTTTTCATTTATGTTCTTTAGTTGGAAACTTGTTACTGTTAGCAACAAGTTAGGGTTAGGGTTAGGGTTAGGGTTAGGGTTAGGGTTAGGGTTAGGGTTAGGTTTAGGGGTTAGGGTTAGGGTTTGTGTTAGGGTTAGGGGCTTAGGGTTAAGGTTAGGGTTATATCACTTTTCAGTTTTCCTGTTATAATAATTGAACAGGCAACACGAATGTGAATTAGTTTACAAATTGTGCTTTTAGTTTCTGTTCTTTCGATGAAAACTTTTTTCCTTGCTGTACATTTTGATTTATCGCTTTTCAGTTTCCCTCTATTCCTAATTGAATGAGCGACACACATGTGATTTAGTTTACAAAGTAGTGTTTGCGTTTCTGTTCTTCTGTTGGAAACTTGTTTCTGTGCTGTACAGTGTGATATATCACTTTTCAGTTTTCCTGTTATAATAATTAAAAGGGCGACACGTATGTGAATTACTTTACAAATTTGTGCTTTTCGTTTCTGTTCTTTCGATGGAGGCAGGTTCCTGTGCTATACAGTTCGATATATCACTTTTCAGTTTTCCTGTTATAATAATGGAACGGGCAACACATATGTGAATTAGTTTACAAAGTTGTGCTTTGCATTTCTGTTCTTTCAATGGATACTTATTTTGTGCCGTACAGTGCGAAATAACTCTTTTCAGTGACTTTATTCCTAATTGAGCGAGCGACACACATGTGATTCCGTTCAAAAGTAGTGTTGTGCCTTTCTGTTCTTTCGTTCGAAACTTGTTCCTCTGCTATACAGTGCGTTATATCTCTTTTCAGTTTTCCTGTATTCCTAATTGAGCAAGTGGCACACATGTGATTTAGTTTACAAAGTAGTGCTTTGCGTTTATGTTCTTTCGTTGGAAACTTGTTTCTGTGCTGTACAGTGTGATATATCACTTTTCAGTTTTCCTGTTATAATAATTGAACGGACGACACGTATATGAATTAGTTTACAAAGTTGTGCTTTGCGTTTCTGTTCTTTCGATGGAAACTTGTTCCTGTGCTGTAAAGATCGATATATCACTTTTCAGTTTTCCTGTTATAATAATAGAACGGGCGACAGGTAAGGTGAATTAGTTTACAAAGTTGTGCTTTGCGTTTCTCTTCTTTCGGTGGAAACTTGTTTCTGTGCCATAAAGTGCGAGATAACACTTTTCAGTTTTCCTGTATTCCTAATTGAGCGAGCGACACACATGTGATTCCGTTTAAAAGTAGTGCTTTGCTCTTCTGTTCTTTTGTTCGAAACTTGTTCCTGTGCTGTACAGTGCGTTATGTCACTTTTCAGTTTTCCTGTATTCCTAATTGAGCAAGTGGCACACATGTGATTTAGTTTACAAAGTAGTGCTTTGCCTTTCTGTTCTTTCGTTTGAAACTTGTTCATGTTTGGAACAAGTTAGGGTTAAGGTTAGGGTTAGGCTTAGGGTTAGGGTTAGGGTTAGGTGCTTAGGGTGAGGGTTAGTTTTAGGTTTAGGGTTAGCGTTAGGGTTAGGGTTAGGGGCTTGGGGTTAGGGTGAGGGTTATATCACTTTTAAGTTTTCATTTTATAATAATTGAACAGGCAACACGAATGTGAATTAGTTTACAAAGTTGTTCTTTCCGTTTCTGTTCTTTCAATGAAAACTTGTTTCCTTGCCGTACATTTCGATTTATCGCTTTTCAGTTTCCCTGTATTCCTAATTGAGTGAGCGACACACATGTGATTTAGTTTACAAAGTAGTGCTTTGCATTTCTGTTCTTCTTTTGGAAACTTTTTTCTGTGCTGTACAGTGTGATATATCACTTTTCACTTTTCCTGTTATAATAATTGAACGGGTGACATGTATGTGAATTATTTTACGAAGTTGTGCTTTGTGTTTCTCTTCTTTCGATTGAAACTTGTTTCTGTGCCGTAAAGTGCGAGATAACACTTTTCAGTTTTCCTGTATGCCTAATTGAGCAAGCGACACACATGTGATTCCATTTAAAAGTAGTGCTTTGCTTTTCTGTTTTTCTTTCGATACTTGTTCCTGTGCTGTACAGTGCGTTATATCACTTTTAAGTTTTCCTGTATTCCTAATTGAGCGAGTGGCACACATGTGATTTAGTTTACAAACAGTGCATTGTGTTTATGTTTTCGTTGGAAACTTGTTCCTGTTAGGAACAAGTTAGGGTTAGAGTTAGGGTTAGGGTTAAAGTTAGGTTTAGGGTTAGGGTTGGGATTAGGTGCTTGGGTTAGGGTTAGTTTTAGGTTTAGTGTTAGGGTTAGGTTTAGGGGCTTAGGATTAGGGTTAGGGTTAGGGGTAGGATTAGTGTTAGGGGCTTACGGTGAGGATTAGTGTTATATCACTTTTCAGTTTTCCTGTTATAATAATTTTAATTATATAAATTATAATTATATAAAATCCAGATTCCGTAGTGCTCTGCGTTTCTGTTCTTTCGTTTGAAACTTGTTCATATTTGGAACAAGTTAAGGTTAAGTTTAGGGTTAGGCTTAGGGTTAGTGTTAGGGTTAGGGGCTTAGGGTTATGGTTAGTTTTAGGTTTAGGGTTATTGTTAGGGTTAGGGTTAGAGTTAGGGGCTTAGGGTTAGGGTTATGGCAAGGGTTAGGGTTAGCGTTAGGGTTAGGGGCTTAGAGTTAGGATTAGGGTTATATCACTATACAGTTTTCCGGTTATAGTCATTGAACAGGCGACACGAATGTGAATTAGTTTACAAATTTGTGAAAAAATTAGTTTACAAATTTGTGAAAAAATTAGGGTTAGGGTTACAGTTAGTGTTAGTGTTAGGGTTAGGGTTAGGGTTAGGGTTAGGGTAGGGTTAGCGTGAGGGTTAGGGTGAGGGTTAGGGGTTAAGGTTAGTGTTAGTGTTAGGTTAGGGGCTTAGGGTTAGGGTTAGGATGATATCACTTTTCAGTTTTACTGTTATAATAATTGTACAGGCAACACGAATGTGAATTAGTTTGCAAAGTTGTGCTTTGCGTTTTCGTTCTTTCGATGAAAACTTGTTTGTTTGCCTTACATTTTGATATATCGCTTTTCAGTTTTCCTGTATTCCTAATTGAGCAAGTGACACACATGTGATTCTATTTAAAAGTAGTGCATTGCTTTCCTGTTCTTTCATTCGAAACTTGTTCCTGTGCTGTACAATGTGATATATCACTTTTCAGTTTTCCTGTATTCCTAATTTTTGAGGACACACATGTGATTTAGTTTACAAAGTAGTGCTTTGCGTTTTTGTTCTTCTGTTGGAAACTTGTTTCTGTGCTGTACAGTGTGATTTATCATTTTTCAGTTTTCCTGTTATGATAATGGTACGGGCGACACATATGTGAATTAGTTTAAAAAGTTGTGCTTTGTGTTTCTGTTCTTTCCATGGAAACTTGTTTGTGTGCCTTACTGTGCGAGATAACACTTTTCCGTTTCCTCTATTCCTAATAGAGGGAGCGAAAAACATGTAATTCCGTTTAAAATAGTGCTTTGCTTTTCTGTTCTTCTGTTGGAAACTTGTTTCTGGGCCGTACAGTGTGATATATCACTTTTCAGTTTTCCTGTATTCCTAAATGATCGAGTGGCACACATGTGATTTAGTTTACAAAGTAGTGCTTTTCGTTTATGTTCTTTAGTTGGAAACTTGTTCCTGTTAGCAACAAGTTAGGGTTAGGGTTTGGGTTAGGGTTAGGGTTAGGGTTAGGGTTAGGTTTAGGGGTTAGGGTTAGGGTTTGTGTTAGGGTTAGGGTTTAGGTTTAGGGTTAGGGGCTTAGGGTTAAGGTTAGGGTTATATCACTTTTCAGTTTTCCTGTTATAATAATTGAACAGGCAACACGAATGTGAATTAGTTTACAAATTGTGCTTTTAGTTTCTGTTCTTTCGATGAAAACTTTTTTCCTTGCTGTACATTTTGATTTTATCATTTTCAGTTTCCCTCTATTCCTAATTGAGTGAGCGACACACATGTGATTTAGTTTACAAAGTAGTGTTTGCTTTTCTGTTCTTCTGTTGGAAACTTGTTTCTGTGCTGTACAGTGTGATATATCACTTTTCAGTTTGACTGTTATAATAATTGAACGGGCGACACGTATGTGAATTACTTTACAAAGTTGTGCTTTTCGTTTCTGTTCTTTCGATGGAGGCAGGTTCCTGTGCTATACAGTTCGATATATCACTTTCAGTTTTCCTGTTATAATAATGGAGCAGGCGACACATATGTGAATTAGTTTACAAAGTTGTGCTTTGCATTTCTGTTCTTTCAATGGAAACTTTTATTTTTGCCGTACAGTGCGTAATAACTCTTTTCAGTAACTTTATTCCTAATTGAGCGAGTGACACACATGTGATTCCGTTTAAAAGTAGTGTTGTGCCTTTCTGTTCTTTCGTTCGAAACTTGTTCCTCTGCTATACAGTGTTCCTCTGCTAACTTGTTTCTGGGCGTACAGTGTGATATATCACTTTTCAGTTTTCCTGTATTCCTAAATGATCAAGTGGCACACATGTGATTTAGTTTACAAAGTAGTGCTTTTTCGTTTATGTTCTTTAGTTGGAAACTTGTTCCTGTTAGCAACAAGTTAGGGTTACTTTTCAGTTTTCCTGGGTTAGGGTTAGGGTTAGGGTTAGGGTTAGGGGGTTAGGGTTTAGGGTTTGTGTTTGGGTTTTAGGTTTAGGGTTAGGGGCTTAGGGTGCTGGTTAGGGTTATATCACTTTTCAGTTTTCCTGTTATAATAATTGAACAGGCAACAGGTAATGTGAATTAGTTTACAAATTGTGCTTTTAGTTTCTGTTCTTTCGATGAAAACTTTTTTCCTTGCTGTACATTTTGATTTATCACTTTTCAGTTTCCCTCTATTCCTAATTGAGTGAAGCGACACACATGTGATTTAGTTTACAAAGTAGTAAACTACTTTGCTTTTCTGTTCTGTTCTTCTGTTGGAAACTTGTTTCTGTGCTGTACAGTGTGATATATCACTTTTCAGTTTTCCTGTTATAATAATTGAGGGCGACATGTATGTGAATTACTTTACAAAGTTGTGCTTTTCGTTTCTGTTCTTTCGATGGAGGCAGGTTCCTGTGCTATACAGTTCGATATATCACTTTTCAGTTTTCCTGTTATAATAATGGAACAGGCGACACATATGTGAATTAGTTTACAAAGTTGTGCTTTGCATTTCTGTTCTTTCAATGGAAATTTATTTTGTGTTTTACAGTGCGAAATAACTCTTTTCAGTAACTTTATTCCTAATTGAGGCGGCGACACACATGTGATTCCGTTTAAAAGTAGTGTTGTGCCTTTCTGTTCTTTCGTTCTAAACTTGTTCCTCTGCTATACAGTTTGCGTTATATCTCTTTTCAGTTTTTCCTAATTGAGCAAGTGGCACACATGTGATTTAGTTTACAAAGTAGTGCGTTTTGTTCGTTTATGTTCTTTCGATATATCACTTTTGGAAACTTGTTTCTGTAGGTGAATTAGTTTACTGTAGGTTTGTGATATTCACTTTTCAGTTTTCCTGTTATAATAATTGAGCAGGCGACACGTATGTGATTTAGTTTACAAAGTTGTGCTTTGCGTTTCTGTTCTTTTCGTTGGAAACTTGTTCCTGGTTGTAAAGATCGTTATATCACTTTTCAGTTTTCCTGTTATAATAATTGAGCAGGCGACAGGTATGGAGATTTAGTTTACAAAGTTGTGCTTTGCCTTTCTGTTCTTTCGTTTGAAACTTGTTCTTAGGGTTAGGGATGAAAACTTGTTTGTTTTTGCCTTACATTTTGATGGGGTTATATCACTTTTAAGTTTTCCTTTATTCCTAATTGAACAAGTGACACACATGTGATTAGTTTACAAAGTAGTTCTTTGCTTTTCTGTTCTTTTCATTGAAAACTTGTTTCCTGTGCTGTACATGTGATATATCACTTTTCAGTTTTCCTGTATTCCTAATTTTTGAGGACACACATGTGATTTAGTTTACAAAGTAGTGCTTTGTTTTTCTGTTCTTCTTTTGGAAACTTTTTTCTGTGCTGTACAGTGTGATTTATCACTTTTCAGTTTTCCTGTTATAATAATTGAGCGGGTGACACATATGTGAATTATTTTACAAAGTTGTGCTTTGTGTTTCTGTTCTTTCCATTGAAACTTGTTTCTGTGCCGTAAGTCTTGAGATAACACTTTTCAGTTTCCTTTATTCCTAATTGAGCAAGCGACAAACATGTGATTCCGTTTAAAAGTAGTGCTTTGCTTTTCTGTTTTTCTGTTGGAAACTTGTTCCTGTGCTGTACAGTGTGTTATATCACTTTTCAGTTTTCCTGTATTCCTAATTGAGAAAAGTGGCACACATGTGATTTAGTTTACAAAGTAGTGCTTTGTGTTTATGTTCTTTCGTTGGAAACTTGTTCCTGTTAACAACAAGTTAGGGTTAGGGTTTGGGTTAGGGTTTAGGGTTAGGGTTGGGATTAGGGTTTGGGTTAGGGTTAGTTTTAGGTTTAGTGTTAGGGTTAGGTTTAGGGGCTTAGGATTGGGTTAGGGTTAGGGTTAGGTTTAGTGTTAGGGGCTTGGGGTAAGGTTAGTGTTATATCACTTTTCAGTTTTCCTGTTATAATAATTGAACAGGCAAAATTATAATGAATTAGTTTACAAATTGTGATTTTCTGCGTTTCTGTTCTTTCGTTTGAAAACTTGTTTCCTTGCTGTACATTAAGGTTTATCGTTAGGCTTAGGGTCAGTTTTAGGGTTTCCTAATTAGGGTTATGGCGAGGGTTACACATGTGATTTAGGTTTACAAAGTAGTGTTTGCTTTTCTGTTCTTCTGTTGGAAACTTGTTTCTGTGCTGTTAGGTGTGGGTTATATCACTTTTCAGTTTTTTGACTGTTATAATAATTGAACAGGCGACATGTATGTGAATTAGTTTACAAATTTGTGCTTTTCGTTTCTGTTTCTTTTGATGGAAAAAGGTTCCTGTTTGGTTACAAGTTAGTTAGTTTTTCAGTTTTCCTGTTAGGGTTAGGGTTAGGGCAGGGGTTATGTGAGGTTAGTTTACAAAGTTGGGGTTTGGTTTTGTTTCTTTTAGGTGGAAACTTATTTTGGGTTAGGGTTAGGATGATATCACTTTTCAGTTTTACTGTTATAATAATTGTACAGGCAACACATGTGATTTAGTTTACAAAGTTGTGTTTTGCGTTTCTGTTCTTTCGATGAAAACTTGTTCCTTTGCTATACATTTTGATATATCTCTTTTCAGTTTTCCTGTATTCCTAATTGAGCAAGTGACACACATGTGATTTATTTAAAAGTAGTGCTTTGCTTTCCTGTTCTTTCATTGGAAACTTGTTTCTGTGCTGTACAGTGTGATATATCACTTTTCAGTTTTCCTGTTATAATAATTTTGAGGACACACATGTGATTTAGTTTACAAAGTTGTGCTTTGCGTTTTTGTTCTTCTGATGGAAACTTGTTTCTGTGCTGTAAAGTGTGATTTATCATTTTTTCAGTTTTCCTGTTATAATAATAGAAGCAGGCGACAGGTAAGTTGAATTAGTTTAAAAGTTGTGCTTTGTGTTTCTTTTCTTTCCATGGAAACTTGTTTCTGTGCCATAAAGTGCGAGATAACACTTTTCAGTTTTCCTGTATTCCTAATTGGCGAGTGACACACATGTGATTCCGTTTAAAAAGTAGTGCTTTGCTTTTCTGTTCTTCTGTTGAAACTTGTTCTTGTTTACAGTGTTCCTCTACAGTGTGTTTATGGGGCGTTACAGTGTGATATATCACTTTTCAGTTTTCCTGTATTCCTAAATGATAAATAAAGTGGCACACATGTGATTTAGTTTACAAAGTAGTGCTTTTCGTTTATGTTCTTTAGTTGGAAACTTGTTCCTGTTAGCAACAAGTTAGGGTTAGGGTTTTGGGTTAGGGTTAGGGTTAGGGTTAGGGTTAGGGGTTAGGGGTTAGGGTTAGGGTTTGTGTTAGGGTTAGGGTTAGGTTTAGGGTTAGGGGCTTAGGGTTAAGGTTAGGGTTATATCACTTTTCAGTTTTCCTGTTATAATAATTGAACAGGCAACACGAATGTGAATTAGTTTACAAATTGTGCTTTTAGTTTCTGTTCTTTCGATGAAAACTTTTTTCCTTGCTGTACATTTCGATTTATCGCTTTTCAGTTTCCCTCTATTCCTAATTGAGTGAGCGACACACATGTGATTTAGTTTACAAAGTAGTAAACTACTTTGCTTTTCTGTTCTTCTGTTGGAAACTTGTTTCTGTGCTGTACAGTGTGATATATCACTTTTCAGTTTGACTGTTATAATAATTGAACGGGCGACATGTATGTGAATTACTTTACAAAGTTGTGCTTTTCGTTTCTGTTCTTTCAATGGAGGCAGGTTCCTGTGCTATACAGTTCGATATATCACTTTTCAGTTTTCCTGTTATAATAATGGAACGAGCGACACATATGTGAATTAGTTTACAAAGTTGTGCTTTGCATTTCTGTTCTTTCAATGGAAATTTATTTTGTGCCGTACAGTGCGAAATAACTCTTTTCAGTAACTTTATTCCTAATTGAGCGAGTGACACACATGTGATTCCGTTTAAAAGTAGTGTTGTGCCTTTCTGTTCTTTCGTTCTAAACTTGTTCCTCTGCTATACAGCGCGTTATATCTCTTTTCAGTTTTCCTAATTGAGCAAGTGGCACACATGTGATTTAGTTTACAAAGTAGTGCTTTGCGTTTATGTTCTTTCGTTGGAAACTTGTTTCTGTGCTGTACAGTGTGATATATCACTTTTCAGTTTTCCTGTTATAATAATTGAGCAGACGACACGTATATATGATTAGTTTACAAAGTTGTGCTTTGCGTTTCTGTTCTTTCGATGGAAACTTGTTCCTGTGCTGTAAAGATCGATATATCACTTTTCAGTTTTCCTGTTATAATAATTGAACGGGCGACAGGTAAGGAGAATTAGTTTGCAAAGTTGTGCTTTGCGTTTTCGTTCTTTCGATGAAAACTTGTTTGTTTGCCTTACATTTTGATATATTGCTTTTCAGTTTTCCTGTATTCCTAATTGAGCAAGTGACACACATGTGATTCTATTTAAAAGTAGTGCATTGCTTTCCTGTTCTTTCATTGAAACTTGTTCCTGTGCTGTACAATGTGATATATCACTTTTCAGTTTTCCTGTATTCCTAATTTTGAGGACACACATGTGATTTAGTTTACAAAGTAGTGCTTTGCGTTTTTGTTCTTCTGTTGGAAACTTGTTTCTGTGCTGTACAGTGTGATTTATCATTTTCAGTTTTCCTGTTATGATAATTGTGCAGGCGACACATATGTGAATTAGTTTAAAAAGTTGTGCTTTGTGTTTCTGTTCTTTCCATGGAAACTTGTTTGTGTGCCTTACTGTGCGAGATAACACTTTTCCGTTTCCTCTATTCCTAATAGAGAAGCGAAAAACATGTAATTCCGTTTAAAATAGTGCTTTGCTTTTCTGTTCTTCTGTTGGAAACTTGTTTCTGGGCCGTACAGTGTGATATATCACTTTTCAGTTTTCCTGTATTCCTAAATGATCAGTGGCACACATGTGATTTAGTTTACAAAGTAGTGCTTTTCGTTTATGTTCTTTAGTTGGAAACTTGTTCCTGTTAGCAACAAGTTAGGGTTAGGGTTTGGGTTTGGGTTAGGGTTAGGGTTAGGGTTAGGGTTAGGGTTAGGGTTAGGTTTAGGGGTTAGGGTTAGGGTTTGTGTTAGGGTTAGGGTTAGGTTTAGGGTTAGGGGCTTAGGGTTAAGGTTAGGGTTATATCACTTTTCAGTTTTCCTGTTATAATAATTGAACAGGCAACACGAATGTGAATTAGTTTACAAATTGTGATTTTAGTTTCTGTTCTTTCGATGAAAACTTTTTTCCTTGCTGTACATTTTGATTTATCGCTTTTTCAGTTTCCCTCTATTCCTAATTGAGTGGCGACACACATGTGATTTAGTTTACAAAGTAGTGTTTGCTTTTCTGTTCTTCTGTTGGAAACTTGTTTCTGTGCTGTACAGTGTGATATATCACTTTTCAGTTTGACTGTTATAATAATTGAGCAGGCGACATGTATGTGAATTACTTTACAAAGTTGTGCTTTTCGTTTCTGTTCTTTTGATGGAGGCAGGTTCCTGTGCTATACAGTTCGATATATCACTTTTCAGTTTTCCTGTTATAATAATGGAACGGGCGACACATATGTGAATTAGTTTACAAAGTTGTGCTTTGCATTTCTGTTCTTTCAATGGAAACTTATTTTGTGCCGTACAGTGCGAAATAACTCTTTTCCGTAACTTTATTCCTAATTGAGCGAGTGACACACATGTGATTCCGTTTAAAAGTAGTGTTGTGCCTTTCTGTTCTTTCGTTCGAAACTTGTTCCTCTGCTATACAGCGCGTTATATCTCTTTTCAGTTTTCCTGTTTTCCTAATTGAGAAAGTGGCACACATGTGATTTAGTTTACAAAGTAGTGCTTTGCGTTTATGTTCTTTCGTTGGAAACTTGTTTCTGTGCTGTACAGTGTGATATATCACTTTTCAGTTTTCCTGTTATAATAATTGAGCAGACGACACACGTATATGAATTAGTTTACAAAGTTGTGCTTTGCGTTTCTGTTCTTTCGATGGAAACTTGTTCCTGTGCTGTAAAGATCGATATATCACTTTTCAGTTTTCCTGTTATAATAATAGAACGGGCGACAGGTAAGGTGAATTAGTTTACAAAGTTGTGCTTTGCGTTTCTTTTCTTTCGGTGGAAACTTGTTTCTGTGCCATAAAGTCTTGAGATAACACTTTTCAGTTTTCCTGTATTCCTAATTGAGCGAGTGACACACATGTGATTCCGTTTAAAAGTAGTGCTTTGCTCTTCTGTTCTTTTGTTCGAAACTTGTTCCTGTGCTGTACAGTGCGTTATGTCACTTTTCAGTTTTCCTGTATTCCTAATTGAGCAAGTGGCACACATGTGATTTAGTTTACAAAATAGTGCTTTGCCTTTCTGTTCTTTCGTTTGAAACTTGTTCATGTTTGGAACAAGTTAGGGTTAAGGTTAGGGTTAGGCTTAGGGTTAGGGTTAGGGTTAGGTGCTTAGGGTGAGGGTTAGTTTTAGGTTTAGGGTTAGGGTTAGGGTTAGGGTTAGGGGCTTGGGGCTAGGGTGAGGGTTATATCACTTTTAAGTTTTCATTTTATAATAATTGAACAGGCAACACGAATGTGAATTAGTTTACAAAGTTGTTCTTTCAGTTTCTGTTCTTTCGATGAAAACTTGTTTCTTTGCCCTACATTTCGATTTATTGCTTTTCAGTTTTCTTGTATTCCTAATTGATTGAGTGACACACATGTGATTTAGTTTACAACGTAGTGCTTTGCATTTCTGTTCTTCTGTTGGAAACTTGATTCTGTGCTTTACAGTGTGATATATCACTTTTCAGTTTTCCTGTTATAATAATTGAACGGACGACACGTATATGAATTAGTTTACAAAGTTGTGCTTTGCGTTTCTGTTCTTTCGATGGAAACTTGTTCCTGTGCTGTAAAGATCGATATATCACTTTTCAGTTTTCCTGTTATAATAATAAGCAGGCGACAGGTAAGGTGAATTAGTTTACAAAGTTGTGAATTTTTTTGCGTTTCTTTTCTTTCAGTGGAAACTTGTTTCTGTGCCATAAAGTGCGAGAATAACACTTTTCAGTTTTCCTGTATTCCTAATTGAGCGGCGACACACATGTGATTCCGTTTAAAAGTAGTGCTTTGCTCTTCTGTTCTTTTGTTGAAACTTGTTCCTGTGCTGTACAGTGCGTTATGTCACTTTTCAGTTTTCCTGTATTCCTAATTGAGCAAGTGGCACACATGTGATTTAGTTTACAAAGTAGTGCTTTGCCTTTCTGTTCTTTCGTTTGAAACTTGTTCATGTTTGGAACAAGTTAGGGTTAAGGTTAAGGTTAGGCTTAGGGTTAGGGTTAGGGTTAGGTGCTTAGGGTGAGGTTAGTTTTAGGTTTAGGGTTAGTGTTAGGGTTAGGGTTAGGGGCTTGGGGCTAGGGTGAGGTTATATCACTTTTAAGTTTTCATTTTATAATAATTGAACAGGCAACACGAATGTGAATTAGTTTACAAAGTTGTTCTTTCCGTTTCTGTTCTTTCAATGAAAACTTGTTTTCTTTGCCGTACATTTCGATTTATCGCTTTTCAGTTTCCCTGTATTCCTAATTGAGTGAGCGACACACATGTGATTTAGTTTACAAAGTAGTGCTTTGCATTTCTGTTCTTCTTTTGGAAACTTTTTTCTGTGCTGTACAGTGTGATATATCACTTTTCACTTTTCCTGTTATAATAATTGAGCAGGCGATATGTATGTGAATTATTTTCAAAGTTGTGCTTTGTGTTTCTCTTCTTTTCGATTGAAACTTGTTTCTGTGCCATAAAGTGCGAGATAACACTTTTCAGTTTTCCTGTATGCCTAACTGAGCAAGCGACACACATGTGATTCCATTTAAAAGTAGTGCTTTGCTTTTCTGTTTTTCTTTCGATACTTGTTCCTGTGCTGTACAGTGCGTTATATCACTTTTAAGTTTTCCTGTATTCCTAATTGAGCGAGTGGCACACATGTGATTTAGTTTACAAATAGTGCATTGTGTTTATGTTTTCGTTGGAAACTTGTTCCTGTTAGGAACAAGTTAGGTTAGGGTTAGGGTTAGGGTTAGGGTTAAAGTTAGGTTTAGGGTTAGGGTTGGGATTAGGTGCTTGGGTTAGGGTTAGTTTTAGGTTTAGTGTTAGGGTTAGGTTTAGGGGCTTAGGATTAGGGTTAGGGTTAGGGGTAGGATTAGGGTTAGGGGCTTACAGTGAGGATTAGTGTTATATCACTTTTCAGTTTTCCTGTTATAATAATTATAATTATATAAATTATAATTATATAAAATCAGATTCCGTAGTACTCTGTTTTTTCTGTTCTTTCGTTTGAAACTTGTTCATATTTGGAACAAGTTAAGGTTAAGGTTAGGGTTAGGCTTAGGTTTAGGGTTAGGGTTAGGTGCTTAGGGTTAGGGTTAGTTTTAATTTTAGGGTTATTGTTAGGGTTAGGGTTAGAGTTAGGGGCTTAGGGTTAGGGTTATGGTAAGGGTTAGGGTTAGCGTTAGGGTTAGGGGCTTAGGGTTAGGATTAGGGTTATATTACTATACAGTTTTCCGGTTATAGTCATTGAACAGGCGACACGAATGTGAATTAGTTTACAAATTTGTGCTTTGCGTTTCTCTTCTTTCAATGAAAACTTATTTCCTTGCCGTGCATTTCGATTTATCGCTTTTCTGTTTCCCTGTATTCCTAATTGTGTGAGCGACACACATGTGATTTAGTTTACAAAGTAGTGCTTTGCGTTTCTGTTCTTCTGTTGGAAACTTGTTTCTGTGCTGTATAGTGTGATATATCACTTTTCAGTTTTCCTGTTATAATAATTGAACAGGCCACACATATGTGATTTAGTTTACAAAGTTGTGCTTTTCGTTTCTCTTCTTTCAATGGAAGCAGGTTCCTGTGCTATACAGTTCGGTATATCACTTTTCAGTTTTCCCGTTTTAATAATGGAACGGAAAACACATATGTGAATTAGTTGACAAAGTTGTGCTTTGTGTTTCTGTTCTTTCGATCGGAACTTGTTTCTGTGCTGTACAGTGCGTTATATCCCTTTTTAGTTTTCCTGTATTCCTAATTGAGCGAGTGGCACACATGTGATTTAGTTTACAAAGTAGTGCTATGCGTTTCTGTTCTTCCGTTGGAAACTTGTTCCTGTTAGGAACAAGTTAGGGTTAGGATTAGGGTTTGGGTTAGGGTTAGGGTTAGAGTTAGGGTTAGGGTTAGGGTTAGGGTTAGGGTTAGGGTTAGGGGCTTAGGGTTAGGGTGAGGGTTATATCACTTTTCAGTTTTCATGTTATAATTATTGAACAGGTGACACGAATGTGAATTAGTTTACAATGTTGTGCTGTGTGTTTCTGTTCTTTCGAAGAAAAGTTGTTCCTGTAAGGAACAAGTTAATGTTAGGGTTAGGGTTAGGGTTAGGGTTAGGGTTAGGGTTAGGGGTTAGGGTTAGGGTTGTTTTTAGAGTTAGGGGCTTAGGTTTAGGATTAGGGTTATATCACTTTTCAGTTTTCCTGTTATAATAATTGAACAGGCGACACGTATGTGAATTAGTTTACAAAGTTGTGCTTTGCGTTTCTGTTCTTTCGATGGAAACTTCTTTCTGTGCCATAGAGTGCGAGATAACACATTTCAGTTTTCCTGTATTCCTAATTTGAGCAAGCGACACACATGTGATTCTGTTTAAAAGTAGTGCTTTCCTTTCTTGTTCTTTCATTCGAAACTTGTTCCTGTGCTGTACAGTGCTTTATTTCTCTTTTCAGTTTTCCTGTATTCCTAATTGAGAGAGTGGCACACATGTGATTTAGTTCAAAAAGTAGTGCTTTGCGTTTATTTTCTTTCCTTGGAAACATGTTCCTGTTAGGAACAAGTTAGGTTAGTTAGTTAGGTTTAGGGTTAGGGTTAGGGGCTTAGGGTCAGGGTTAGTGTTAGTGTTAGGGTTAGGGGCTTAGGGTTAGGATTAGGGTTGTATCACTTTTCAGTTTTCCTGTTATAATAATTGAGCAGGCCACAGGTATGTAAATTAGTTTACAAATTTGTGCTTTTCGTTTCTGTTCTTTCAATGGAAGCAGGTTCCTGTGCTATACAGTTCAGTATATCACTTTTCAGTTTTCCCATTTTAATAATGGAGCAGGCGACACATATGTGAATTAGTACACAAAGTAATGCTTTGCGTTTCTGTTCTTCCTTTGGAAACTTGTTTCTGTGCTGTATAGTGTGATATATCACTTTTCAGTTTTCCTGCTATAATAATTCAGCGGGCAACACATATGTGAATAAGTTTACAAAGTTGTGCTTTTCGTTTTCTGTTCTTTCGATGGAAACTTTTTCTGTGCCACAGAGTACAAGATAACACTTTTCAGTTTTCCTGTGTTCCTAATTGAGCGGCGACACACATGTGATTCCGTTTGAAAGTAGTGCTTTGCTTTTCTGTTCTTCGTTCAAAACTTGTTCCTGTGCTGTACAGTCGTTATATCTCTTTTCAATTTTCCTGTATTCCTAAATGAGAAAGTGGCACACATGTGATTTAGTTTTACAAAGCAGTGCTTGTGTTTCTCTTCTTTCGTTGGAAACTTCTTTTTTTTGTCGTACATTTTGATTTATCATTTTTCAGTTTTCCTGTATTCCTAATTGAGTGGCGACACACATGTGATTTAATTTACAAAGTAGTGCTTTGCGTTTCTCTTCTTCTGTTGGAAACTTGTTTCTGTGGTGTACAGTGTGATATATTTCTTTTCAGTTTTCCTGTTATAATAATTGAACGGCAACATGTATGTGAATTAGTTCAAAAGTTGTGCTTTGTGTTTCTATTCTTTTCGATGGAAACTTGTTCCTGTGCTGTACAGTTGGATATATCACTTTTCAGTTTACCTGTTATAATAATTGAACAGGCAACAAGTATGTGATTCGTTTACAAAGTTGTGCTTTGTGTTTCTCTTCTTCTTTCGATGGAAACTTGTTTCTGTGCTGTAAAGTGCGAGATAACACTTTTCAGTTTTCCTGTATGCCTAATTGAGCAAGCGACACACTTGTGATTCCATTTAAAAGTAGTGCTTTGCTTTTCTGTTTTGTCTTTCGATACTTGTTCCTGTGCTGTACAGTGTGTTATATCACTTTTAAGTTTTCCTGTATTCCTAATTGAGTGAGTGGCACACATGTGATTTAGTTTACAAATAGTGTTTTGCCTTTATGTTCTTTCGTTAGAAACTTGTTCCTGTTAGGAACAAGTTAGGGTTAGGTTTAGGGTTAGTGTTACGGTTAGGGTTAGGGGCTTAGGGTTAGTGTTAGGGGTATGGTTAGGGTTAGCGGCTTAGGGTGAGGATTAGGGTTATATCACTTTTCAGTTTTCCTGTAATAATGATTGAACAGGTGACACGAATGTGAATTAGTTTACAAAGTTGTGCTTTGCGTTTCTGTTCTTTCAATGAAAACTTGTTTCTTTGCCATACATTTCGATTTATCGCTTTTCAGTTTCCCTGTATTCCTAATTGAGTGAGTGTCACACATGTGATTTACTTTACAAAGTAGAGCTTTGCGTTTCTGTTCTACATTTGGAAACTTGTTTTTGTCCTGTACAGTGTGATATATCACTTTTCAGTGTTCCTGTTATAATAATTAAACGGGGAACACATATGTGAATTACTTTACAAAGTTGTTCTTTGCGTTTCTATTCTTTCGATGGAAACTTGTGTCTGTGCCTTATGGTATGAGATGACACTTTTCAGTTTCCTGTATTCCTAATTGAGTGAGCGACACACATGTGATTCTGTTTAAAAGTAGTGCTTTGCTTTTCTGTTCTTTCTTTCAAAACTTGTTCCTGTGCTGTACAGTGCGTTATATCTCTTTTCAGTTTTCCTGTATTCCTAATTGAGCAAGTGGCACACATGTTATTTAGTTTACAAAGTAGTGCTTTGCGTTTATGTTCTTTCGTTGGAAACTTGTTCCTGTTAGGAATAAGTTAGGGTTAGGGTTATGGTTATGGTTAGGTTTAGGGTTAGGGTTAGGATTAGGGGCTTAGGGTTAGGGTTATGGTTATGGTTATGGTTAGGTTTAGGGTTAGGGTTAGGGTTAGGGGCTTAGGGTTAGGGTTAGGGTTATATCACTTTTTAGTTTTTTCTTGTTATAATAATTGAGCAGGCGACATGAATGTGAATTAGTTTACAAAGTTGTGCTTTGCGTTTCTGTTCTTTCGATGAAAACTTGTTTCTTTGCTGTACATTTCGATATATCGCTTTTCAGTTTTCCTGTATTCCTAATTGACGGCGACACACATGTGATTCCGTTTAAAAGTAGTGCTTTCCTTTTCTGTTCTTTTCGTTTGAAAATTGTTCCTGTTAGGAACAAGTTAGAGTTAGGATTAGGGTTAGGTTTAGAGTTAGGGTTAGGGTTAGGGTTAGGGTGAGGGTTAGGGCTAGGGTTAGGGGCTTAGGGTTAGGGTGATCGTTATATCACTTTTCAGTTTTCATGTTATAATAATTGAAAAGGAAACACGAATGTGAATAAGTTTACAAATTTGTGCTGTGCGTTTCTGTTCTTTTGTTGGAAAATTGTTTCTGTGCTGTATAGTGTGATATATCACTTTTCAGTTTTCCTATTATAATAATTGAATCGCCGACACGTATGTGAATTAGTTCACAAAGTTGTTCTTTTCCTTTCTGTTCTTTCAATGAAAGTAGGTTCTGTGCTATACATTTCGATATATCACTTTTCAGTTTTCCTGTTAATATAATAATTGAATGCGCGACACGTATGTGAATTAGTTTACAAAGTTGTTCTTTTCCTTTCTGTTCTTTCGATGAAAGTAGGTTCCTGTGCTATACATTTCGATATATCACTTTTCAGTTTTCCTGTTAAAATAATTGAACGTGGGACACGTATGTGAATTAGTTTACAAAGTTGTGCTTTTTCGTTTCTGTTCTTTTGATGGAAGCGTGTTTCTGTGCCATAGAGTCTTGAGATAACACTTTTCAGTTTTCCTGTATTCCTAATTGAGGGAGCAACACACATGTGATTCCGTTTAAAAGTATTGCTTTCCTTTCCTGTTCTTTTGTTCGAAACTTGTTCCTGTGCTGTACAGTGCGTTATATCTCTTTTCAGTTTTCCTGTATTCCTAATTTAGAGAGTGGCACACATGTGATTTAGTTCACAAAGTAGTGCTTTGCGTTTATGTTCTATCCTTGAAACATGCTCCTGTTAGGAACAAGAAAGGGTTATGGTTAGGGTTAGGGTTAGAATTAGGCTTAGGGTTAGGGTTACCGTGGGTTAGGTTTAGCGTTAGGGTTAGGGGCATAGGGTTAGGGTGAGGGTTATATCACTTTTCAGTTTTCATGTTATAATAATTGAACAGGTGACACGAATGTGAATTAGTTTACAAAGTATTGCTTTGCGTTTCTCTTCTTTCAATGAAAACTTATTTCCTTGCTGTACATTTCGATTTATTGCTTTTTCAGTTTCCCTGTATTCCTAATTGAGTGAGCCACACACATGTGATTTAGTTTAAAAAGTAGTGCTTTGCATTTCTGTTCTCCTGTTGGAAACTTGTTTCTGTGCTATATAGTGTGATATATCACTTTTCAGTTTTCCTGTTATAATAATTGAGCAGGCGACATGTATGTGAATTATTTTACAAAGTTGTGCTTTGTGTTTCTCTTCTTTCGATGGAAACTTGTTCCTGTGCTGTACAGTTCGATATATCACTTTTCAGTTTTCCTGTTATAATAATTGAGCAGGCGACAAGTATCCATTTAAATGTTCGTTTACAAAGTTGTGCTTTGTGTTTCTCTTATTTCGATGGAAAATTGTTTCTGTATTCCTTAAAGTGAGATAACACTTTTCAGTTTTCCTGTATGTCCTAATTGAACAAGCAACACACGTGTGATTCCATTTAAATGTAGTTCTTTGCTTTTCTGTTTTTCTTTCGATACCTGTTCCTGTGCTGTACAGTCGTTATATCACTTTTAAGTTTTCCTGTATTCCTAATTGAGAGAGTGGGACACATGTGATTTATGTTACAAATAGTGCTTTGTGTTTATGTTTTTCGTTGAAACTTATTCCTATTAGGAACAAGTTAGGGTTAGGGTTAGGGTTAGGGTTATAGTTAGGTTTAGGGGTTAGGGTTGGGTTAGGTGCTTGGGTTCCAGGTTTAGTTTTAGGTTTAGGTTTAGGGTTACTGTTAGAGTTAGTGTACAGGGTTAGCGTTAGCGTTAGGGTTATGGGGCTTAAGGTTAGGATTAGGGTTATATCACTTTTCAGTTTTCGGTTATAGTCATTGAACAAGCGACACAATGTGAATCCGTTTACAAGTTGTGCTGCGTTTCTCTTCTTTCAATGAAAACTTGTTTCCTTACCCGTGCATTTGATTTATATCTTTTCTGTTTCCCTGTATTCCTAATTGTGCAAGGCGACACACATGTGATTTAGTTTACAAAGTAGTGCTTTGCGTTTCTGTTCTTCTGTTGGAAACTTGTTTCTGTGCTGTATAGTATGATATATCACTTTTTCAGTTTTCCTGTTATAATAATTGAGCAGGGCTTAGCGTATGTGAATTAGTTTACAAAGTTGTGCTTTTCGTTTCTGTTCTTTCAATGGAAGCAGGTTCCTGTGCTATACAGTTCGGTATATCACTTTTCAGTTTTCCCGTTTTAATAATGGAGCAGGCGACACACATGTGAATTAGTTTACAAAGTTGTGCTTTGCGTTTCTGTTCTTTCGATTGAAAACTTGTTTCTGTGCTGTACAGTGCGTTATATCCTTTTCAGTTTTCCTGTATTCCTAACTGACCGAGTGGCACACATCTGATTTAGTTTAAAAAGTAGTGCTTTCCTTTTATGTTCTTTCGTTGAAACTTGTTTAGGAATAAGTTAGGGTTAGGATTAGGGTTAGGGTTAGGGTTAGGGTTAGGGTTAGGTTATGGTTAGGGTTAGGGTAGGGTTAGGGTTAGTGTTAGGGTTAGGGTCTTAGGGTTAGGGTGAGGTTATATCACTTTTCAGTTTTCATGTTATAATATTTGAACAAGCGACATGAATGTGAATTAGTTTACAAACTTGTGCTTTGCGTTTCTGTTCTTTCAATGGAATGTTGTTCTGTGCTTACAGTTCAGTATATCACTTTTCAGTTTTCCCATTTTAATAATGGGTTAGGGACACATATGTGAATTAGTACACAAAGTTCTGTTTTGGTTTCTGTTCTTTTTGGAAACTTGTTTCTGTTTGTATAGTGTGATATATCACTTTTCAGTTTTCCTGTTATAATAATTGAACGGGGGACACATATGTGAATTAGTTTACAAAGTTGTGCTTTTCGTTTCTGTTCTTTCGATGGAAACTTTTTTCTGTGCCATACAGTACAAGATAACACTTTTCAGTTTTCCTGTTGTTCCTAATTGAGCGGCGACACACATGTGATTCCGTTTACAAAGTAGTGCTTTGCTTTTTCTGTTCTTTTCGTTCAAAACTTGTTCCTGTGCTGTACAGTCGTTATATCTCTTTTCAATTTTCCTGTATTCCTAAATGAGGAGCAACACACATGTGATTTAGTTTAAAAGCAGTGCTTTGTGTTTCTGTTCTTTCGTTGGAAACTTGTTTTTTTGCTGTACATTTGCGTTTTATCATTTTTCAGTTTCCCTGTATTCCTAATTAGTAGTGACACACATGTGATTTAATTTACAAAGTAGTGCTTTGCGTTTCTCTTCTTCTGTTGGAAACTTGTTTCTGTGGTGTACAAGTGTGATATATTTCTTTTCAGTTTTCCTGTTATAATAATTGAGCGGCAACATGTATGGTAATTAGTTAGCGAAGTTGTGCTTTGTGTTTCTATTCTTTCGATGGAAACTTGTACCTGTGCTGTACAGTTTTTATATCACTTTTCAGTTTACCTGTTATAATAATTGAACAGGCAACAAGTATGTAAATTAGTTTACAAAGTTGTGCTTTTGTGTTTCTCTTCTTTCAATGGAAACTTGTTTTCTGTGCTGTAATTTCGATTGAGATAACACTTTTCAGTTTTCCTGTATGCCTAATTGAGCAAGCGACACACATGTGATTCCATTTAAAAGTAGTGCTTTGCTTTTCTGTTTTGTCTTTCGAAACTTGTTCTGTGCTGTACAGTGTGATATATCACTTTTAAGTTTTCCTGTATTCCTAATTGAGTGGGTGGCACACATGTGATTTAGTTTACAAATAGTGTTTTGCCTTTATGTTCTTTCGTTGGAAACTTGTTTCTGTGTTAGGAACAAGTAAGGGTTTCAGTTTTAGGGTTAGTGTTAGGGTTAGGGTTAGGGGCTTAGGGTTAGTGTTTGGGGGGGTATGGTTAGGGTTAGCGGTTAGGTTGAGGATTAGGGTTATATCACTTTTCAGTTTTCCTGTAATAATGATTGAACAGGTGACAAAATGTGAATTAGTTTACAAAAGTTGTGCTTATTTGCGTTTCTGTTCTTTCAATGAAAACTTGTTTCTTTGCCAGGTTAGGGATTTATCGGTTTTCAGTTCCCTGTTATTCCTAATTGAGTGAGTGTCACACATGTGATTTAGGGTTTACAGGGTAGAGCTTTGCGTTTCTGTTCTACATTTGGAAACTTGTTTTTGTCCTGTACAGTGTGATATATCACTTTTCAGTGTTCCTGTTATAATAATTAACAGGGAACACATATGTGAATTAGTTTACAAAGTTGTTCTTTGCGTTTCTATTCTTCTGATGGAAACTTGTTTCTGTGCCTTATGGTATGAGATGACACTTTTCAGTTTCCTGTATTCCTAATTGAGTGGCGACACACATGTGATTCTGTTTAAAAGTAGTGCTTTGCTTTTCTGTTCTTTCTTTCAAAACTTGTTCCTGTGCTGTACAGTCGTTATATCTCTTTTCAGTTTTCCTGTATTCCTAATTGAGCAAGTGGCACACATGTTATTTAGTTTACAAAGTAGTGCTTTTCGTTTATGTTCTTTTGTTGAAACTTGTTCCTGTTAGGAATAAGTTAGGGTTAGGGTTATGGTTATGGTTAGGTTTAGGGTTAGGGTTAGGATTAGGGGCTTAGGGTTAGGGTTATGGTTATGGTTATGGTTAGGTTTAGGGTTAGGGTTAGGGTTAGGGGCTTAGGGTTAGGGTTAGGGTTATATCACTTTTTAGTTTTCTTGTTATAATAATTGAGCAGGCGACATGAATGTGAATTAGTTTACAAAGTTGTGCTTTGCGTTTCTGTTCTTTTCGATGAAAACTTGTTTCTTTGCTGTACATTTCGATATATCTCTTTTCAGTTTTCCTGTATTCCTAATTGACGGCGACACACATGTGATTCCGTTTAAAAGTAGTGCTTTCCTTTTCTGTTCTTTCGTTCGAAAATTGTTCCTGTTAGGAACAAGTTAGAGTTAGGATTAGGGTTAGGTTTAGAGTTAGGGTTAGGGTGAGGGTTAGGGTGAGGGTTAGGGCTAGGGTTAGGGGCTTAGGGTTAGGGTGATCGTTATATCACTTTTCAGTTTTCATGTTATAATAATTGAAAAGGAAACACGAATGTGAATAAGTTACAAATTTGTGCTGTGCGTTTCTGTTCTTTTGTTGGAAAATTGTTTCTGTGCTGTATAGTGTGATATATCACTTTTCAGTTTTCCTATTATAATAATTGAATCGCCGACACGTATGTGAATTAGTTCACAAAGTTGTTCTTTTCCTTTCTGTTCTTTCAATGAAAGTAGGTTCCTGTGCTATACAGTTCGATATATCACTTTTCAGTTTTCCTGTTAATATAATTGAATGCGCGACACGTATGTGAATTAGTTTACAAAGTTGTTCTTTTCCTTTCTGTTCTTTCGATGAAAGTAGGTTCCTGTGCTATACATTTGATATATCACTTTTCAGTTTTCCTGTTAAAATAATTGAGCGTGGGACACGTATGTGAATTAGTTTACAAAGTTGTGCTTTTTCGTTTCTGTTCTTTTGATGGAAACGTGTTTCTGTGCCATAGAGTGCGAGATAACACTTTTCAGTTTTCCTGTATTCCTAATTGAGGAGCAACACACATGTGATTCCGTTTAAAAGTATTGCTTTCCTTTCCTGTTCTTTTGTTCGAAACTTGTTCCTGTGCTGTACAGTGCGTTATATCTCTTTTCAGTTTTCCTGTATTCCTAATTTAGATAGTGGCACACATGTGATTTAGTTCACAAAGTAGTGCTTTGCGTTTATGTTCTATCCTTGAAACATGTTCCTGTTAGGAACAAGAAAAGGGTTATGGTTAGGGTTAGGGTTAGAATTAGGCGCTTAGGGTTAGGGTTACCGTAAGGGTTAGGTTTAGCGTTAGGGTTAGGGGCATAGGGTTAGGGTGAGGTTATATCACTTTTCAGTTTTCATGTTATAATAATTGAACAGGTGACACGAATGTGAATTAGTTTACAAAGTATTGCTTTGCGTTTCTCTTCTTTCAATGAAAACTTATTTCCTTGCTGTACATTTCGATTTATCGCTTTTCAGTTTCCCTGTATTCCTAATTGAGTGAGCGACACACATGTGATTTAGTTTACAAAGTAGTGCTTTGCATTTCTGTTCTCCTGTTGGAAACTTGTTTCTGTGCTATATAGTGTGATATATCACTTTTCAGTTTTCCTGTTATAATAATTGAAAGGGTCGACATGTATGTGAATTATTTTCCGAAGTTGTGCTTTGTGTTTCTCTTCTTTCGATGGAAACTTGTTCCTGTGCTGTACAGTTCGATATATCACTTTTCAGTTTTCCTGTTATAATAATTGAACAGGCGACAAGTATGTAAATTCGTTTACAAAGTTGTGCTTTGTGTTTCTCTTATTTCGATGGAAAATTGTTTCTGTGCCTTAAAGTGCGAGATAACACTTTTCAGTTTTCCTGTATGTCTAATTGAACAAGCAACACACGTGTGATTCCATTTAAATGTAGTTCTTTGCTTTTCTGTTTTTTCTTTCGATACCTGTTCCTGTGCTGTACAGTGCGTTATATCACTTTTAAGTTTTCCTGTATTCCTAATTGAGAGAGTGGGACACATGTGATTTATGTTACAAATAGTGCTTTGTGTTTATGTTTTCGTTGGAAACTTATTCCTGTTAGGAACAAGTTAGGGTTAGGGTTAGGGTTAGGGTTATAGTTAGGTTTAGGTTTAGGGTTGGGGTTAGGTGCTTGGGTTAGGTTTAGTTTTAGGTTTAGGTTTAGGGTTACTGTTAGAGTTAGTGTAAGGGTTAGCGTTAGCGTTAGGGTTAGGGGCTTAAGGTTAGGATTAGGGTTATATCACTATTCAGTTTTCCGGTTATAGTCATTGAACAGGCGACACGAATGTGAATTCGTTTACAAGTTGTGCTTTGCGTTTCTCTTCTTTCAATGAAAACTTGTTTCCTTGCCGTGCATTTCGATTTATCGCTTTTCTGTTTCCCTGTATTCCTAATTGTGTGAGCGACACACATGTGATTTAGTTTACAAAGTAGTGCTTTGCGTTTCTGTTCTTCTGTTGGAAACTTGTTTCTGTGCTGTATAGTATGATATATCACTTTTCAGTTTTCCTGTTATAATAATTGAACGGGCCACACGTATGTGAATTAGTTTACAAAGTTGTGCTTTTCGTTTCTGTTCTTTCAATGGAAGCAGGTTCCTGTGCTATACAGTTCGGTATATCACTTTTCAGTTTTCCCGTTTTAATAATGGAGCAGGCGACACATATGTGAATTAGTTGACAAAGTTGTGCTTTGCGTTTCTGTTCTTTCGATCGAACTTGTTTCTGTGCTGTCCAGTCGTTATATCCCTTTTTAGTTTTCCTGTATTCCTAACTGGCGAGTGGCACACATCTGATTTAGTTTAAAAAGTAGTGCTTTGCGGTTATGTTCTTTCGTTGGAAACTTGTGTTAGGAATAAGTTAGGGTTAGGATTAGGGTTAGGGTTAGGGTTAGGGTTAGGTGTGGGGTTATGGTTAGGGTAGGGTAAGGGTTAGGGTTAGTGTTAGGGTTAGGGTCTTAGGGTTAGGGGTGAGGTTATATCACTTTTCAGTTTTCATGTTATAATATTTGAACAGGCGACACGAATGTGAATTAGTTTACAAACTTGTGCTGTGCGTTTCTGTTCTTTCGATGAAATGTTGTTCCTGTTAGGAACAATTTAAGGCTAGGGTTAGGGTTAGGGTTAGGGTTAGGGTTAGGGTTAGGGTTAGGGTTAGGGTTTCTTTTAGAATTAGGGGCTTAGGTTTAGGATTAGGGTTATATCACTTTTCAGTGTTCCTGTTATAATAATTGAACAGGGGACTCGAATGTGAATTATTTTGCAAAGTTGTGCTTTGCGTTTCTGTTCTTTCGATGAAAACTTTTCTCTTTTCCGTACATTTCGATTTATCGCTTTTCAGTTTCCCTGTATTCCTAATTGAGTGAGCGACACACATGTGATTTAGTTTACAAAGTATTGCTTTTCGTTTATGTTCTTTCGTTGGAAACATCTTCCTGTTAGGAACAAGTTAGGGTTAGGGTTAGGGTTAGGGTTATGGTTATGGTTAGGGTTAGGGTTGGGGGCTTAGGGTTAGGGTTATATCACTTTTCATTTTTTCCTGTTATAATAATTGAGCAGGCGACACGAATGTGAATTAGTTTAAAAAGTTGTGCTGTGCGTTTCCGTTCTTTCGATGAAAACTTGTTTCTTTGCCTTACATTTTGATATATCACTTTTCAGTTTCCCTGTATTCCTAATTGAGTGAGCGACACACATGTGATTTAGTTTACAAAGTAGAGCTTTGCATTTCTGTTCTACTTTTGGAAACTTGTTTCTGTGCCGTAAAGTGCGAGATAACACTTTTCAGTTTTCCTGTATGCCTCAGTGAGCAAGCAACATACATGTGATTCCATTTAAAAGTAGTGCTTTGCTTTTCTGTTTTTTCTTTCAATACTTATTCCTGTGCTGTACAGTGCGTTATATCACTTTTAAGTTTTCCTGTATTCCTAATTGAGCGAGTGGCACACATGTGATTTAGTTTACAAAGTAGTGCTTTGCGTTTATGTTCTTTCGTTGGAAACTTGTTCCTGTTAGGAACAAGTTAGGGTTAGGGTTATGGTTAGGGGCTAAGGGTTAGAGTTAGGGGTATATCACTTTTTAGTTTTCTTGTTATAACAATTGAACGGGCGACACGAATGTGAATTAGTTTGCAAAGTTGTGCTTTGCGTTTCTGTTCTTTCGATGAAAACTTGTTTCTTTGCCGTACATTTCGATATATCGCTTTTCATTTTTCCTGTATTCCTAATTGACCGAGCGACACACATGTGATTCCGTTTAAAAGTATTGCTTTCCCAGCCTTACCAGGCCATAGTAGAGGACAATGCAGCCACTTTTGATGTGAACTGATAGACTAAGATCAGAAAGGAGAGGAGAACCTCCCCTATCAGTGGACTTGGGGAGTGGCATGCAAGCAAAGGGAGGAGGAGGGTGGGATTGGGAGGGAGGAGGGAGGGACTTATGGGGGATGCAGAATGAATAAAGTGTAATTGATGAAAAAAAAAAAAAAAAGTATTGCTTTCCTTTCCTGTTCTTTCGTTCGAAACTTGTTCCTGTTAGGAACAAGTTAGAGTTAGGATTAGGGTTAGGTTTAGAGTTAGGGTTAGGGTTAGGGTTAGGGTGAGGGTTAGGGCTAGGGTTAGGGGCTTATGGTTAGGGTGATCGTTATATCACTTTTCAGTTTTCATGTTATAATAATTGAAAGGGAAACATGAATGTGAATTAGTTTACAAAGTTGTGCTGTGCGTTTCTGTTCTTCTGTTGGAAAAATTGTTTCTGTGCTGTATAGTGTGATATATCACTTTTTCAGTTTTCCTATTATAATAATTGAACCGCCGACACGTATGTGAATTAGTTCAAAAAGTTTTTCTTTTCCTTTCTGTTCTTTCAATGAAAGAAGGTTCCTGTGCTATACAGTTCCATATATCACTTTTCAGTTTTCCTGTTAAAATAATTGAATGCGCGACACGTATGTGAATTAGTTTACAAAGTTGTTCTTTTCCTTTCTGTTCTTTTAATGAAAGTAGGTTCCTGTGCTATACAGTTCGATATATCACTTTTCAGTTTTCCTGTTAAAATAATTGAACGCGCGACACGTATGTGAATTAGTTTACAAAGTTGTGCTTTTCGTTTCTGTTCTTTCAATGGAAACGTGTTTCTGTGCCATAGAGTGCGAGATAACACTTTTCATTTTTCCTGTATTCCTAATTGAGGGAGCAACACACATGTGATTCCGTTTAAAAGTAGTGCTTTCCTTTCCTGTTCTTTTGTTCGAAACTTGTTCCTGTGCTGCACAGTGCGTTATATCTCTTTTCAGTTTTCCTGTGTTCGAATTTAGAGAGTGGCACACATGTGATTTAGTTCACAAAAAGTAGTGCTCTGCGTTTATGTTCTATCCTTGAAACATGTTCCTGTTAGGAACAAGTTAGGGTTATAGTTAGGGTTAGGGTTAGAGTTAGAGGCTTAGGGTTAGGGTTACGGTAAGGGTTAGGGTTAGCATTAGTGTTAGGGGCTTAGGGTTAGGATTAGGGTTATATCACTATTCAGTTTTCGGTTATAGTCATTGAACAGGTGACACGAATGTGAATTAGTTTACAAAGTTGTGCTTTGCGTTTCTGTTCTTTTCGATGAAAACTTGTTTCTCTGCAATACATTTTGATTTATCGCTTTTCAGTTTCCCTGTATTCCTAATTGTGTGAGCGAAACACATGTGATTTAGTTTACAAAGTATTGCTTTGCGTTTCTGTTCTTCTGTTGGAAACTTGTTTCTGTGCTGTATAGTGTGATATATCACTTTTCAGTTTTCCTGTTATAATAATTGAACGGGCCACACGTATGTGACTTAGTTTACAAAGTTGTGCTTTTCGTTTCTGTTCTTTCAATGGAAGCAGGTTCCTGTGCTATACAGTTCGGTATATCACTTTTCAGTTTTCCCGTTTTAATAATGGTACGGGCGACACATATGTGAATTAGTTGACAAAGTTGTGCTTTGCGTTTCTGTTCTTTCGATCGGAACTTGTTTCTGTGCTGTCCAGTGCGTTATATCCCTTTTTAGTTTTCCTGTATTCCTAACTGAGCGAGTGGCACACATCTGATTTAGTTTAAAAAGTAGTGCTTTGCGGTTATGTTCTTTCGTTGGAAACTTGTGTTAGGAATAAGTTAGGGTTAGGATTAGGGTTAGGGTTAGGGTTAGGGTTAGGGTGAGGGTTATGGTTAGGGTAGGGTAAGGGTTAGGGTTAGTGTTAGGGTTAGGGTCTTAGGGTTAGGGTGAGGGTTATATCACTTTTCAGTTTTCATGTTATAATATTTGAACAGGCGACACGAATGTGAATTAGTTTACAAACTTGTGCTGTGCGTTTCTGTTCTTTCGATGAAATGTTGTTCCTGTTAGGAACAATTTAAGGCTAAGAGTTAGGGTTAGGGTTAGGGTTAGGGTTAGGGTTAGGGTTAGGGTTTCTTTTTTAGAATTAGGGGCTTAGGTTTAGGATTAGGGTTATATCACTTTTCAGTGTTCCTGTTATAATAATTGAACAGGGGACTCGAATGTGAATTATTTTGCAAAGTTGTGCTTTGCGTTTCTGTTCTTTCGATGAAAACTTTTCTCTTTTCCGTACATTTTCGATTTATCTTTTTCAGTTTCCCTGTATTCCTAATTGAGTGAGCGACACACATGTGATTTAGTTTACAAAGTATTGCTTTTGCGTTTATGTTCTTTCGTTGGAAACATCTTCCTGTTAGGAACAAGTTAGGGTTAGGGTTAGGGTTAGGGTTATGGTTATGGTTAGGGTTAGGGTTAGGGGCTTAGGGTTAGGGTTATATCACTTTTCATTTTTCCTGTTATAATAATTGAGCAGGCGACACGAATGTGAATTAGTTTAAAAGTTGTGCTGTGCGTTTCCGTTCTTTCGATGAAAACTTGTTTCTTTGCCTTACATTTTGATATATCACTTTTCAGTTTCCCTGTATTCCTAATTGAGTGAGCGACACACATGTGATTTAGTTTACAAAGTAGAGCTTTGCATTTCTGTTCTACTTTTGGAAACTTGTTTCTGTGCCGTAAAGTGTGAGATAACACTTTTCAGTTTTCCTGTATGCCTCAGTGAGCAAGCAACATACATGTGATTCCATTTAAAAGTAGTGCTTTGCTTTTCTGTTTTTTCTTTCAATACTTATTCCTGTGCTGTACAGTGCGTTATATCACTTTTAAGTTTTCCTGTATTCCTAATTGAGCGTAGTGGCACACATGTGATTTAGTTTACAAAGTAGTGCTTTGCGTTTATGTTCTTTCGTTGGAAACTTGTTCTGTTAGGAACAAGTTAGGGTTAAGGTTATGGTTAGGGGCTAAGGGTTAGAGTTAGGGGTATATCACTTTTTAGTTTTCTTGTTATAACAATTGAACGGGCGACACGAATGTGAATTAGTTTGCAAAGTTGTGCTTTGCGTTTCTGTTCTTTCGATGAAAACTTGTTTCTTTGCCATTACATTTCGATATATCGCTTTTCATTTTCCTGTATTCCTAATTGACCGGCGACACACATGTGATTCCGTTTAAAAGTATTGCTTTCCCAGCCTTACCAGGCCATAGTAGAGGACAATGCAGCCACTTTTGATGTGAACTGATAGACTAAGATCAGAAAGGAGGAGAACCTCCCTATCAGTGGACTTGGGAGTGGCATGCAAGCAAAGGGAGGAGGGAGGTGGGATTGGGAGGGGAGGAGGGAGGGACTTATGGGGGGATGCAGAATGAATAAAGTGTAATTGATGAAAAAAAAAAAAAAAGTATTGCTTTCCTTTCCTGTTCTTTCGTTCGAAACTTGTTCCTGTTAGGAACAAGTTAGAGTTAGGATTAGGGTTAGGTTTAGAGTTAGGGTTAGGGTTAGGGTTAGGGTGAGGGTTAGGGCTAGGGTTAGGGGCTTATGGTTAGGGTGATCGTTATATCACTTTTCAGTTTTCATGTTATAATAATTGAAAGGGAAACATGAATGTGAATTAGTTTACAAAGTTGTGCTGTGCGTTTCTGTTCTTCTGTTGGAAAATTGTTTCTGTGCTGTATAGTGTGATATATCACTTTTCAGTTTTCCTATTATAATAATTGAACCGCCGACACGTATGTGAATTAGTTCAAAAAGTTTTTCTTTTCCTTTCTGTTCTTTCAATGAAAGAAGGTTCCTGTGCTATACAGTTCCATATATCACTTTTCAGTTTTCCTGTTAAAATAATTGAATGCGACACGTATGTGAATTAGTTTACAAAGTTGTTCTTTTCCTTTCTGTTCTTTTAATGAAAGTAGGTTCCTGTGCTATACAGTTCGATATATCACTTTTCAGTTTTCCTGTTAAAATAATTGAACGCGCGACACGTATGTGAATTAGTTTACAAAGTTGTGCTTTTCGTTTCTGTTCTTTCAATGGAAACGTGTTTCTGTGCCATAGAGTGCGAGATAACACTTTTCATTTTCCTGTATTCCTAATTGAGGAGCAACACACATGTGATTCCGTTTAAAAGTAGTGCTTTCCTTTCCTGTTCTTTTTGTTGAAACTTGTTCCTGTGCTGCACAGTCGTTATATCTCTTTTCAGTTTTCCTGTGTTCGAATTTAGAGTGGCACACATGTGATTTAGTTCACAAAGTAGTGCTCTGCGTTTATGTTCTATCCTTGAAACATGTTCCTGTTAGGAACAAGTTAGGGTTATGGTTAGGGTTAGGGTTAGAGTTAGAGGCTTAGGGTTAGGGTTGGTAGGGTTAGGGTTAGCATTAGTGTTAGGGGCTTAGGGTTAGGATTAGGGTTATATCACTATTCAGTTTTCCGGTTATAGTCATTGAACAGGTGACACGAATGTGAATTAGTTTACAAAGTTGTGCTTTGCGTTTCTGTTCTTTCAATGAAAACTTGTTTCCTTGCCGTGCATTTCGATTTATCGCTTTTCTGTTTCCCTGTATTCCTAATTGTGTGAGCGAAACACATGTGATTTAGTTTACAAAGTATTGCTTTGCGTTTCTGTTCTTCTGTTGGAAACTTGTTTCTGTGCTGTATAGTGTGATATATCACTTTTCAGTTTTCCTGTTATAATAATTGAACGGGCCACACGTATGTGAATTAGTTTACAAAGTTGTGCTTTTCGTTTCTGTTCTTTCAATGGAAGCAGGTTCCTGTGCTATACAGTTCGGTATATCACTTTTCAGTTTTCCCGTTTTAATAATGGAACGGGTGACACATATGTGAATTAGTTGACAAAGTTGTGCTTTGCGTTTCTGTTCTTTCGATCGGAACTTGTTTCTGTGCTGTCCAGTGCGTTATATCCCTTTTTAGTTTTCCTGTATTCCTAACTGAGCGAGTGGCACACATCTGATTTAGTTTAAAAAGTAGTGCTTTGCGGTTATGTTCTTTCGTTGGAAACTTGTGTTAGGGAATAAGTTAGGGTTAGGATTAGGGTTTAGGGTTAGGGTTAGGGTTAGGGGTGAGGTTATGGTTAGGGTAGGGTAGGGTAGGGTTAGGGTTAGTGTTAGGGTTAGGGTCTTAGGGTTAGGGTGAGGTTATATCACTTTTCAGTTTTCATGTTATAATATTTGAACAGGCGACACGAATGTGAATTAGTTTACAAACTTGTGCTGTGCGTTTCTGTTCTTTTCGATGAAATGTTGTTCCTGTTAGGAACAATTTAAGGCTAGGTTAGGTTAGGGTTAGGGTTAGGGTTAGGGTTAGGGTTAGGGTTTCTTTTAGAATTAGGGGCTTAGGTTTAGGATTAGGGTTATATCACTTTTCAGTGTTCCTGTTATAATAATTGAACAGGGGACTCGAATGTGAATTATTTTGCAAAGTTGTGCTTTGCGTTTCTGTTCTTTCGATGAAAACTTTTCTCTTTTCCGTACATTTCGATTTATCGCTTTTCAGTTTCCCTGTATTCCTAATTGAGTGAGCGACACACATGTGATTTAGTTTACAAAGTATTGCTTTTCGTTTATGTTCTTTCGTTGGAAACATCTTCCTGTTAGGAACAAGTTAGGGTTAGGGTTATGGGGTTAGGGTTAGGGTTATGGTTATGGTTAGGGTTAGGGTTAGGGGCTTAGGGTTAGGGTTATATCACTTTTCATTTTTCCTGTTATAATAATTGAACGGGCGACACGAATGTGAATTAGTTTAAAAAGTTGTGCTGTGCGTTTCCGTTCTTTCGATGAAAACTTGTTTCTTTGCCTTACATTTTGATATATCACTTTTCAGTTTCCCTGTATTCCTAATTGAGTGAGCGACACACATGTGATTTAGTTTACAAAGTAGAGCTTTGCATTTCTGTTCTACTTTTGGAAACTTGTTTCTGTGCCGTAAAGTGCGAGATAACACTTTTCAGTTTTCCTGTATGCCTCAGTGAGCAAGCAACATACATGTGATTCCATTTAAAAGTAGTGCTTTGCTTTTCTGTTTTTTCTTTCAATACTTATTCCTGTGCTGTACAGTGCATTATATCACTTTTAAGTTTTCCTGTATTCCTAATTGAGCGAGTGGCACACATGTGATTTAGTTTACAAAGTAGTGCTTTGCGTTTATGTTCTTTCGTTGGAAACTTGTTCCTGTTAGGAACAAGTTAGGGTTAGGGTTATGGTTAGGGGCTAAGGGTTAGAGTTAGGGGTATATCACTTTTTAGTTTTCTTGTTATAACAATTGAACGGGCGACACGAATGTGAATTAGTTTGCAAAGTTGTGCTTTGCGTTTCTGTTCTTTCGATGAAAACTTGTTTCTTTGCCGTACATTTCGATATATCGCTTTTCATTTTTCCTGTATTCCTAATTGACCGAGCGACACACATGTGATTCCGTTTAAAAGTATTGCTTTCCCAGCCTTACCAGGCCATAGTAGAGGACAATGCAGCCACTTTTGATGTGAACTGATAGACTAAGATCAGAAAGGAGAGGAGAACCTCCCCTATCAGTGGACTTGGGGAGTGGCATGCAAGCAAAGGGAGGAGGGAGGGTGGGATTGGGAGGGGAGGAGGGAGGGACTTATGGGGGGATGCAGAATGAATAAAGTGTAATTGATGAAAAAAAAAAAAAAAGTATTGCTTTCCTTTCCTGTTCTTTCGTTCGAAACTTGTTCCTGTTAGGAACAAGTTAGAGTTAGGATTAGGGTTAGGTTTAGAGTTAGGGTTAGGGTTAGGGTTAGGGTGAGGGTTAGGGCTAGGGTTAGGGGCTTATGGTTAGGGTGATCGTTATATCACTTTTCAGTTTTCATGTTATAATAATTGAAAGGGAAACATGAATGTGAATTAGTTTACAAAGTTGTGCTGTGCGTTTCTGTTCTTCTGTTGGAAAATTGTTTCTGTGCTGTATAGTGTGATATATCACTTTTCAGTTTTCCTATTATAATAATTGAACCGCCGACACGTATGTGAATTAGTTCAAAAAGTTTTTCTTTTCCTTTCTGTTCTTTCAATGAAAGAAGGTTCCTGTGCTATACAGTTCCATATATCACTTTTCAGTTTTCCTGTTAAAATAATTGAATGCGCGACACGTATGTGAATTAGTTTACAAAGTTGTTCTTTTCCTTTCTGTTCTTTTAATGAAAGTAGGTTCCTGTGCTATACAGTTCGATATATCACTTTTCAGTTTTCCTGTTAAAATAATTGAGCAGGCGACACGTATGTGAATTAGTTTACAAAGTTGTGCTTTTCGTTTCTGTTCTTTCAATGGAAACGTGTTTCTGTGCCATAGAGTGCGAGATAACACTTTTCATTTTTCCTGTATTCCTAATTGAGGGAGCAACACACATGTGATTCCGTTTAAAAGTAGTGCTTTCCTTTCCTGTTCTTTTGTTCGAAACTTGTTCCTGTGCTGCACAGTGCGTTATATCTCTTTTCAGTTTTCCTGTGTTCCGAATTTAGAGAGTGGCACACATGTGATTTAGTTCACAAAGTAGTGCTCTGCGTTTATGTTCTATCCTTGGAAACATGTTCCTGTTAGGAACAAGTTAGGGTTATGGTTAGGGTTAGGGTTAGAGTTAGAGGCTTAGGGTTAGGGTTACGGTAAGGGTTAGGGTTAGCATTAGTGTTAGGGGCTTAGGGTTAGGATTAGGGTTATATCACTATTCAGTTTTCCGGTTATAGTCATTGAACAGGTGACACGAATGTGAATTAGTTTACAAAGTTGTGCTTTGCGTTTCTGTTCTTTCGATGAAAACTTGTTTCTCTGCAATACATTTCGATTTATCGCTTTTCAGTTTCCCTGTATTCCTAATTGTGTGAGCGAAACACATGTGATTTAGTTTACAAAGTATTGCTTTGCGTTTCTGTTCTTCTGTTGGAAACTTGTTTCTGTGCTGTATAGTGTGATATATCACTTTTCAGTTTTCCTGTTATAATAATTGAACGGGCCACACGTATGTGACTTAGTTTACAAAGTTGTGCTTTTCGTTTCTGTTCTTTCAATGGAAGCAGGTTCCTGTGCTATACAGTTCGGTATATCACTTTTCAGTTTTCCCGTTTTAATAATGGAACGGGTGACACATATGTGAATTAGTTGACAAATTTGTGCTTTGCGTTTCTGTTCTTTCGATCGAAACTTGTTTCTGTGCTCTCCAGTGAGTTATATCCCTTTTTAGTTTTCCTGTATTCCTAATTGAGCGAGTGGCACACATGTGATTTAGTTTACAAAGTAGTGCTTTGCGTTTCTGTTCTTTCGTTGGAAACTTGTTCCTGTTAGGAACAAGTTAGGTTTAGGATTATGGTTAGGTTTAGGTTTAGGGTTAGGGTGATTGTTAGGGTTAGGGTAGGGTAAGGGTTAGGGTTAGTGTTAGGGTTAGGGGTTAGGGTTAGGGTGAGGGTTATATAACTTTTCAGTTTTCATGTTATATTAATTGAACAGGCGACACGAATGTGAATTAGTTTACAAAGTTGTGCTTTGCGTTTCTCTTCTTTCAATGAAAACTTGTTTCCTTGCCGTACATTTCGATTTATCGCTTTTCAGTTTCCGTGTATTCCTAATTGAGTGAGCGACACACATGTGATTTAGTTTACAAAGTAGTGCTTTGCATTTCTGTTCTCCTGTTGGAAACTTGTTTCTGTGCTGTACAGTGTGATATATCACTTTTCAGTTTTCCTGTTATAATAATTGAACGGGCGACATGTATGTGAATTATTTTACGAAGTTGTGCTTTGTGTTTCTCTTCTTTCGATGGAAACTTGTTCCTGTGCTGTACAGTTCGATATATCACTTTTCAGTTTTCCTGTTAAAATAATTGAACGGGCGACAAGTATGTAAATTCGTTTACAAAGTTGTTATTTGTGTTTCTCTCTTTTTTTTGATGGAAACTTGTTTCTGTGCCGTAAAAGTCTTGAGAAAACATTTTTCAGTTTTCCTGTATGCCTAATTGAGCAAGCAACACACATGTGATTCCATTTAAATGTAGTGCTTTGCTTTTCTGTTTTTTCTTTCGATACTTGTTCCTGTGCTGTACAGTGCGTTATATCACTTTTAAGTTTTCCTGTATTCCTAATTGAGAGAGTGGCACACATGTGATTTAGTTTACAAATAGTGCTTTGAGTTTATGTTTTCGTTGGAAACTTGTTCCTGTTAGGAACAAGCTAGGGTTAGGGTTAGGGTTAGGGTTATAGTTAGGTTTATGGTTAGGGTTGGGGTTAGGTGCTTGGGTTAGGTTTAGTTTTAGGTTTAGGGTTAGGGTTAGGGTTAGAGTTAGGTTTAGGGGCTTGGGGTTAGGGTTAGGGTTAGGGGCTTAGGGTTAGGGATAGGGTTATATCACTTTCCAATTTTCCTGTTATAATAATTGAACAGGCGACACGAATGTGAATTAGTTTACAAAGTTGTGCTTTGCGTTTCTGTTCTTTCAATGAAAACTTGTTTCTTTTCCGTACATTTCGATTTATCGCTTTTCAGTTTCCCTGTATTCCTAATTGAGTGAGCGTCACACATGTGATTTACTTTACAAAGTAGAGCTTTGCGTTTCTGTCCTACATTTGGAAACTTGTTTTTGTCCTATACAGTGTGATATATCACTCTACAGTTTTCCTGTTATAATAATTAAATGGGCGACACATATGTGAATTAGTTTACAAAGTTGTTCTTTGCGTTTCTATTCTTTCGATGGAAACTTGTGTCTGTGCATTACAGTATGAGATAACACTTTTCAGTTTCCTGTATTCCTAATTGAGCGAGCGACACACATGTGATTCCGTTTAAAAGTAGTGCTTTCCTTTCCTGTTCTTTCGTTCGAAAGTTATTCCTGTGCTGTACAGTGCGTTATATCACTTTTAAGTTTTCCTGTATTCCTAATTGAGCGAGTGGCACACATGTGATTTAGTTTACAAAGTATTGCTTTTCGTTTATGTTCTTTCGTTGGAAACAACTTCCTGTTAGGAACAAGTTAGGGTTAGGTTTAGGGTTAGGGTTAGGGTTATTGTTAGGGTTAGGGTTAGTGTTAGGGGCTTAGGGTTAGGGTTATATCACTTTTCAATTTTCCTGTTATAATAATTGAACGGGCGACATGTATGTGAATTATTTTACGATGTGGTGCTTTGTGTTTCACTTCGTTCGATGGAAACTTGTTCCTGTGCTGTACAGTTCGATATATCACTTTTCAATTTTCCTGTTATAATAATTGAACAGGAGACACAAATGTGCATCAGTTTACAAAGTTGTGCTGTGCGTTTCTGTTCTTCTGTTGGAAAAATGTTTCTGTGCTGTATAGTGTGATATATCACTTTTCAGTTTTCCTGTTATAATAATTGAACGGGTGACACGTATGTGAATTAGTTTACAAAGTTGTGCTTTTCGTTTCTGTTCTTTCGATGGAAACTTGTTTCTGTGCCATAGAGTGCGAGATAACACTTTTCTGTTTTCCTGTATTCCTAATTGAGGGAGTAACACACATGTGATTCCGTTTAAAAGTAGTGCTTTCCTTTCCTGTTCTTTCGTTCGTAACTTGTTCCTGTGCTGTACAGTGCGTTATATCTCTTTTCAGTTTTCCTTTATTCCTAATTTAGAGAGTGGCACACATGTGATTTAGTTCACAAAGTAGTGCTTTGCATTTATGTTCTATCCTTGAAACATGTTCCTGTTAGGAACAAGTTAGGGTTATGGTTAGGGTTAGGGTTAGAGTTAGGGGCTTAGGATTAGGGTTAGAGTAAGGGTTAGGGTTAGGGTTAGGGTTAGGGTTAGGGGCTCAGGGTTAGGGTTAGGGTTATATCACTTTTCAGTTTTCTTATTATAATAATTGAGCAGGCGACACAAATGTGAATTAGTTTACAAAGTTGTGCTGTGCGTTTCCGTTCTTTTCGATGAAAACTTGTTTCTTTGCCTTACATTTCGATTTATCGCTTTTCAGTTTTCTTGTATTCCTAATTGAGCGAGCGACACACATGTGATTTAGTTTACAAAGTAGTGCTTTGCATTTCTGAACTTCTGTTGGAAACTTGATTCTGTGCTGTACAGTGTGATATATCACTTTTCAGTTTTCCTGTTATAAGAATTGAGCGGGCCAAAACGTATGTGACTTAGTTTACAAAGTTGTGCTTTGCGTTTCTGTTCTTTCAATGGAAACTTGTTCCTGTGCTGTACAGTTCGATATAGCATGCTTCAGTTTTCCTGTTACAATAATTGAACAGACGACACGAATGTGAATTAGTTTGCAAAGTTGTGCTTTGCGTTTCTGTTCTTTCGATGGAAACTTGTTTCTTTGCCATATATTTCGATTTATCGCTTTTCAGTTTCCCTTTATTCCTAATTGAGTGAGCGACACACATGTGATTTAGTTTACAAAGCATTGCTTTTCGTTTATGTTCTTTCGTTGGAAACATCTTCCTGTTAGGAACAAGTTAGGGTTAGGGTTAGGGTTAGGGTTATGGTTAGGGTTAGGGTTAGGGTTAGGGGGCTTTAGGGTTAGGGTTAGGGTTATATCACTTTTCAATTTTCCTGTTATAATAATTGAACAGGCGACACGAATGTGAATTAGTTTACAAAGTTGTGCTGTGCGTTTCCGTTCTTTCGATGAAAACTTCTTTCTTTGCCTTACATTTGGATTTATCGCTTTTCAGTTTCCCTGTATTCCTAATTCAGTGAGTGACACACATGTGATTTAGTTTACAAAGTAGAGCTTTGCATTTCTGTTCTACTTTTGGAAACTTGTTTCTGTGCCGTACAGTGTGATATATCACTTTTCAGTTTTCCTGTTATAATACTTGAACGGGCGACATGTATGTGAATTATTTTACGAAGTTGTGCTTTGTGTTTCTCTTCTTTCGATGGAAACTTGTTCCTGTGCTGTACAGTTCGATATATCACTTTTCAGTTTTCCTGTTAAAATAATTGAACGGGCGACAAGTATGTAAATTCGTTTACAAAGTTGTTATTTGTGTTTCTCTTTTTTCGATGGAAACTTGTTTCTGTGCCGTAAAGTGCGAGAAAACATTTTTCAGTTTTCCTGTATGCCTAAATGAGCTAGCAACACACATGTGATTCCATTTAAATGTAGTGCTTTGCTTTTCTGTTTTTTCTTTCGATACTTGTTCCTGTGCTGTACAGTGCGTTATATCACTTTTAAGTTTTCCTGTATTCCTAATTGAGAGAGTGGCACACATGTGATTATTTTACAAATAGTGCTTTGAGTTTATGTTTTTCGTTGGAAACTTGTTCCTGTTAGGAACAAGCTAGGGTTAGGGTTAGGGTTAGGGTTATAGTTAGGTTTATGGTTAGGGTTGGGGTTAGGTGCTTGGGTTAGGTTTAGTTTTAGGTTTAGGTTAGGGTTAGGTTAGAGTTAGGTTTAGGGGCTTGGGGTTAGGGTTAGGGTTAGGGGCTTAGGGTTAGGGATAGGGTTATATCACTTTCCAATTTTCCTGTTATAATAATTGAACAGGCGACACGAATGTGAATTAGTTTACAAAGTTGTGCTTTTGCGTTTCTGTTCTTTCAATGAAAACTTGTTTCTTTTCCGTACATTTGATTTATCTTTTCAGTTTCCCTGTATTCCTAATTGAGTGAGCGTCACACATGTGATTTACTTTACAAAGTAGAGCTTTGTGTTTCTGTTCTACATTTGAAACTTGTTTTTGTCCTATACAGTGTGATATATCACTCTATAGTTTTCCTGTTATAATAATTAAATGGGCGACACATATGTGAATTAGTTTACAAAGTTGTTCTTTGCATTTCTATTCTTTCGATGGAAACTTGTGTCTGTGCATTACAGTATGAGATAACACTTTTCAGTTTCCTGTATTCCTAATTGAGCGAAGCGACACACATGTGATTCCGTTTAAAAGTAGTGCTTTCCTTTCCTGTTCTTTCGTTCGAAAGTTGTTCCTGTGCTGTACAGTGCGTTATATCACTTTTAAGTTTTCCTGTATTCTTAATTGAGCGAGTGGCACACATGTGATTTAGTTTACAAAGTATTGCTTTTCGTTTATGTTCTTTCGTTGGAAACAACTTCCTGTTAGGAACAAGTTAGGTTAGGTTAGGGTTAGGGTTAGGGGTTAGGGTTGTTAGGGTTAGGGTTAGTGTTAGGGGCTTAGGGTTAGGGTTATATCACTTTTCAATTTTCCTGTTATAATAATTGAGCAGGCGACATGTATGTGAATTATTTTACGATGTGGTGCTTTGTGTTTCTGTTCTTTCGATGGAAACTTGTTCCTGTGCTGTACAGTTCGATATATCACTTTTCAGTTTTCCTGTTATAATAATTGAACAGGAGACACAAATGTGCATTAGTTTACAAAGTTGTGCTTTGCGTTTCTGTTCTTCTGTTGGAAAAATGTTTCTGTGCTGTATAGTGTGATATATCACTTTTCAGTTTTCCTGTTATAATAATTGAGCGGGTGACACGTATGTGAATTAGTTTACAAAGTTGTGCTTTTCGTTTCTGTTGTTTTTCGATGGAAACTTGTTTCTGTGCCATAGAGTTCGAGATAACACTTTTCTGTTTTCCTGTATTCCTAATTGAGGGAGTAACACACATGTGATTCCGTTTTAAAAGTAGTGCTTTCCTTTCCTGTTCTTTCGTTATGGAAACTTGTTCCTGTGCTGTACAGTCGTTATATCTCTTTTCAGTTTTCCTTTATTCCTAATTTAGAGAGTGGCACACATGTGATTTAGTTTAAAAGTAGTGCTTTGCATTTATGTTGTTTTCCTTTGAAACATGTTCCTGTTAGGAACAAGTTACAGTTATGGTTAGGGTTAGGGTTAGAGTTAGGGGCTTAGGATTAGGGTTAGAGTAAGGGTTAGGGTTAGGGTTAGGGTTAGTGATTCAGGGTTACAAAGTAGGGTTATATCACTTTTCAGTTTTCTTATTATAATAATTGAGCGGGCGACACAAATGTGAATTAGTTTACAAAGTTGTGCTGTGCGTTTCCGTTAGGGTTCGATGAAAACTTGTTTCTTTGCCTTACATTTAGGATTTATCGCTTTTCAGTTTTCAGTTTTGTATTCCTAATTGAGCGGCGACACACATGTGATTTAGTTTACAAAGTAGTGCTTTGCATTTCTGAACTTCTGTTGGAAACTTGATTCTGTGCTGTACAGTGTGATATATCACTTTTCAGTTTTCCTGTTATCCTAATTGAACGGACGCAAACGTATGTGACTTAGTTTACAAAGTTGTGCTTTTGCGTTTCTGTTCTTTCAATGGAAACTTGTTCCTGTGCTGTACAGTTCGATATAGCACTTTTCAGTTTTCCTGTTACAATAATTGAACAGGCGACACGAATGTGAATTAGTTTGCAAAGTTGTGCTTTGCGTTTCTGTTCTTTCGATGGAAACTTGTTTCTTTGCCATATATTGATTTATCACTTTTCAGTTTTCCTTTATTCCTAATTGAGTGAGGCGACACACATGTGATTTAGTTTACAAAGCATTGTTTTCGTTTATGTTCTTTCTGAAACATCTTCTGTTAGGAACAAGTTAGGGTTAGGGTTGTTAGGGTTTGGTTGGGTTAGGGTTAGGGTTAGGGGCTTAGGGTTAGGGTTAGGGTTATATCACTTTTCAATTTTCCTGTTATAATAATTGAACAGGCGACACGAATGTGAATTAGTTTACAAAGTTGTGCTTTTGCGTTTCTGTTCTTTCGATGAAAACTTGTTTCTTTGCCTTACATTTTGATTTATCTTTTCAGTTTCCCTGTATTCCTAATTCAGTGAGTGTGACACACATGTGATTTAGTTTACAAAGTAGAGCTTTGCATTTCTGTTCTACTTTTAGAAACTTGTTTCTGTGCCGTAAAGTCTTGAGATAACACTTTTCAGTTTTCCTGTATGCCTCATTGAGCAAGCAACACACATGTGTTTAAAAGTAGTGCTTTCCATTTAAAAGTAGTGCTTTGCTTTTCTGTTTTTCTTTCAATACTTGTTCCTGTGCTGTACAGTGCGTTATATCACTTTTATGTTTTCCTGTATTCCTAATTGAGCAAGTGGCACACATTTGATTTAGTTTACAAAGTAGTGCTTTTTGCGTTTATGTTCTTCGTTGGAAACAAGATAGCGTTAGGGTTAGGGTTAGGGTTACAGTGCGAGATAAATCTTTACAAATTTTCCTGTATTCCTAATTGATTAGCGACAAACATGTGATCCCATTTAAAAGCAGAGCTTTGCTTTTCTGTTCTTTTGTTCAAAATTGTTCCTAGGCTTTACAGTGCGTTATATCACTTTTCAGTTTTTCTGTATTCCTAATTGAGCGAGTGGCACACATGTGATTTAGTTTACAAAGTAGTGCTTTGCGTTTATGTTCTTTCGATTTGAAACTTGTTACTGTTAGGAACAAGTTAGGGTTAGGTTAGGGTTAGGCTTAGGTTAGGGTTAGGGTTATTTATTGGTTTGGGTTAGGGTTAGGGTTAGGGTTAGCTTTAGGGGCTTAATTGGTTAGGGTTAGGGTTATATCACTTTTCAGTTTTCTGTTATATAATAATTGAACAGGCGACACAAATGTGAATTAGTTTACAAATTGTCTGTTCGTTTCTGTTCTTTCGATGAAAACTTGTTTCTTTGCCCTACATTTACATGATTTATTGCTTTTCAGTTTTCTGTGTATTCCTAATTGATTGACTTGACACAGTGTGATATGTGACTTTTAGTTTACAAACGTATTGCTTTGCATTTCTGTTCTTTCTGTTGGAAACTTGATTCTGTGCTTTACAGTGTGATATATCACTTTTCAGTTTTCCTGTTATAATAATTGAACGGGCGACACTTAGGTGAATTAGTTTACAAAGTTGTGCTTTGCGTTTCTATTCTTTCGATGGAAACTTGTTTCTCTGCCGTACAGTCTTGAGATAACACTTTTCAGTTTTCCTGTATTCCTAATTGAGCAAGCGACACACATGTGATTCCCTTTAAAAGTATTGCTTTGTTTTTCTGTTCTTTCGTTTGAAACTTGTTCCTGTGCTGTACAGTGCATTATATCTCCTTTCAGTTTTCCTGTATTCCTAATTGAGCGAGTGGCACACATGTGATTTAGTTTACAAAGTAGTGCTTTTCGTTTATTTTCTTTCATTGGGAACCTGTTCTGTGAGGAACAAGTTAGGGTTAGGGTTAGGGTTAGGGTTACACGCTTAGGGTTAGGGTTAGGGTTAGGGTTAGGGTTAGGGTTAGGGTTAGGGGCTTAGAGTTAGGGTTAGGGATATATCACTTTTCAGTTTTCTTGTTATAATAATTGAACGGGCGACACAAATATGAATTAGTTTACAAAGTTGTGCTTTGCGTTTCTGTTCTTTCGATGAAAACTTGTTTCTTTGCCGTACATTTCGATATATCGCTTTTCAGTTTTCCTGTATTCCTAATTGGCGAGCAACACACATGTGATTCCGTTTAAAAGTAGTGCTTTCCTTTCCTGTTCTTTCGTTCGAAACTTGTTCCTGTTAGGAACAAGTTAGTGTTAGGATTAGGGTTAGGTTTAGAGTTAGGGTTAGGGTTAGGATTAGGGTGAGGGTTAGGCTTAGGGTTAAGGGCTTAGGGTTAGGGTGATCGTTATATCATTTTCTGTTTTCATGTTATAATAATTGAACAGGAGACACGAATGTGAATTAGTTTACAAAGTTGTGCTGTGCGTTTCTGTTCTTCTGTTGGAAAAATGTTTCTGTGCTGTATAGTGTGATATATCACTTTTCAGTTTTCCTGTTATAATAATTGAACGCGGGACACGTATGTGAATTAGTTTACAAAGTTGTTCTTTTCCTTTCTGTTCTTTCGATGAAAGTAGGTTCCTCTGCTATACAGTTTGATATATCACTTTTCAGTTTTCCTGTTAAAATAATTGAACGCGTGACACGTATGTGAATTAGTTTACAAAGTTGTGCTTTTCGTTTCTGTTCTTTCGATGGAAACTTGTTTCTGTGCCATAGAGTGCGAGATAACACTTTTCAGTTTTCCTGTATTCCTAATTGAGGGAGTAACACACATGTGATTCCGTTTAAATGTAGTGCTTTCCTTTCCTGTTCTTTCGTTCGTAACTTGTTCCTGTGCTGTACAGTGCGTTATATCTCTTTTCAGTTTTCCTGTATTCCTAATTTAGAGACTGGCACACATGTGATTTAGTTCACAAAGTAGTGCTTTGCATTTATGTTCTATCCTTGGAAACATGTTCCTGTTAGGAACAAGTTAGGGTTATGGTTAGGGTTAGGGTTAGAGTTAGGGGCTTAGGATTAGGGTTAGAGTAGGGGTTAGGGTTAGGGTTAGGGTTAGGAGCTTAGGGTTAGGGTTAGGGTTATATCACTTTTCAGTTTTCTTGTTATAATAATTGAACGGGCGACACGAATGTGAATTAGTTTACAAAATTGTGCTGTCCGTTTCCGTTCTTTCGATGAAAACTTGTTTCTTTGCCTTACATTTCCATTTATTGCTTGTCAGTTTTCTTGTATTCCTAATTGAATGAGCGACACACATGTGATTTAGTTTACAACGTAGTGCTTTGCGTTTCTGTTCTTCTGTTGGAAACTTGATTCTGTGCTGTACAGTGTGATATATCACTTTTCAGTTTTCCTGTTATAATAATTGAACAGGTCACTAATATGAATTAGCTTACAAAGTTGTGCTTTGCTTTTCTGTTCTTTCGATGAAAACTTGTTTCTTTGCTGTACATTTCGTTATATCGCTTTTCAGTTTTCCTGTATTCCTAATTGAGCAAGCGACCCACATATGATTTAGTTTACAAAGTAGTGCTTTGCGTTTTTGTTCTTCTGTTGGAAACTTGATTCTGTGCTGTACAGTGTGATATATCATTTTCAGTTTTCCTGTTATAATAATTGAAGCAGGCGACACTTATGTGAATTAGTTTAAAAGCTGTCCTTTGCATTTCTGTTCGTTTGATGGAAACTAGTTTCTTTGCCTTACAGTCTTGAGATAACACTTTTCAGTTTTTCTGTATTCCTAATGGAGTGAGTGACACACATGTGATTTCGTTTGAACTTACTGCTTTGCTTTTCTGTTATTTTGTTTGAAACTTGTTCCTGTACTGTACAGTTTTCCTGTATTCCTAATTGAGCGAGTGGCACACATGTGATTTATTTTACAATGTAGTGCTTTGCGTTTAGGTTCTTTCGTTGTGAACTTGTTCCTGTTAGGAACAAGTTAGGGTTAGGTTTAGGGTTAGAGTGAGGATTAGGCTTAGGGTTAGGGTTAGTGTTAGGGTTAGGTGTTTAGGGTTAGGGTTAGGGTTATATCACTTTTCAGTTTACCTGTTATAATAATTGAACAGGCGACACGAATGTGAATTAGTTTACAAAGTTGTGCTGTGTGTTTCTGTTCTTTCGATGAAAACTAGTTTCTTTGCTGTCATTTCGATTTTTCGCTTTTCAGGTTCCCAGTATTCCTATTTGAGTGATCAACACACATGTGATTTAGTTTACAAAGATGAGCTTTGCGTTTCTGTTCTTCTGTTGGAAACTTGTTTCTGTGCTGTACAGAATGATATATCAATTTTCAATTTTCCTGTTATAATAATTGACAGGGCGACACATATGTGAATTAGTTTACAAAGTTGTGCTTTGCGTTTCTGTTCTTTCGATGGAAACTTGTTCCTGTACTGTACAGTTCGATATATCACTTTTCAGTTTTCCTGTTATAATAAATGAACGGGCGACACGTATGTGAATTAGTTTACAACGTTGTGCTTTGCGTTTCTCTTCTTTAGATGGAAACTTGTTTCTGTTCCATAAAGTGCGAGATAACACTTTTCACTTTTCCTGTATTCCTAATTGAGCGAGGGACACACATGTGATTCCGTTTAAAAGTAGTGCTTTGCTTTTCTGTTCTTTCGTTCAAAAGTTGTTCCTGTGCTGTACAGTGCGTTATATCACTTTTAAGTTTTCCTGTATTCCTAATTGAGCGAGTGGCACACATGTGATTTAGTTAACAAAGTAGTGTTTTTCGTTTAAGTTCTTTCATTGGTAACTTTTACCTGTTAGGAACAAGTTAGGGTTATGGTTAGGGTTAGGATTACGGTTAGGGTTAGTGGCTTAGGGTTAGGGTGAGGGTTAAATCTCTTTTCAGTTTTTCTGTTATAATAATTGAACAGGCGACACGAATGTGAATTAGTTTACATAGTAGTGCTTTGCGTTTCTGTTCTTCTGTTGGAAACTTGTTCCTGTGCTATACAGTTTGATATATCATTTTCAGTTTTCCTGTTATAATAATTGAACGGGCGACACATATGTGAATTAGTTTACAGAGTTGTGCTTTGCGTTTCAGTTCGTTCGATGGAAACTTGTTTCTGTGCCGTAAAGTGCGAGATAACACTTTTCACTTTTCCTGTATTCCTAATTGAGCAAGCGACACACATGTGATTCCGTTTAAAAGTAGTGCTTTGCTTTTCTGTTCTTTCATTCGAAACTTGTTCCTGTGCTGTACAGTGCGTTATATCTCTTTTCAGTTTTACTGTATTCGTAATTGAGAGAGTGGCACACATGTGATTTAGTTTACAAAGTAGTGCTTTGCGTTTATGTTCTTTCGTTGGAAACTCGTTCCTGTTAGGAAGAAGTTAGGGTTAGTGTTAGGGTTAGGGTTACAATGCGAGATAACACTTTTCGGTTTTCCTGTATTCCTAATTGAGCAAGCGACACACATGTGATTCCGTTTAAAAGTAGTGCTTTGCTTTTCTGTTTTTTTGTTAGAAACTTGTTCCTGAGCTTTACAGTGCGTCATATCACTTTTCAGTTTTCCTGTATTCCTAATTGTGCGAGTGGCACACATGTGATTTAGTTTACAAAGTAGTGATTTTCGTTTATGTTCTTTCCTTGGAAACTTGTTCCCGTTAGGAAAAAGTTAGGGTTAGGGTTAGGGTTAGGCTTAGGGTTAGGGTTAGGGTTAGGGGCTTACTGTTACGGTCAGGGTTAGGGTTTGGGTTAGAGTTAGGGTTATTGGCTTAGGGTTATGGTGAGTGTTATATCACTTTTCAGTTTTCTTGTTATAAAAATTGAACAGGCGACACGAATGTGAATTAGTTTACCATGTAGTGCTTTGCGTTTCTGTTCTTCTGTTGGAAACTTGTTTATATGCTGTACAGTGTGATATATCACTTTTCAGTTTTCCTGTTATAATAATTGAACGAGCGACATGTATGTGAATTAGTTTGCAAAGTTGTGCTTTTCGTTTCTGTTCTTTCGATGGAAGCAGGTTCCTGTGCTGTACAGTTCGATATATCACTTTTCAGTTTTCCTGTTATAATAATTGAACGGGCGACACGTATGTGAATTAGTTTAAAATGTTGTGCTTTGCGTTTCTCTTCTTTCCATGGAAACTTGTTTCTCTGATATAAAGTTGGAGATAACACTTTTCAGTTTTCCTGTATTCCTAATTGAGCGAGTGACACACATGTGATTCCGTTTTAAAGTAGTGCTTTGCTTTTCTGTTCTTTCGTTCGAAACTTGTTCCTGTGCTGTACAGTGTGTTATACCACTTTTTTTTTTTTTTGTATTTTTAAAATTTTCTTTTTATTTATTTATTTTTTTAGGTTTAATACCTATTGTTTCTTTTTTTTTTTTCAATGCAGTTTATTCAGGAACCTTGAACAATCATCTGACCCTGGGGAAAGCCAGCCCTCAGCTTAAATAGCCTCTGGGCAGCCAGCCCAGGCATGCCGCTTGGGCAAAGCAGATAGATCCACATACATGGAAGCAAGCCAGATCCTCAGCCTTAGCCAAATATGGAACTGTTTGTGACAGAGAGCACTCACCATCGGGAAGGTGGAAGGCAGAATCCAGCTCCATCTTTAAGGCATAGCATTCCGCAGCTCTCTACAGTTCCCCCTTTTTGTTTTCGACGCATCAGGCAAGAGTAGAGGTCTGATCTCTAATGTTAGAAATAAATTGGGACTTTGTACCGATGTTCATTTAGGTGTCATCCACCCCAAGAGCATCAGACCCGTCCGATAACTTTTTCTCAGAGGCGGGACCTGGGGCATCAACCCGCATGCAATCAGACATGCTCTTTTGTGGGTCCAAAGCGGTGACCCTGAGTGCAGTGCTTCGCCTCGCATCCTGAGCGTAACATTTTGGCTTTTTATGGTAGCCAACCATGCTTGGGGAGAATGTCCTGCTTCAATGGCTGTAAAGGCCTGAATGATCATGGCTGCATCACACTGTTGTGAGACTCTAATCTTGCATATATACCACAGGCAAACCAAGGAGACCAACACCAGAAGGCCTGCTAACGCTCCCATGCCCGCCCATTCCTTCAGATGATTCATGGCTGCAGCAATCCATGATGATAATCCTGTGGCTAGTCCTGTGTCCACTCTGGTAGAATTTACTGTGACAATGGCCACTCTCAGCTGCTCCATCGTAGTATCAAATTCTCCAGTCCAATTACCTAAAATATAGCTCGACAATTGTTTAGACAGATTTGCAGCACAGGAAAAATTCTCATGTTATATGCTAGTGACTCCAAGTCCAGCATATTTTCATTGACACCAGTGGAGTGTTTTGCCATAGGGTATCAATTTCCTCCTGCATGAGGTCAATCCTCTGATTGCACACCATCAAGGTTCCTTTTAGATATATCACTTTTAAGTTTTCCTGTATTCCTAATTGAGAGAGTGGCACACATGTGATTTAGTTTACAAAGTAGTGCTTTGCGTTTATGTTCTTTCTTGGAAAATTGTTAGGGTTAGGGTTAGGGTTAGAGTTAGGGGCTTAGGGTTAGGGTTAGGGTTAGGGATAGGGCTATCGTTAGGGTTAGGGTTAGGGTTAGGTTTAGGGGGTTAGGGTTAGGATTAGGGTTAGGGTTACGGTTATATCACTTTTTAGTTTTTCTGTTATAATAATTGAACGGGCGACACGTATGTGAATTAGTTTACAAAGTTGTGCTTTGCGTTTCTGTTCTTTCTATGGAAACTTGTTTCTGTGCCATAAAGTGCGAGAAAACACTTTTCAGTTTTCCTGTATTCCTAATTGAGCAAGCGACACACATGTGATTCCGTTTAAAAGTAGTGCTTTGCTTTTCTGTTCTTTCGTTGAAAACTCGTTCCTGTGCTGTACACTGCGTTATATCTCTTTTCAGTTTTCCTGTATTCCTAATTGAGCGAGTGGCACACATGTGATTTAGTTTTCAATGTAGTGCTTTGCGTTTCTGTTCTTTCCTTGGAAACTTGTTTCTGTGCCATAGAGTGTGAGATAACATTTTTCAGTTTTCCTGTATTTCTAATTGAGCAAGCGACACACATGTGATTTCGTTTAAAAGTAGTGCTTTCCTTTCCTGTTCTTTCGTTCGAAATTATGGTTAGGGTTAGGGTGAGGGTTAGGGTTAGGGCTAGGGGCTTAGGGTTAGGGTGAGGGTTATATCACTTTTCAGTTTTCATGTTATAATAATTGAACAGGAGACACGAATGTGAATTAGTTTACAAAGTTGTGCTGTGCGTTTCTGTTCTTCTGTTGGAAACTTGTTTCTCTGCTGTATAGTGTGATATATCACTTTTCAGTTTTCCTATTATAATAATTGAACGGGCAACACATATGTGAATTAGTTTACAAAGTTGTGCTTTTCCATTCTGTTATTTCGATGAAAGCAGGTTCCTTTGCTATACAGTTCGATATATCACTTTTCAGTTTTCCTGTTAAAATAATTGAACTCGTGACACGTATGTGAATTAGTTTACAAAGTTGTGCTTTTCGTTTCTGTTCTTTCAATGGAAACTTGTTTCTGTGCCATAGAGTGCGAGAAAACACTTTTCAGTTTTCCTGTATTCCTAATTGAGCGAGCAACACACATGTGATTCCGTTTAAAAGTAGTGCTTTCCTTTCCTGTTCTTTCGTTTGAAACTTGTTCCTGTGCTGTACAGAGCGTTATATCTCTTCTCAGTTTTCCTGCATTCCTAATTGAGAGAGTGGCACACATGTGGTTTAGTTCACAAAGTAGTGCTTTGCGTTTATGTTTTTTCCTTGGAAACATGTTCCTGTTAGGAACAAGTTAGGGTTAGGTTTAAGGTTAGGGGCTTAGGGTTAGGGTTAGGGTTAGGGTTAGGGTTAGGATTAGGGTTATATCACTTTTCAGTTTTTCCTGTTATAATAATTGAACAGGCGACACGAATGTGAATTAGTTTACAAAGTTGTGCTTTGCGTTTCTGTTCTTTCGATGAAAACTTGTTTCTTTGCCCTACATTTCGATTTATCGCTTCTCAGTTTCCCTGTATTCCTAATTGTGTGAGCGACACACATGTGATTTAGTTTACAAAGTATTGGTTTTCGTTTCTGTTCTTCTGTTGGAAACTTGTTTCTGTGCTGTATAGTGTGATATATCACTTTTCAGTTTTCCTGTTATAATAATTGAGCAGGCGACACGTATGTGAATTAGTTTACAAAGTTGTGCTTTTCGTTTCTGTTCTTTCAATGGAAGCAGATTCCTGTGTGCTATACAGTGCGTTATATCTCTTTTCAGTTTTCCTTTATTCCTAATGAGCGAGTGGCACACATGTGATTTAGTTTAAAAGTAGTGCTTTGCGTTTCTGTTATTTTCGTTGGAAACTTGTTCCTGTTAGGAACAAGTTAGGGTTAGGATTAGGGTTAGGGTTAGTGTTAGGGTTAGGGTGAGGGTTAGGGTGAGGGTTAGGGTTAGGGTTAGGGTTAGGGTTAGGGGTTAGGGTTAGGGTTAGGGTTAGAGTTAGGGACTTAGGTTTAGGATTAGGGTTATATTACTTTTCAGTTTTCCTGTTATAATAATTGAAGAGGCGAGACTTATGTGAATTAGTTTACAAAGTTGTGCTTTGCGTTTCTGTTCTTTCAATGGAAACTTGTTTCTGTGCCATAGAGTCTTGAGATAACACTTTTCAGTTTTGCTGTATTCCTAATTGAGCAAGTGACACACATGTGATTCCGTTTAAAAGTAGTGCTTTCCTTTCTTGTTCTTTCGTTCGAAACTTGTTCCTTTGCTGTACAGTGCGTTATATCTCTTTTCAGTTTTCCTGTATACCTAATTGAGAGAGTGGCACACATGTGATTTAGTTTACAAAGTATTGCTTTTCGTTTATGTTCTTTCGTTGGAAACTTGTTCCTGTTAGGAACAAGTGAGGGTTAGGGTTAGGGTTAGGGTTAGGGTTAAGGGTTAGGTTAGGGTTAGGGTTAGGGCCTTAGGGTTAGGGTTAGTGTTAGGTCAGGGTTAGGGTTAGGGGCTTACGGTTAGGAGTAGGGTTATATCACTTTTCAGTTTTCCTGTTATAATAATTGAACAGGCGACATGAATGTGAATTAGTTTACAAAGTTGTGCTTTGCGTTTCTGTTCTTTCGTGAAAACTTGTTTCTTTGCCATACATTTCGATTTATTGCTTTTCAGTTTCCCTGTATTCCTAATTGAGTGAGCGACACACATGTGATTTAATTTACAAAGTAGAGCTTTACATTTCTGTTCTACTTTTGGAAACTTGTTTCTGTGCCATACAGTGCGAGATAATACCTTTCAGTTTTCTTGTATGACTAATTGAGCAAGCGACACACATGTGATTCCATTTAAAAGTAGTGCTTTGCTTTTCTGTTTTTTCTTTTGATACTTGTTCCTGTGCTGTACATTGTGTTATACCACTTTTAAGTTTTCCTGTATTCCTAATTGAGCGAGTGGCACACATTTGATTTAGTTTACAAAGTAGTGCTTTGCGTTTATGTTCTTTCATTGGAAACTTGTTCCTGTTAGGAACAAGTTAGGGTTAGGTTTAGGGTTAGGTTTAGGGTTAGGGTTAGGGGCTTAGGGTAAGAGTTAGGGGTAGGGTTAGGGTTAAGGGTTTAGGGTTAGGGTGAGGGTTATATCACTTTTCAGTTTTCATGTTATAATAATTGAACAGGTGACACGAATGTGAATTACTTTACAAATTTGTGCTGTGCGTTTCTGTTATTTTGTTGGAAACTTGTTTCTGTGCTGTATAGTGTGATATATCACTTTTTAGTTTTCCTGCTATAATAATTGATAGGGCAACACATATGTGAATTAGTTTACAAAGTTGTGCTTTTTGTTTCTCTTCTTTCAATGGAAGCAGGTTCCTGTGCTGTACAGTTCGATTCCTAATTGAACGAGCAACACAAATGTGATTTAGTTTACAAAGTTGTGACTTTCCTTTCTATTTTTTTGATGGAAACTTGTTTCTGTGCACTACAGTGCAAGATATCACTTTTCAGTTTTTCTGTATTCTTATTTGAACAGGCCACACACATGTGATTTAGTTTCCAAAGTTGTAATTTACATTTCTCTTCTTTCATTGGAAACTTGTTTATGTGCACTACAGTGCAGATATCACTTTTCAGTTTTCCTGTATTCCTAGTTGAACGTGCGACACAAATGTGAATTAGTTTACAAAGTTGTGACTTTCCTTTCTATTTTTTGGTGGAAACTTGTTTCTTAGCACTACAGTGCAAGATATCACTTTTCAATTTTTCTGTATTCCTAATTGAGAGGGCTATACACATCTTACTTAGATTACAAATTTGTGCTTTACATTTCTGTTCTTTCATTGGAAACTTGTTTCTGTGAGGTACAGTCTTGAGATATCACTTTTCAGTTTTCCTGTATTCCTAATTGAGCAGGCAACACAAATGTGATTTATTTTCCAAAGCTCTGCTTTGTGTTTATGTTCTTTCATTGGGAACTTCTTTCTGTGCTCTATAGTGGGAGATATCACTTTTCAGTTTTCCTGAATTCCTAATTGAGCAGAGCAACACAAATGTGATTTATTTTACAAAGTTGTGACTTTCCTTTCTATTCTTTTGGTGGAAACTTGTTTCTGTGCACTACAGTGCAAGATATCACTTTTCAGTTTTTTCTGTATTCCTATTTGAACAGGGGACACACATGTGATTTAGTTTCCAAAGTTGTAATTTACATTTCTCTTCTTTCGTTGGAAACTTGTTTCTGTGCACTACCGTGCAGATATCACTTTTCACTTTTCTTGTATTCCTAGTTGAACGGGTGACACAAATGTGATTTAGTTTACAAAGTTTTGCTTTGTCTTTTTTTTTTTTTTTTTTTTTGAAACTTCTTTCTGTGCACTACAGTGGGAGATATCACTTTTCAGTTTTCCTGTATTCCTAATTGATCGGGCAACAGACATGTGATTTAATTTTCAAAGTTGTGCTTTGCCTTTCTTTTCTTTTGTTGGAAACTTATTTTTGTGTGCACTACAGTGGGAGATATAACTTTTCAGTTTTCCTGTATTCCTAATTGAATGGGCAACATACACGTTACTTAGTTTACAAAGTTGTGCTTTACATTTCTCTTCTTTCGTTGGAAACTTGTTTCTGTGTGCTACACTGCAAGATATCACTCTTCAGTTTTCCTGTATTCCTAATTGAATGGTTGACACACATGTTACTTAGTTTACAAAGCTGTGCTTTACATTTCTGTATTTTCGATGGAAACTTCTTTCTGTGCTCTCAAGTGGGAGATATCACTTTTCAGTGTTCCTGTATTCCTAATGGAGCATTTGACACACATGTGATTTAGTTTGTGAAGTTGTGCTTTGTGTTTCTGTGCTTTCATTGGAAACTTCTTTCTGGGCTCTAAAATGGGAGATATCACTTTTCAGTTTTCCTGTATTCCTAATTTAGCGGGCAACACTAATTTGATTTAGTTTAAAAAGTTTTGCTTTGCCTTTCTATTCTTTTGTTGGAAACTTGTTACTGTGCACCACAGTGCAGATATCTCTTTTCAGTTTTCCTGTATTCCTTATTGAAGGGGACGACAAATGTGATGTAGTTTACAAAGTTGTGACTTTCCTTACTATTCTTTTGGTGGAAACTTGTTTCTGTGCACTACAGTGCAGATATCACTTTTCAGTTTTCCTGTATTCCTAGTTGAGCACGGGAGACACAAATGTGATTTAGTTTACAAAGTTGTGACTTTCCTTTCTATTCTTTTGTGGAAACTTGTTTATGTGCACTACAGTGCAAGATATCACTTTTCAGTTTTTCTGTATTCCTATTTGAACAGGGGACACACATGTGATTTAGTTTCCAAATTTGTAATTAACATTTCTCTTCTTTTGTTGGAAATTTGTTTCTGTGCACTACAGTGCAGATATCACTTTTCAGTTTTCCTGTATTCCTAGTTGAACGGGCGACACAAATGTGATATAGTTTACAAAGTTGTGACTTTCCTTTCTATTCTTTTTTTGGAAACTTGTTTCTGTGCTCTCAAGTAGGAGATATCACTTTTCAGTTTTCCTGTACTCCTAATGGAACGGGTGACACAAATGTGATTTAGTTTACAAAGTTTTGCTTTGCCTTTCCGGTTTTTTTTTTTTTTTTTGAAACTTCTTTCTGTGCACTACCGTGGGAGATATCACTTTTCAGTTTTTCTGTATTCCTAATTGATTGGGCGACAGACATGTGATTTAATTGTCAAAGTTGGGCTTTGCCTTTCTGTTCTTTTGTTGGAAACTTATTTCTGTGTACTACAGTGGGAGTTATAACTTTTCAGTTTTCCTGTATTCCTAATTGTGCAGGCGACATACATGTTACTTAGTTAAAAAGTTGTGCTTTACATTTCTGTTCTTTCCTTGAAATTTTTTTTTCTGTGAGGTACAGTCACGAGATATCATTTTCAGTTTTCCTGTATTCCTAATTGAGCGGGTGACACACATGTGATTTACTTTTCAAAGTTGTGCTTTGCCTTCCTGTTCTTTTGTTGAAACTTATTTTTGTGTGCACTACAGTGGGAGATATAACTTTTCATTTTTCCCGTACTCCTACTTGAATGGGCAACATACATGTTACTTACTTTAAAAAGTTGTGCTTTATATTTCTGTTCTTTCATTGGAAACTTGTTTCTGTGAGGTACAGTGCAAGATATCAGTTTTCAGTTTTCCTGTATCCTAATTGAAGGCGACACAGATGTGATTTATTTTCCAAAGCTCTCTTTTTGCGTTTATTTTCTTTCATTGGAAAATTCTTTCTGTGCTATAAAGTGGGAGATATCACTTTTCAGTTTTCCTGTATTCCTGATTGAACGGGCGACACAAATGTTATTTAGTTTACACAGTTGTGACTTTCCTTTCTATTCTTTTGGTGGAAACTTGTTTCTGTGCACTACAGTGGGAGATATGACTTTTCCGATTTCCTGTATTCCTAATTAAACGGATGACACACATGTTACTTAGTTTACAAATTTGTGCTTTACATTTCTGTATTTTCGTTAGAAATTTCTTTCTGTGCTCTCAAGTGGGAGATATCACTTTTCAGTTTTCCTGTATTCCTAATCGAACTGGCAACACACATGTGATTTAGTTTTCCAAAGTTGTGCTTTACCTTTCTATGCTTACATTGAAAACTTCTTCCTGTACTCCAAAGTGGAAGATATCACTTTTCAATTTTCCTGTATTCCTAATTGTGCAGGTGACACACATGTTACTTAGTTTACAAAGTTGTGCTTTACATTTCTGTTCTTTCATTGGAAACTTGTTTTTGTGAGGTACAGTGCAAGATATCACTTTTCAGTTTTCCTGTATTCCTATATGAACGGGCGACACACATGTGATTTAGTTTCCAAAGCTGTGCTTTGCGTTTCTGTTCTTTTATTGGAAACTTCTTTCTGTGCTCTGAATTGGGAGATACCAATTTTCAGTTTTCCTGTATTCCTAATTGAGAGGGCTATACACATCTTACTTAGATTACAAAGTTGTGCTTTACATTTCTGTTCTTTCATTGGGAACTTTTTTCTGTGCTCTAAGGAGGGAGATATCACTTTTCAGTTTTCCTGTATTCCTAATTAAGCGGGCGACACAAATGTGATTTAGTTTCCATAGTTGTGCTTTGCGTTTATGTTCTTTCATTGAAACTTCTTTCTGTGCTGTAAAGTGGGAGATATCACTTTTCAGTGTTCCTGTATTCCTACTTGAACGGGCGACACAAATGTGATTTAGTTTACAAAGTTGTTACTTTCCTTTCTATTTTTTTGATGGAAAATTTTTTTCTGTGCACTGCAGTTCAAGATATCACTTTTCAGTTTTTCTGTATTCCTATTTGAAAGTGCGACACAGATGTGATTTATTTTCCAAAGCTCTGCTTTGTGTTCATGTTCTTTCATTGGGAACTTCTTTCTGTGCTCTAAAGTAGGAGATATCACTTTTCACTTTTCCTGTATTCCTAATTGAATGGGCAACACTCATGTTACTTAATTTACAAATTTGTACTTTAAATTTCTCTTCTTTCGTTGGAAACTTGTTTCTGTGTGCTACACTGCCAAATATCACTCTTCAGTTTTCCTGTATTCCTAATTGAACGAGCAACAATGTGATTTAGTTTACAAAGTTGTGACTTTCCTTTCTATTCTTTTTGTGGAAACATGTTTCTGTTTTCTACAGTGGGAGATATAACTTTTCAGTTTTGCTGTATTCCTAATTGAACGGGCAACAGTCATGTTACTTAGTTTACAAATTTGTACTTTACATTACTTTTCTTTCGTTGGAAACTTGTTTCTGTGTGCTACACTGCAAGATATCACTCTTCAGTTTTCCTGTATTCCTAATTGAAATGGTTGACACACATGTTACTTAGTTTACAAAGTTGTGCTTTACATTTCTGTATTTTTGATGGAAACTTCTTTCTGTGCTCTCAAGTGGGGATATCACTTTTCAGTTTTCCTGTATTCCTAATGGAGCAGGCGACACACATGTGATTTAGTTTTGAAGTTGTGCTTTGTGTTTCTGTGCTTTCATTGGAAACTTCTTTCTGTGCTCTAAAATGGGAGATATCACTTTTCAATTTTCCTGTATTCCTAATTTAGCGGGCAACACTAATTTGATTTAGTTTAAAAAGTTTTGCTTTGCCTTTCTATTCTTTTGTTGGAAACTTGTTTCTGTGCACCACAGTGCAGATATCTCTTTTCAGTTTTCCTGTAATTCCTTATTGAAGGGGCGACAGGAATGTGATTTAGTTTACAAAGTTGTGTCTCTCCTTTCTATTCTTTTGGTGGAAACTTGTTTCTGTGCACTACAGTGCAGATATCACTTTTCAGTTTTCCTTTATTCCTAATTGAACAGGATGACACAAATGTGATTTAGTTTACAAGGTTGTGACTTTATATTTCTTTTCTTTCATTGGAAACTTGTTTTATGTGCACTACAGTGCAAGATATCACTTTTCAGTTTTCCTGTATTCCTAATTGAACAGGGGGACACACATGTGATTTAGTTTCCAAAGTTGTAATTAACATTTCTCTTTTTTGTTGAAATTTGTTTCTGTGCACTAAAATGCAGATATCACTTTTCAGTTTTCCTGTATTCCTAATTGAAAGGGCTATAAACATGTGATTTAGTTTACAAAGTTGTGACTTTACATTTCTGTTCTTTCATGAAATGGAAACTTGTTTCTGTGAGGTACAAGTAGGAGATATCACTTTTCAGTTTTTTCCTGTATTCCTAATTGAACGGGTGACACAAATGTGATTTAGTTTACAAATTTTGCTTTGCCTTTACATTTCATTTTTTTTTTTGGAAACTTCTTTCTGTGCACTACAGTGGGAGATATCACTTTTCAGTTTTCCTGTATTCCTAATTGATTGGGCGACACAAATGTGATTTATTTTCAAAGTTCTGCTTTGTGTTTCTGTTCTTTCATTGGAAACTTCTTTCTGTACTAAAGTGGGAGATATCACTTTTCAGTTTTCTGTATTCCTAATTGTTGAGGCAACACAAATGTGATTTATTTTCCAAAGTTGTGACTTTCCTTTCTATTCTTTTGTTGGAAACTTGTTTCTGTGCACTACAGTGCAAGATATCACTTTTCAGTTTTTCTGTATTCCTATTTGAACAGGGGACACACATGTGATTTACTTTCCAAAGTTGTAATTTACATTTCTGTTCTTTCTTTGGAAACTTGTTTCTGTGAGGTACAGTGCAGATATCATTTTCAGTTTTCCTGTATTCCTAATTGAGCGGGTGACACACATGTGATTTAGTTTACAAAGTTTGTGCTTTGCCTTTCTGTTCTTTTGTTGGAAACTTATTTTTGTTTGCACTACAGTGGGAGATATAACTTTTCAGTTTTCCCTGTATTCCTAATTGAATGGGCAACATACATGTTACTTACTTTACAAAGTTGTGCTTTACATTTCTGTTCTTTCATTGGAAACTTGTTTCTGTGAGGTACAGTGCAAGATATCAGTTTTCAGTTTTCCTGTATTCCTAATTGAAGGGGCGACACAGATGTGATTTATTTTCCAAAGCTCTGCTTTGTGTTTATTTTCTTTCATTGGAAAATTCTTTCTGTGCTCTAAAGTGGGAGATATCACTTTTCAGTTTTCCTGTATTCCTGATTGAACGGGCGACACAAATGTTATTTAGTTTACACAGTTGTGACTTTCCTTTCTATTCTTTCATTGGAAACTTGTTTCTGTGCACTACAGTGGGAGATATGACTTTTCAGTTTTCCTGTATTCCTAATTAAATGGATGACACACATGTTACTTATTTTACAAATTTGTGCTTTACATTTCTGTATTTTTGTTAGAAATTTCTTTCTGTGCTCTCAAGTGGGAGATATCACTTTTCAGTTTTCCTGTATTCCTAATTGAACTGGCAACACACATGTGATTTAGTTTCCAAAGTTGTGCTTTACCTTTCTATGCTTTTACATTGAAAACTTCTTCCTGTACTCCAAAGTGGAAGATATCACTTTTCAATTTTCCTGTATTCCTAATTGTGCAGGTGACACACATGTTACTTAGTTTACAAAGTTGTGCTTTACATTTCTGTTCTTTCATTGGAAACTTGTTTTTGTGAGGTACAGTGCAAGATATCACTTTTCAGTTTTCCTGTATTCCTATATGAACGGGCGACACACATGTGATTTAGTTTCCAAAGCTGTGCTTTGCGTTTCTGTTCTTTTATTGGAAACTTCTTTCTGTGCTCTGAATTGGGAGATACCAATTTTCAGTTTTCCTGTATTCCTAATTGAGAGGGCTATACACATCTTACTTAGATTACAAAGTTGTGCTTTACATTTCTGTTCTTTCATTGGGAACTTTTTTCTGTGCTCTAAGGAGGGAGATATCACTTTTCAGTTTTCCTGTATTCCTAATTAAGCGGGCGACACAAATGTGATTTAGTTTCCATAGTTGTGCTTTGCGTTTATGTTCTTTCATTGGAAACTTCTTTCTGTGCTGTAAAGTGGGAGATATCACTTTTCAGTGTTCCTGTATTCCTACTTGAACGGGCGACACAAATGTGATTTAGTTTACAAAGTTGTTACTTTCCTTTCTATTTTTTTGGTGGAAAATTTTTTTCTGTGCACTGCAGTTCAAGATATCACTTTTCAGTTTTTCTGTATTCCTATTTGAAAGTGCGACACAGATGTGATTTATTTTCCAAAGCTCTGCTTTGTGTTCATGTTCTTTCATTGGGAACTTCTTTCTGTGCTCTAAAGTAGGAGATATCACTTTTCACTTTTCCTGTATTCCTAATTGAATGGGCAACACTCATGTTACTTAATTTACAAATTTGTACTTTAAATTTCTCTTCTTTCGTTGGAAACTTGTTTCTGTGTGCTACACTGCAAAATATCACTCTTCAGTTTTCCTGTATTCCTAATTGAACGAGCAACACAAATGTGATTTAGTTTACAAAGTTGTGACTTTCCTTTCTATTCTTTTTGTGGAAACATGTTTCTGTTTTCTACAGTGGGAGATATAACTTTTCAGTTTTGCTGTATTCCTAATTGAACGGGCAACAGTCATGTTACTTAGTTTACAAATTTGTACTTTACATTACTTTTCTTTCGTTGGAAACTTGTTTCTGTGTGCTACACTGCAAGATATCACTCTTCAGTTTTCCTGTATTCCTAATTGAATGTTTGACACACATGTTACTTAGTTTACAAAGTTGTGCTTTACATTTCTGTATTTTTGATGGAAACTTCTTTCTGTGCTCTCAAGTGGGGGATATCACTTTTCAGTTTTCCTGTATTCCTAATGGAACGCGCGACACACATGTGATTTAGTTTACGAAGTTGTGCTTTGTGTTTCTGTGCTTTCATTGGAAACTTCTTTCTGTGCTCTAAAATGCGAGATATCACTTTTCAATTTTACTGTATTCCTAATTTAGCGGGCAACACTAATTTGATTTAGTTTAAAAAGTTTTGCTTTGCCTTTCTATTCTTTTGTTGGAAAATTGTTTCTGTGCACTGCAGTGCAGATATCTCTTTTCAGTTTTCCTGTAATCCTAATTGAACGGGCGACACGAATGTGATTTAGTTAACAAAGTTGTGTCTCTCCTTTCTATTCTGTTGGTGGAAACTTGTTTCTGTGCACTACAGTGGGAGATATCACTTTTCAGTTTTCCTTTATTCCTAATTGAACGTATGACATACATGTTACTTAGTTTGCTAGGTTGTGCTTTATATTTCTTTTCTTTCATTGGAAACTTGTTTCTCTGAGGTACAATGCAAGATATCACTTTTCAATTTTCCTGTATTCCTAATTCAACGGGTGACACACATGTGATTTAGTTTCCAAAGTTGTGCTTTTCGTTTCGGTTTTTTTATTGGAAACTTCTTTCTGTGCTCTAAAATGGGAGATATCACTTTTCATTTTTCCTGTATTCCTAATTGAAAGGGCTATAAACATCTTACTTAGATTACAAAGTTGTGCTTTACATTTCTGTTCTTTCATTGGAAACTTGTTTCTGTGAGGTACAGTGCGAGATATCACTTTTCAGTTTTCCTGTTATCCTAATTGAGCGGGCAACACACATGTTACTTAGTTTACAATTTTGTACTTTACATTTCATTTCTTTCGTTGGAAAATTGTTTTTGTGAGGTACAGTACAAGGTATCACTTTTCAGTTTTCCTGTATTCCTAACTGAACTGATGACACAAATGTGATTTATTTTCCAAAGCTCTGCTTTGTGTTTATGTTCTTTCATTGGGAACTTCTTTCTGTGCTCTAAAGTGGGAGATATCACTTTGCAGTTTTCCTGTATTCCTAATTGAATGAGCAACACAAATGTGATTTATTTTACAAAGTTGTGACTTTCCTTTCTATTCTTTTGGTGGAAACTTGTTTCTGTGCACTACAGTGCAAGATATCACTTTTCAGTTTTTCTGTATTCCTATTTGAACAGGGGACACACATGTGATTTACTTTCCAAAGTTGTAATTTACATTTCTCTTCTTTCTTTGGAAACTTGTTTCTGTGCACTACAGTGCAGATATCACTTTTCAGTTTTCCTGTATTCCTAGTTGAACGGGCGACACAAATGTGATATAGTTTACAAAGTTGTGACTTTCCTTTCTATTCTTTTGTTGGAAACTTGTTTCTTTGCACTACAGTGCAAGATATCACTTTTCAGTTTTTCTGTATTCCTAATTGAGAGGGCTATACACATCTTACTTAGATTACAAATTTGTGCTTTACATTTCTGTTCTTTCATTGGAAACTTGTTTCTGTGAGGTACACAAAGGAGATATCACTTTTCAGTTTTCCTGTATTCCTAATTGAACGGGCGACACAAATGTGATTTATTTTCCAAAGCTCTGCTTTGTGTTTATGTTCTTTCATTGGGAACTTCTTTCTGTGCTCTCAAGTGGGAGATATCACTTTTCAGTTTTCCTGTATTCCTAATGGAACGGGCGACACACATGTGATTTATTTTCCAAAGTTGTGGTTTGTGTTTCTGTGCTTTCATTGGAAAATTCTTTCTGTGTTCTAAAATGGGAGATATCACTTTTCAGTTTTCCTGTATTCCTAATTTAGCGGGCGACACTAATTTGAATTATTTTAAAAAGTTTTGCTTTGCCTTTCTCTTCTTCTGTTGGAAACTCGTTTCCGTGCACTACAGTGCAGATATCTCTTTTCAGTTTTCCTGTATTCCTAATTGAACGGGCAACAGAAATGTGATTTAGTTTACAATGTTGTGACTTTCCTTACTATTCTTTTGGTGGAAACTTGTTTCTGTGCACTACAGTGGGAGATATCACTTTTCAGTTTTCTTGTATTCCTAATTGAACGGGCAACATACATGTTACTTAGTTTACAAAGTTGTGCTTTACATTTCTCTTCTTTCGTTGGAAACTTGTTTCTGTGTGGTACAGTGCAAGATGTCACTTTTCAGTTTTCCTCTATTCCTAATTGAACGGTCGACACACATGTTACTTAGTTAACAAAGTTGTGCTTTACATTTCTGTATTTTCGATGGAAACTTCTTTCTGTGCTCTCAAGTGGGAGATATCACTCTTCAGTTTTCCTGTATTCCTAATTGAGAGGGCTATACACATCTTACTTAGATTACAAAGTTGTGCTTTACATTTCTGTTTTTTCATTGGGAACTTTTTTTCTGTGCTCTAAAGAGGGAGATATCACTTTTCAGTTTTCCTGTATTCCTAATTATGCGGGCGACACAAATGTGATTTAGTTTCCAAAGTTGTGCTTTGCGTTTATGTTCTTTCATTGGAAACATCTTTCTGGGCTCTAAAGTGGGAGATATCACTTTTCAGTTTTCCTGTATTCCTACTTGAACGGGCGACACAAATGTGATTTAGTTTACAAAGTTGTTACTTTCCTTTCTATTTTTTTGGTGGAAACTTTTTTTCTGTGCACTACAGTGCAAGATATCACTTTTCAGTTTTTCTGTATTCCTATTTGAAAGTGTGACACAGATGTGATTTATTTTCCAAAGCTCTGCTTTGTGTTTATGTTCATTCATTGGGAACTTCTTTCTGTGCTCTAAAGTGGGAGATATCACTTTTCACTTTTCCTGTATTCCTAATTGAATGGGCAACACTCATGTTACTTAGTTTACAAATTTGTATTTTACATTTCTCTTCTTTCGTTGAAAACTTTTTTCTGTGTGCTACACTGCAAAATATCACTCTTCAGTTTTCCTGTATTCCTAATTGAATGAGCAACACAAATGTGATTTAGTTTACAAAGTTGTGACTTTCCTTTCTATTCTTTTTGTGGAAACATGTTTCTGTTTTCTACAGTGGGAGATATAACTTTTCAGTTTTGCTGTATTCCTAATTGAACGGGCAACACTCATATTACTTAGTTTACAAATTTGTACTTTACATTTCTCTTCTTTCGTTGGAAACTTGTTTCTGTGTGCTACACTGCAAGATATCACTCTTCAGTTTTCCTGTATTCCTAATTGAATGTATGACACACATGTTACTTAGTTTACAAAGTTGTGCTTTACATTTCTGTATTTTCGATGGAAACTTCTTTCTGTGCTCTCAAGTGGGAGATATCACTTTTCAGTTTTCCTGTATTCCTAATGGAACGGGCGACACACATGTGATTTAGTTTACAAAATTGTGACTTTCCTTTCTATTCTTTTGGTGGAAAATTGTTTCTGTGCACTACAGTGGGAGATATCACTTTTCAGTTTTCCTGTATTCCTAATTGAACCGACGACACACATGATACTTAGTTTGCAAAGTTGTGCTTTATATTTCTTTTTTCTTTCATTGGAAACTTGTTTCTGTGCACTACAGTGGGAGATATCACTTTTCAGTTTTCCTGTATTCCTAATTCAACGGGTGACACACATGTGATTTATTTTCCAAAGTTGTGCTTTTCGTTTCTATTCTTTTATTGGAAACTTCTTTCTGTGCTCTAAAGAGGGAGATATCACTTTTCATTTTTTCCTGCATTCCTACTTAAGAGGGCTATAAACATCTTACTTAGATTAAAAAGTTGTGCTTTAAATTTCTGTTCTTTCATTGAAACTTGTTTCTGTACAGGATGACACAAATGTGATTTTGTTTCCAAAAATTTTTTTTGCAGAACAGTTCGAGATATCTCTTTTCAGTTTTCCTGTATTCCTAATTGCAAACACATGATGATTCCCTTTACAAAGATGCTTTGATTTTGTTTTCAAAAATTTGTTTTTTGATGTAACAGTTTTCGATATATGACCTTTCAGTTTTCCTGTATTCCTAATTGAGAGAGCAACACACATTTGATTCCCTTTACAAAGTAGTGCTTTGCTTTCCTGTTCTTTTTTGGAAACTTGTTCCTGTGATGTAGAGTTCTGTATATCACTATTCAGTTTTCATGTATTCCTAATTGAGCCAGCCACACACATTTGATTTAGTTTACAAAACTTGTTCCTATGTTTCTGCTCTTCAGTTGGAAACTTGTTTCTCTGCAGTACAGTTCTATATATCACTTTTCAGTTTTCCTGTATTCCTAATTGAGCCAGAGACACATGTGTGATTTATGTTCTTTTTTGTTGAAAACTTGTTCCTGTTAGGAACAAGTTAAGTTAGGGTTAGGTTAGGTTAGGGTTAGGGTTAGGTTAGGTTAGGGTTAGCGTTAGGGTTAGGGTTAGGGTTAGGGTTATATCACTTTGCAGTTTTCCTGTTATAATAATTGAACAGGCGACACGTATGTGAATTATTTTACAAAATTGTGCTTTGCGTTTCTGTTCTTTCGATGAAAACTTGTTTCTTTGCCATACAGTTAGATATATGACTTTTCAGTTTTCTTGTATTCCTACCTGAGCGAGCGACACACAGGTGATTTAGGTTACAAAGGAGTGGTTTGCGTTTATGTTATTTCGATGGAAACTTGTTTCTGTGCTTGCTGTACAGGGCGAGATAAGACTTTTTAGTTTTCCTGTATTCCTAATTGAGCGAGCGACACACATGTGATTTAGTTTGCAAAGTAGTGCTTTGCGTTTATGTTCTTTCAATGGAAACTTGTTCCTGTTAGGAAAAACTTAGGGTTAGGGTTAGGGTTAAGGTTAGGGGCTAGGGTTATGGTTAGGGGTTAAGGTTAGGGTTAGGTTAGGGTTAGGTTATATCACTTTTTAGTTTTCCTGTTATAATAATTGTACAGGCGACACGTTTGTGAATTAGTTTACAAAGTTGTGCTTTGCGTTTCTGTTCTTTCGATGTAAACTTTTTTCTTTGCCATACAGTTCGATATATCACTTTCCAGTGTTCTTGTATTCCTACCTGAGCGAGCAACAGACATGTGATTTAGTTTACAAAGGAGTGCTTTGTGATAATGTTCTTTCGTTGGAAACTTGTTCCTGTTAGGAACAATTTAGGTTAGGGTTAGTGTTAGGGTTAGGCTTAGGGTTAGGTTAGTTTTAGGGTTAGGGTTAGGGTAGGGTTAGGTTACGGTTAGGTTTAGGTTAGGGTTAAGGTTAGGTTACGGGGGTTAGGGTTAGGGTTAGGGTTAGGGGTTAGGGTTAGGGTTAGGGGTTAGAGTTAGGGTTAGGGTTAGGGTTATATCACTTTTCAGTTTCCCTGTTACAATAATTGCACAGGCGACACGTATTTGAATTAGTTTACAAAGTTGTGCTTTGTGTCTCTGTTCTTTCGATGAAAACTTGTTTTTGTGCTCTACAGTGTGAGATAACACTTTTAAGTTTTCCTGTATTCCTAATTGAGCGAGCGACACACATGTGATTTAGTTTACAAAGTAGTGGTTTGCCTTTCTGTTCTTCTGTTGCAAACTTGTCTCTGTGCTGTACAGTGCGATATATCACTTTTCAGTTTTCTTGTTATAATAATTGAACAGGCGACACATATGTGAATTAGTTTATGAAATTGTGCTTTATGCGTTTCTGTTCTTTCAATGTAAGCTTGTTTCTGTGCCATAGAGTGCGTAGATAACACTTTTCAGTTTTCCTGTATTCCTAATTGAGCGAGCGACACACATGTGATTCCCTTTACAAAGTAGTGCTTTGCTTTCCTGTTCTTTTGTTGGAAACTTGTTCCTGTGATATAGAGTGCGCTATATTACTTTTCAGTTTTCCTGTATTCTTAATTGAGCGAGCGACACACATGTGATTTAATTTACAAAGTAGTGCTTTGTGATTATGTTCTTTTGTTGGAAACTTGTTCCTGTGAGGATCAAGTTAGGGTTAGGTTAGGTTAGGTTTGGGGTTAGGGTTATATTAGGGTTAGGGTTAGGGTTAGAGTTAGGGTTAGGGGTTAGGGTTAGGTTAGGGTCACGGTTAGGTTTTGGGGTTAGGGTTAGGGTTTGGATTAGGTTATACCACTTTTCAGTTTTCCTGTTATAATAATTGAACAGGTGACAGTTACGTGAATTAATTTAGAAAGTTGTGCTTTTGCAGTCTGTTCTTTTGATGGAAACTTGTTTCTGTGCAGTACAGTGTGAGATAACACTTTTCAGTTTTCCTGTATTCCTAAGTGAGCTAGCGACACACATGTGATTTAGTTTACAAAGTAGTGGTTTGTAGGAACAAGTTAGGGTTAGGGTTAGGGTTAGGGTTAGGGTTAGGGTTAGGGGTAAGGATTAGGTTAGGTTAGGGTTAGGGTTAGGGTTTGTGTTAGGGTTAGGTAGGGTTAGGGTTAGGTTAGGGATATGTTTATGGTTATATCACTTTTCAGTTTTCCTGTTACAATAATTGAAAGGTGACACATATGTGAATTAGTTAACAATGTTGTCCTTTCTGTTTCTGTTCTTTCGATGAAAACTTGTTTCTTTTGCTGTTCAATATATCATTTTTCAGTTTTCCTGTATTCCTAATTGAGCAAGTGACACACATGTGATTTAGTTTACAAAGTAGTGGTTTGCGTTTCTGTTCTTCTGTTGGAATCTTGTTCCTGTGCTGTACAGTTTTTATATCACTTTTCAGTTTTCCTGTTATAATAATTGAACTGGCGACATGTATGTGAATTAGTTTACAAAGTTGTGCTTTGCTTTTCTATTCTTTTGATGAAAACTTGTTTCTGTGCCATACAGTGTGAGATAACACTTTTCAGTTATCCTGTATTCCTAATTGAGTAAGCAACACCCATGTGATTCTGTGTTTAAAAGTAGTGCTTTGCTTTTCTGTTCTTTCGTTGGAAACTTGTACCTGTGCTATACAGTGTGATGTATCCCTTTTCAGGTTTCCTGTTATAATAATTGAACAGGCGACACGAATGTGAATTAGTTTACAAAGTTGTGCTTTGTGTTTCTGTTCTTTCGATGAAAATTTGTTTCTTTGCTGTACAATTCGATATATTACTTTTCAGTTTTCTTGTATTCCTAATTGAGCGAGCAATACAAATGTGATGCCATTTAAAATTAGTGCTTTCCTTTTCTGTTCTTTTGTTTGAAACTTGTTCCTGTGCTGTACAGTGCGATATATCACTTTTCAGTTTTCCTGTATTCCTAATTTAGAGAGTGACCCACATGTGATTTAATTTTCAAAGTAGTGCTTTGTGTTTCTGTTCTTCTGTTGGAAACTTGTTTCTGTGCCATACACTGCGATATATCACTTTTCAGTTTCCCTGTCTTCCTAATTGTGCGAGCGACACACATGTGATTTAGTTTACAAAGTAGTGTTTTCCTTTTCTTTTCTTTATTTCGAATCTTGTTCCTGTGCTGTACAGTGCGATATATCACTTTTCAGTTTTCCTGTTATAATAATTGAACGTGTGACACGTATGTTAATTAGTATACAAAGTTGTGCTTTGCCTTTCTTTTATTTCGATGGAAACTTGTTTCTCTGCCATACAGTGCGATATATCACTATTCAGTTTTCCTGTATTAATATTTGAGCGAGCAACACACATGTGATTCCGTTTAAAAGTAGTGATTTGTTTTTCTGTTCTTTCTTTCTTAACTTGTTTCTGTGCTTTACAGTGCGATATATCACTTTCCAGTTTTCCTGTATTCCTTATTGAGTGAGTGACACACATATGATTTAGTTTACAAAGTAGTGCTTTGTGTTTATGTTCTTATTTTTGGAAACTTGTTCCTGTTAGGTTTAGGAACAAGTTAGGGTTAATGTTACTGTTAGGTTAGGGTTAGGTTTAGGGTTAGGTTTTAGGTTAGGGTTAGGGTTAGGGTTAGGGTTAGGGTTAGGGTTAGGGTTAGGGTTAGGGTTAGGGTGTTTGGGTTAGGTTAGGTTAGGTTTATATCACTTTTCAGTTTTCCTGTATTAATAATTGAGCGAGCGACACACATGTGATTCTGTTTAAAAGTAGTGATTTGTTTTTCTGTTCTTTAGATCTAAACTTGTTCCTGTGCTGTACAGTTCAATATATCACTTTTCAGTTTTCCTGTGTTCCTAATTGAGCGAATTACACCATCCCTGCTGTAGTGACCACCCTGAAATCTCCAGCTGCAGCAAGACCTCAGAACCTGGCAGTGACAGCAGCACAGAACTGGCGGAACACAACAAAGGAGCAGGGCCAAACCAGAGAGCAAAGAGCCCCGGATACCACGATCTCTGCCCGGAAACCTGCCTGTAAGTGAGTGCACCCTTTAGAATCTGCAGTTCCCCAGATCCTGGGTCCTTCTAAATCAGAAGCCAGGCATCGAATCCCCCTCCCACCCACATACCCACTTTGGGAGACAGAGGGTCACTACGACATTGAAGTTCCTGCCCTGTGGGCCTGATTGAGGAGTTAAGACAGTTAATGCCAGAAATTGCGCTGCGATCATCATTAGCGACTGTGACATATACAGTGCAGTGCCCCTCCCACACACTCAAGGGTTCAACATTAGCCATCACTCTGTCCCTCGAGAAACTCATCCACGCATACTTACACACACAGACACACACACACACGCACGCCGCACACACGCTTGCATTTGCACCGTTTGGGCCTGCATACTTTCCTCCCACAGGTACAGCTAGTCCTCAGCACACGCTGAGAGTGCTCAGCTTCCTGAAGAACTCTCCAGATACCAGAGAGAGACAGCACCAGTCTGATCTGCAGAATCCAAAAACAAACAGGGAAGGTTTCAGATAAGTCAATGGCCAGGGGTAGGCGAAAGAACACTTCCAACATAAATCAGGACATCATGACTTCACCAGCAAACCCCAAAATCGATGGATACTCCAATTCAGCAGAAGCACAGGAAAATGATTTTAAAGCCATGCTTGCCCAATTATTTGAGGCTCATAAGGAGGAAATGAACAAGTCTTTCAAAGAAATGGCCAGTCAATTGAGGCAAAGAAAGAAGAAATAGACAATATCCTTAAAGAAACACAGGCAAACATAGCCAAACAAATAGATACACAAGTAGAGGAAAAATTAGTGGCATATAAGAAGGAAATGAAAAAAGAAATAGAGGCCATGGTAGAAAGTCAGGAATCCAAATTCAAACACATGAAAGAAATGGTGCAAGGCATGAAAACAGAATTAGAATCAATAAAGAAAACACAAAATGAGAAAACTCTTGAGCTGGAGAACTTGGAGAAAAGATCAGGAACCACAAAAGTAAGCATCACCAACAGAATACAAGAGATGGAAGAGAGAATCTCTGGAGCTGAAGACACACTTGCAGAAATGGATACTTCTCTCAAAGAAAAAGTAAAATCAGAAAAGTTCCAATCACAAAATATCCAAGAAATCAAGGATGCTATGAAAAGACAAAATCTAAGAATAATAAGAATTCATGAAAAAGAAGACTCCAGACTCCAGAAAATATTTTCAAAAAAATCATACAAGAAAATTTTCCCAACTTAAAGAAAGAGATGTCCATAAATATACAGGAGGCCTACAGAACTCCAAATAGACTAGACCAGAAAAGAAACACATCACGTCACATCATAGTCAAAACACTAAATCTACAGAAAAAGAAAAGATATTAAAAGCAGCAAGGGAAAAAGGCCAAGTAACATATGAAGGTAGAGCTATCAGAATCACACCAGACTTCTCATCAGAAACTATGAAAGCCAGAAGGGCCTGGGCAAGTATCATGGAGACTCTAAGAGATCACAAGTGTCAACCCAGACTACTATACCCTGCAAAGCTTTCAATCAACATAGATGGAGAAAACAAAATATTCCATGACAAAACTAAGTTTACACAATGTCTACACTGCAAACCATCCCTACAGAAGATACTAGAAGGAAAACTCCAATCCAATGAAAACAAACTCACCCAAGAAAACAGGGCATACAGATAATGTCCCAACAAAAATGAAAAGAAAACAAGCAATGAAACAGGGTTAGATCATCAACTCCATTACAAAAGGAACTAACATGCATTGGTCACTATTATCTATCAATATCAATGGACTCAACTCACCAATAAAAAGACACAGGCTAACAGAATGGTTAAGGAAACAGGATCCAACATTCTGTTGCATCCAAGAAACACACCTATGCAACAAAGACAAACATTACCTCAGAGTAAAGGGCTGGAAAACTGTTTTTCAAGCAAATGGTTCCAGAAAACAAGCTGGAGTAGCCATCCTAATATCTAATAAAATAGACTTTCAACCCAAGTTAATAAAAAAAGATAAGGAGGGCCACTATATTCTCATCAAAGGAAAAATCCTCCAAGAGGACATCACAATCTTGAATATCTATGCCCCAAATACAAGAGCACCGACATTCGTAAATGAAACATTATTAAAGCTTAAATCATACATTGATCCTAATACCTTAATAGTGGGAGACTTCGACACTCCACTCTCACCAAGGGACAGATCAACTAGACAGACACCAAATAGGGAAATAAAAGCACTCACAGAATTCCTAAATCAAATGGACCTAATAGACGTCTACACATCATTTCACCCAAACTCAAAACAGTACACCTTCTTTTCAGAACCGCATGGAACCTTTTCCAAAATAGACCATATAGTGGGTCACAAAGCAAGCCTCAACAGATACAAAAGGATTGAAATAATCCCTTGTATACTATCTGACCACCATGGACTAAAGCTAGACATCAACAACAACAGAAACAACAAAAAGGCGACATGCACATGGAAACTGAACAACTTACTACTCAATGACAGCTGGGTTAAGGAAGAAATAAAGAAAGAAATTAAAGACTTCCTAGAATTCAATGAAAAGGAAGGCACAACATACCCAAATTTATGGGACACATTGAAAGCAGTGCTCAGAAGAAAATTTATGGCACTAAGTGCCTGCAAGAAGAAATTGTGAACATCACATACAAACAACTTAATGGCCCAACTGAAAACCCTAGAAAAAAAAGAAGCAGATACACCCAAGAGGAGCAGACGGCTGGAAATAATCAAACTAAGGGCTGAAATCAATCAACTAGAAACAAATAAAACTATCCAAAGAATCAATGAGACAAAAAGCTGGTTCTTTGAGAAAATCAACAAGATAGACAAACCCTTAGCCAAACTAACTAAAAAGCAGAGGGAAACTATCCAGATCAGCAAAATCAGAAATGAAAATGGGGACATAACCACAGACATTGAGGAAATCCAAACAATTATTAGGTCATACTACAAAAGCCTATATGCCACAAAATTTGAGAATCTAAATGAAATGGATAATTTTCTTGAAAGATTCCATCTACCAAAACTAAGTCAAGATCAGGTAGAAAGACTGAATAGCCCTATATCTCCCAAGGAAATCGAAGCAGTCATTAACAGACTCCCCTCCAAAAAAAGCCCCGGACCAGATGGCTTCAGCCCAGAATTCTACAAGACCTTCAAAGAAGTGCTAACTCCAATTCTCCTCAAGCTATTCCACAAAATAGAAACAGAAGGAACACTACCAAACTCATTCTATGAAGCCACAGTCACCTTAATACCTAAACCACACAAAGACCCAACAAAAAAAGAGAACTTCAGGCCTATCTCTCTTATGAACATTGATGCAAAAATACTCAATAAAATACTTGCAAACCGAATCCAAGAACATATCAAAGATATCATCCACCATGACCAAGTAGGCTTCATCCCAGGCATGCAAGGGTGGTTCAACAAACGGAAATCCATCAATGTAATCCACTACATAAACAAACTGAAGGACAAAAACCACATGATCATCTCCTTAGATGCCGAAAAAGCATTTGACAAAGTCCAACACCCATTCATGTTTAAAGACTTGGAGAGATCAGGGATACAAGGCACATACCTAAACATAGTAAAGGCAATATATAGCAAGCCTATAGCTAACATCAAACTCAATGGAGAGAAACTTAAATCAATCCCACTGAAATCAGGGACAAGACAAGGCTGTCCATTGTCCCCATATCTCTTCAACATAGTACTTGAAGTCCTAGCCAGAGCAATAAGACAACTAAAGGAGATCAAGGGGATAGAAATCGGAAAGGAAGAGGTCAAAGTGTCACTATTTGCAGATGATATGATAGTATACATGAGCGACCCCAAAAATTCAACCAGAGAACTCCTTCAGCTGATAAACACCTTCAGCAAGGTGGCAGGATACAAAATCAACTCAAAAAATCAGAAGCCCTCCTATATACCAAAGACAAAAAGGCTGAGAAAGAAATTAGGGAAACAACACCCTTCACAATAGCCACTAATAACATAAAGTACCTTGGTGTGACTCTAACCAAGCAAGTGAAAGACCTGTTTGAGAAAAAAAAAACTTCAAGTCTCTGAAGAAAGAAATCGAAGAAGATATCAGAAGATGGAAAGATCTCCCGTGCTCATGGATTGGTAGGATTAACATTGTGAAAACGGCCATACTGCCAAAAGCAATCTACAGATTCAATGCAATTCCCATCAAAATACCAACTCAATTCTTTACAGACCTCGAAACAAAGATTCTCAGCTTCATATGGACAAACAAAAAACCCAGAATCTCCAAAACGATCCTGTACAACAACAGATCATCTGGAGGTATCTCCATTCCTGATCTCAAGCTGTACTACAGGGCAACAGTAATAAAAACTGCATGGTATTGGCATAGAAACAGAAAGGAGGATCAATGGAACCACATAGAAGACACAGAAATAGATCCACACACCTATGAATACTCGATATTTGACAAAGAAGCCAAATCCATTCAATGGAAAAAAAGACAGCATCTTCAACAAATGGTGCTGGACAAACTGGATGTCTACATGCAGAAAAATGAAAATAGATCCATATTTATCACCCTGCACAAAACTAAAGTCAAAGTGGATCAAGGACCTCAACATAAAACCAGATACCCTAAATCAATTGGAAAAAAGGTGGGTAACAGCCTAGAACTCATTGGCACAGGAGACAACTTCCTGAACAGAACACCAACAGCACAGGCTCTAAGAGCAACAATCAATAAATGGGACCTCATGGAACTGAAAAGTTTCTGTAAAGCAAAGGATACCGTCATCAAAACAAAACGACTGCCTACAGATTGGGAAAGAATCTTCACTAACCCTTTATCTGACAGAGGACTAATATCCAGTATATACAAAGAACTGAAGAAGCTGAAAAGCAGCAATCCAAGTAATCAAATTAAAAAATGGGGAACAGAGCTAAACAGAGAATTCTCAACAGAGGAATATCGAATGGCAGAAAAACACTTAAAGAAATGCTCATCCTCATTAGTCATCAGGGAAATGCAAATCAAAACGACCCTGAGATATCACCTACACACCCATCAGAATGGCCAAGATGAAAAACTCAAGCGATAACACATGCTGAGAGGTTGTGGAGAAAGGGGAACCCTCCTCCACTGCTGGTGGGAATGTAAACTGGTACAACCACTCTGGAAAACTATCTGGCACTTTCTAAGACAAATAGGAATAGTGCTTCCTCCAGACCCAGCTATACCACTGCTAGGTATATACCCAAAGTTTGTTCAAGTACACAAAAAAGACACTTGCTCAACCATGTTTATAGCAGCTCTATTTGTAATAGCCAGAACCTGAAACAACCCAGATGTCCATCAAAGGTGGAATGGGTACAGAAATTGTGGTATTTTTATACAATGGAATACTACTCAGCAATCAAAAAAGAGGAAATCATGAAATTTGCAGGCAAATGGTGGAATCTAGAAAAGATCATTCTGAGTGAAATATCCCAGAAGGAGAAAGACAAACATGGGATATACTCACTTATATAGACCTATAAGATATGATAAACATAATGAAATCTATACACCTAAAAAAGATAATCAATTGAGCGGACATGGGGTAAGATGATCAATCCTCGTTTAGAAAGACAGATGGGATGTGCATTGAATGTATGACAGGAGTCTACTGAGCGCATCTGAAAGACTCTAACTAGCAGTGTTTTCAAAGCAAAGACTCATGACCAAACCTTTGGCAGAGTACAGGGAATCATAAGAAAGAAGGGGAGTTAGTCTGATGGGGAAACGATAGGAGCTCCACAAGGACCAAATATATCTGGGCACAGGGTCTTTTCTGAGACTGGCATTCAACCAAGGACCATGTATGGATATAACCTAGAACCTCCGCTCAGATGTAGCCTGTGGTAGCTCAGTAACCAATTGGTTTCCCAAAGTGAGGGGACCAAGGACTATTTCTATCAGGAACCCAATGACTGGCACTTTGGTCTCCCCACCCCCGAAGGGAGGAGAAGTCCTGTTAGGCCACAGAGGAGGGCTTTGCAGCCAGTCCTGAAGATACCTGATAAAATAGGATCAGATGAAAGGGGAGGAGGTACCCCTTTCAGTGGAATTGGAAATGGGCACGGTGGAGATGAGGGAGGGAGGGAGGGACTGGGAGGGAATGAGGGATCGGGACACGGCTAGGATACAGAGTTAATAAAATGTAACTGATGAATAAAAAAAAAGTAGTGATTTTTTCTTCTGTTCTTTCGTTCTAAACTTGTTCCTGTGCTGTACAGTGGGATACATCACTTTTCAGTTATCCTGTATTTCTAATTTACCAAGTGACACACATGTGATTTAGTTTACAAAGTAGTCCTTTGCGTTTATGGTCTTTCCTTGGAAACTTGTTCCTGAACAAGTTAGAGTTAGGTTAGGTTAGGGGTTAGGTTTAGGTTAGGTAGGGTTAGGGTTAGGGTTAGGGTTAGGTTAGGGTTATATCACTTTTCAGTTTTCCTGTTATAATAATTGAACAAGCAAAAGGTATGTGAACTAGTTTACAAAGTTGTGCTTTATGTTTCTGTTCTTTTTCGATGGAAACTTGTTTTTATGTGCCATAAAACTTTTCAGTTTTCCTGTAGTCCTAATTGAGCCAGCAACACACATATGATTTAGTTTACAAAGTAGATAAAACAGGTTAGGTTAGCATTAGGGTTAAGGTTTTCAGTTTTTCCTGTAGTCCTAATTGAGCCAGCAACACACAATACACATGTGATTTAGTTTACAAAGTAGCTTTGCATTTCTGTTCTTCTTTTGGAAACTTGTTCTTTCATTGATAAACTTTTGTTTTCCCTGTTATTAGTTTACAAAGTTGTCAGGTTTCAGTTCTTCTTTTGGAAACTTGTTTCTGTGCTGTACAGTGTGATATATCACTTTTCTGTTTTACAGTTATAATGTTAATTAGTTTACAAAGTTATGCTTTGCATTTCTGTTCTTTAGTTTATGTTACAGGCGAGATAAAACTTTTCAGTTTTCCTGTAGTCCCTAATTGAGCCAGCAACACACATATGATTTAGTTTACAAAGTAGTTTTCATTTATGTTCTTTCATTGGAAACTTGTTCCTGTTAGGAACAAGTCAGGGTTAGGGTTAGGGTTAGGGTTAAGGTTAGGGTTAGGGTTTAGGTTAGGGTTAGGGTTAGGGTGTTAGGGTTAGGGTTAGGGTTAGGTTAGGGGTTAGGGGGTTAGGGTTAGGGTTAGGGTTAGGGTTAGGGTTAGCGTTAGGGGTTAGGAATAGGGTTAGGGTTAGGGTTAGGGTTAGGGGGTTAGGGTTAGTGTTATGGTTATATCACTTTTCAGTTTTCCTGTTATAATAATTGAACGGGCGACACGAATGTGAATTAGTTTACAAAGTTGTGCTTTGCATTTCTGTTCTTTCCATGGAAACTTGTTTCTGTGCCATACACTGTGATATATCACTTTTCAGTTTTCCTGTATTCCTAATTGAGCAAGCGACACACATGTGATTTAGCTTACAAAGTAGTGCTTTGCTTTTCTGTTCTTTCATTCGAAAGTTGTTCCTGTGCTGTACAGTGCGATATTTCACTTTTCAATTTTCTTGTTATAATAATTGAACGGGCGACACATATGTGAATTAGTTTACAAAGTTGTGCTGTGTGTTTCTGTTCTTTCGATGGAAACTTGTTTGTGTGCCGTACAGTGCGATATATCACTTTTCAGTTTTCCTGTATTTCTAATTTAGCGAGTGACACAAATGTGATTTAGTTTACAAAGTAGTGCTTTGGGTTTATGGTCTTTCCTTGGAAAATTGTTCCTGTTAGGAACAAGTTAGGGTTACTGTTAGGTTAGGGTTAGGGTTAGGGTTAGGGTTAGGGTTAGGGTTAGGGTTATATCACTTTTCAGTTTTCCTGTTATAATAATTGAACAGGCGACACATATGTTAATTAGTTTACAAAGTTTACAGTTTTCCTGTATTACTAATTGAGAGAGCAATACACATGTGATTTAGTTTACAAAGTAGTGCTTTGCATTTCTGTTCTTCTTTTGGAAACATGTTTCTGTGCTGTACAGTGTGATATATCACTTTTCAGTTTTCCTGTTATAATAATTGAACAGGCTACACGTATGTGAATTAGTTTACAAAGTCATGCTTTGCGTTTCTGCTCTTTCGATGGAAACTTGTTTCTTTGCCGTACAGTTTCGATATATCACTCTTCAGTTTTCCTATATTCCTAATTGAGCGAGCGACACACATGGGATTTAGTTTACAAAGTAGTGCTTTGCGTTTATGTTCTTTCTTTGGAAACTAGTTCCTGTTAGGAACAAGTCAGGGTTAGGGTTAGGGTTAGGGTTAGAGTTAGGTTAGGTAGGGTTAGGGTTAGTGTTAGGGTCAGGGTTAGGGGTTAGTATTAGGTTAGGTAAGGGTTAGGGGGTTAGGGTTAGGGTTAGTGTTACGGTTAGAATTAGGGTTAGGGTAGGGCTAGGTTTAGGGTTAGGGTTAGAGTTAGGGTTTAGGATTAGGGTTAGGGTTAGGTTAATGGTTATGGGGTTAGGGTTAGTGTTAGGGTTATATCACTTTTCAGTTTTCCGGTTATAATAATTGAAAGGGCGACACGAATGTGAATTAGTTTACAAAGTTGTGCTTTGCATTTCTGTTCTTTCCATGGAAATTTGTTTCTGTGCCATACACTGTGATATATCACTTTTCAGTTTTCCTGTATTCCTAATTGAGCAAGCGACACACATGTGATTTAGCTTACAAAGTAGTGCTTTGCTTTTCTGTTCTTTCGTTCGAAAGTTGTTCCTGTGCTGTACAGTGCGATATTTCACTTTTCAATTTTCTTGTTATAATTATTGAACGGGCGACACGTATGTCAATTAGTTTACAAAGTTGTGCTATGTGTTTGTGTTCTTTCGATGGAAACTTGTTTGTGTGCCGTACAGTGCGATATATCACATTTCAGTTTTCCTATATTTCTAATTTAGCGAGTGACACACATGTGATTTAGTTTACAAAGTATTGCTTTGGGTTTATGGTCTTTCCTTGGAAACTTGTTCCTGTTAGGAACAAGTAAGGGTTACTGTTAGGGTTAGGGTTAGGGTTAGGGTTAGGGTTATATCACTTTTCAGTTTTCCTGTTATAATAATTGAACAGGCGACACGTATGTTAATTAGTTTACAAAGTTTATACTTTTCCTGTATTACTAATTGAGAGAGCAATACACATGTGATTTAGTTTACAAAGTAGTGCTTTGCATTTCTGTTCTTCTTTTGGAAACTTGTTTCTGTGCTGTACAGTGTGATATATCACTTTTCAGTTTTCCTGTTATAATAATTGAACAGGCTACACTTATGTGAATTAGTTTACAAAATTATGCTTTGCGTTTCTGTTCTTTCGATGGAAACTTGTTTCTTTGCCGTACAGTTTCGATATATCACTTTTCAGTTTTCCTGTATTCCTAATTGAGCGAGCGACACACATGTGATTTAGTTTACAAAGTAGTGCTTTGCATTTATGTTCTTTCTTCGGAAACTAGTTCCTGTTAGGAACAAGTCAGGGTTAGGGTTAGGGTTAGGGTTAGAGTTAGGGTTAGGTAGGGTTAGGGTTAGTGTTAGGGTCAGGGTTGGGGGTTAGTATTAGGGTTAGGTATGGGTTAGGGGTTAGGGTTAGGGTTAGTGTTATGGTTAGAATTAGGGTTATGGTAGGGCTAGGTTTAGGGTTAGGGTTAGAGTTAGGGTTTAGGATTAGGGTTAGGGTTAGGGTTATGGTTATGGGGTTAGGGTTAGTGTTAGGGTTATATCACTTTTCAGTTTTCCTGTTATAATAATTGAACAGTTGACACGTATGTGAATTAGTTTACAAAGTTGTGCTTTTCGTTTCTGTTCTTTCGAAGAACACTTGTTTCTTTGCCTTACAGTTTCGATATATCACTTTTCAGTTTTCCTGTTATAATAATTGAACAGGTAACACGTATGTGCATTAGTTTACAAAGTTGTTCTTTGCGTTTCGGTTCTTCTTTTGGAAACTTGTTTCTGTGCTGTACAGTGTGATATATCACTTTTCTGTTTTCCAGTTATAATGATTGAACAGGCGACACGTATGTGAATTAGTTTACAAAGTTATACTTTGCATTTCTGTTCTTTCGATGGAAACTTGTTTCTGTGCCATACAGGCGAGATAAAACTTTTCAGTTTTCCTGTAGTCCTAATTGAGCCAGCAACACACATATGATTTAGTTTACAAAGTAGTGCTTTTTCGCTTTATGTTCTTTCGTTGGAAACTTGTTCCTGTTAGGAACAAGTCAGGTTAGGGTTAGCGTTAGGGTTAAGGTTAGGGTTAGGTAGGCCTAGGTTTAGGGTTAGGGTTAGCGTTAGGGGTTAGGTTAGGTTAGGGTTAGGGTTAGGGTTAGGGTTAGGGGGTTAGGGTTAGTGTTATGGTTATATCACTTTTCAGTTTTCCTGTTTTAATAATTGAACGGGCGACACGAATGTGAATTAGTTTACAAAGTTGTGCTTTGCATTTCTGTTCTTTCCATGGAAACTTGTTTCTGTGCCATAGACTGTGATATATCACTTTTCAGTTTTCCTGTATTCCTAATTGAGCAAGCGACACACATGTGATTTAGCTTACAAAGTAATGCTTTGCTTTTCTGTTCTTTCGTCGAAAGTTGTTCCTGTGCTGTACAGTGCGATATTTCACTTTTCAATTTTCTTGTTTTAATAATTGAACGGGCGACACGTATGTGAATTAGTTTACAAAGTTGTGCTGTGTGTTTCTGTTCTTTCGATGGAAACTTGCTTGTGTGCCGTAGAGTGCGATATATCACTTTTCAGTTTTCCTGTATTTCTAATTTAGCGAGTGACACACATGTGATTTAGTTTACAAAGTAGTGCTTTGGGTTTATGGTCTTTCCTTGGAAACTTTTTCCTGTTAGGAACAAGTTAGGGTTACTGTTAGGGTTAGGGTTAGGGTTAGGGTTAGGGTTAGGGTTATATCACTTTTCAGTTTTCCTGTTATAATAATTGAACAGGCGACACGTATGTTAATTAGTTTACAAAGTTTACAGTTTTCCTGTATTACTAATTGAGAGAGCAATACACATGTGATTTAGTTTACAAAGTAGTGCTATGCATTTCTGTTCTTCTTTTGGAAACTTGTTTCTGTGCTGTACAGTGTGATATATCACTTTTCAGTTTTCCTGTTATAATAATTGAACAGGCTGCACTTATGTGAATTAGTTTACAAAGTCATGCTTTGCGTTTCTGTTCTTTTCGATGGAAACTAGTTTCTTTGCTGTACAGTTTCGATATATCCCTCTTCAGGTTTCCTGTATTCCTAATTGAGCGAGCGACGACACACATGGGATTTAGTTTACAAAGTCGTGCTTTGCGTTTATGTTCTTTCTTTGGAAACTAGTTCCTGTTAGGAACAAGTCAGGGTTAGGGTTAGGGTTAGGGTTAGAGGGTTAGGGTTAGGGTAGGGTTAGGGTTAGTGTTAGGGTCTGGGTTAGTGGGTTAGTATTAGGGTTAGGTAAGGGTTAGGGGTTAGGGTTAGGGTTAGTGTTACGGTTAGAATTAGGGTTAGGGTAGGGCTAGGTTTAGGGTTAGGGTTAGAGTTAGGGTTAGGGTTATGGTTATGGGGTTAGGGTTAGTTTTAGGGTTATATCACTTTTCAGATTTCCTGTTATAATAATTGAACAGTTGACACGTATGTGAATTAGTTTACAAAGTTGTGCTTTTCGTTTCTGTTCTTTCGAAGAAAACTTGTTTCTTTGCCTTACAATTTCGATATATCACTTTTCAGTTTTCCTGTTATAATAATTGAACAGGTAACACGTATGTGCATTAGTTTACAAAGTTGTGCTTTGCGTTTCTGTTCTTTCTATAGAAACTTGTTTCTGTGCCGTACACTGGGATATATCACTTTTTAGTTTTCCTGTATTCCTAATTGAGCAAGCAACACTCATGTGATTCTGTTTAAAAGTAGTGCTTTGCTTTTCTGTTGTTTCGTTCGAAACTTGTTCCTGTGTGGTACACTATGATATATCACTTTTCAGTTTTCCTGTTATATTAATTGAAGAGGCGACACGAATGTGAATTAGTTAACAAAGTTGTGCTTTCCGTTTCTATTCTTTCCATGGAAACTTGTTTCTGTGCCATACACAGTGGTATATCACTTTTCAGATTTCCTGTATTCCTATTTGAGCAAGCGACACACATATGATTCCGTTTAAAAGTAGTGATCTGTTCTGTTCTTTCATTCTAAACTTGTTCCTGTGCTGTACAGTGCAATATATAACTTTTCAGTTATCCTGTATTTCTAATTTAGCAAGTGACACATATGTGATTTAGTTTACAAGTAGTGCTTTGCTTTTCTCTTCTTTGGTTCAAAACTTGTTCCTGTGCTGTACAGTGCGATATATCACTTTTCAGTTTTTCTGTATTCCTAATTGAACTAGTGACACACATGTGATTTAGTTTACAAAGTAGTGCTTTGCGTTTAGGTTCTTTCCTTGGAAACTTGTTCCTGTTAGGGACAAGTTAGGGTTAGGGTTATTGTTAGGGTTAGGGTTAGCGTTAGGGTAGGGTTAGGTTTAGGGTTAGGGTTAGCGTCAGGGGTTAGGATTAGGGTTAGGGATAGGGTTAGGGTAAGGGGGTTAGGGTTAGGGTTAGGGTTATATAACTTTTCAGTTTTCCTGTTATAATACTTGAACAGGCGACAAGTATGTGAATTAGTTTATAAAGTTTTGCTTTGCGTTTCTGTTCTTTCGATGGAAACGTGTTTCTGTGCCATATACTGGGATATATCACTTTTCAGTTTTCCTGTATTCCTAATTGAGCGAGTGACACACATGTGATTCTGTTAAAAGTAGTGCTTTTTGCTTTTCTGTTCTATCGTTCTAAACTTGTTCCTGTGCTGTACAGTGCGATATATCACTTTTCAGTTTTCCTGTATTCATAATTGAGCGAGTGAAACACATGTGATTTACTTTACAGAGTAGTGTTTTGCATTTATGTTCTTTCCTTGAAACCTGTTAGGAACAAATTAGGGTTAGGGTTAGGGGTTAGGGTTAGGGTTAGTGTTAGGGTTAGGTTTAGGTTTAGGTTAGGGTTAGGGTTAGGGTTAGGTGTTAGGGTTAGGGTTAGGGTGTTTGGGTTAGTGTTAGGCTTATATCACTTTTCAGTTTTCCTGTTATAATAATTGAAAAGGCGACACGAATGTGAATTAGTTTGCAAAGTTGTGCTTTGCGTTTCTGTTCTTTTGAAGAACCTTTTTTCTTTGCCATACATTTTGATATATCGCTTTTTAGTTTTCCGGTATTCCTAATTGAGCGAGCAACACACATGTGATTTAGTTTACAAAGTAGTGTGTTGTGTTTCTGTTCTAATGATGGAAACTTGTTTCTGTGCTGTAAAATGTGATATATCACTTTTGAGTTTTCCTGTTAATAATAATTGAACGGGCTACACGTATGTGAATTCGTTCTCAAAGTTTTGCTTTGCGTTTCTTTTCTTTTGATGGAAACTTGTTCGTGTGCTGTACAGTTCGATATATCACTTTTCAGTTTTCCTGTTATAATAATTGAATGGGCGACACGTATTTGAATTAGTTTGCAAAGTTGTGCTTTGCGATTCTGTTCTTTCGATGGAAACTTGTTTCTGTGCCTTACAGTGAAAGATAACACTTTTCAATTTTCCTGTATTCCTAATTGAGTGAGAGACACACATGTGATTCTGTTTAAAAGTAGTGCTTTGCTTTTCTGTTCTTTCGTTCAAACTTGTTCCTGTGCTGTACAGTGCGTTATATCACTTTTGAGTTTTTCTGTATTCCTAATTGAGCGAGTGGCACACATGTGATTTTTTAACAAAGTAGTGCTTTGTGTTTCTGTTCTCTTGATGGAAACTTGTTCCTATGCTGTACAGTTTGATATATCACTTTTCAGTTTTCCTGTTATAATAATTGAACGGGCGACATGTATGTGAATTAGTTTACAAAGTTGTGCTTTGCGTTTCTGTTCTTTCCATGGAAACCTGTTCCTGTCCTGTACAGTGGGTTATATCACTTTTCAGTTTTCCTGTATTCCTAATTGAGTGAGTGGCACACATGTGATTTAGTTTACAAAGTATTGCTTTGCGTTCATGTTCTATTGTTGGAAAATTGTTCCTGTGGAAACTTGTTCCTGTACAGTTTGATATATCACTTTTTCAGTTTTCCTGTATATTAACAAGTTAACAAGTTATGGTTATTGTTAGGGTTAGGTTTAGGGTTAGGGTTAGGGTTAGGGTTAGGTTAGGGTTACAGTGGGTTATATCACTTTTTCATTTCCTGGGTTAGGGTTAGGGGTTAGGGTTAGTGTTAGGGTTAGGGGCTTAGGGTTACGGTTCGGGGTTAGGGTTAGGGTTAGGTTTAGAGTTAGGTTTAGGGTTAGGGGCTTAGTGTTAGGGTTAGGGTTATATCTCTTTTCAGTTTTCCTGTTATAATAATTGAACAGGCGACACAAACGTGAATTAGTTTACAAGGTTGTTCTTTGCGTTTCTGTTCTTTCGATGAAAACTTGTTCCTGTGCTGTACAGTTCGATATATCACTGTTCTGTTTTCCTGTATTCCTAATTGAGCGAGTGGCACACATTTGATTTAATTTGAAAAGTAGTGCTTTGCTTTTCTGTTCTTTCGTTTGAAACTTGTTCCTGTCATGTAGAGTGGGTTATATCACTTTTCAGTTTTCCTGTATTCCTAATTGAGCGAGTGGCACACATGTGATTTAGTTTACAAGTAGTGCTTTTTGCGTTTATGTTCTTTTCGTTGGAAAATTGTACCTGTTATTAACAAGTTATGGTTATGGTTAGGGTTATGGTTAGGGTTAGGGTTAGGGTTAGGGTTAGGGTTAGGTTTAGGGTTAGGGTTAGGGTTATGGTTATGGGTTAGGGTTAGGGTTATGGTTAGTGTTAGGGTTAGGGGCTTAGGGTGAGGGTTAGGGTTAGGGTTATGGTTAGGGGTTAGAGTTAAGGTTAGGTTACGGTTAGGGGTTAGGGTTAGTGTTAGGTTAGGGTTAGGGTTAGGGTTAGGGTTAGGGTCTTAGGTTTTAGGGTTAGTGTTAGGGTTAGGGGCTTAGGGTTAGGTTTAGGGTTATATCAGTTTTCAGTTTTCCTGTTATAGTAATTGAAGAGGCGACACGATTGTGAATTAGTTTACAAAGTTGTGCTTTGCATTTCTGTTCTTGCAATGAAAACTTGTTTTTTTGCCGAACATTTCGATATATCGCGTTTCAGTTTTCCTGTATCCCAAAATGTGTGAGTGGCACACATGTGATTTAGTTTACAAAGTAGTGCTTTGTGTTTATGTTCTTTCTTTGGAAACTTGTTCATTTTAGGAACAAGTTAGGGTTAGGTTTAGGGTTAGGGTTAGGGTTAGGGTTAAGTTTATGTTTAGCAGCTTAGTGTTAGTGTTAAGGATATATCACTTTTCAGGTTTCCTGTTATAATAATTGAACAGGCTACACCAATGTGCATTAGTTTACAAAGTTGTGCTTTGCATTTCTGTTCTTTAGATGATAACTATTTTCTTTGCCATATATTTCGATATATTGCTTTTCAGTTTTCCAGTATTCCTAATTGAGCGAGCGACACACATGTGAATTAGTTTACAAAGTAGTGCTTTGCTTTTCTGTTCTTTCGTTTGAAACTTGTTTTGTGTTGTACAATGAGTTATATCACTTTTCAGTTTTCCTGTATTCCTAATTGAGTGAGTGGTTCACATGTGATTTAGTTTAAAAAGTAGTGCTTTGCTTTCATGTTCTTTCCTTGGAAACTTGTTCCTGTTAGGGTTAGAGTTAGTGATAGAGTAGTGTTAGGGTTAGGGTTTGGGTTAGGGTTAGGGGCTTAGGGTTAGGGTTAGGGTAATATCACTTTTCAGTTTTCCTGATATTATAATTGAACAGGCGACACGAATTTAATTTGTTTACAAAGTTGTGCTTTGCATTTCTGTTCTTTCGATGAAAACTTGTTTCTTTGCTGTACATTTGCATATATCGCTTTTCAGTTTTCCTGTATTCCTAATTGAGCGAGCGACACACATGTGATTTAGTTTACAAAGTATTGATTTGAGTTTCTCTTCTTCTGTTGGAAACTTTTTTCTGTGCTGTACAGTTCGATATATCACTTTTCAGTTTTCCTGTTATAATAATTGAAAGGGCGACAGCTATGTGAATTAGTTTATAAAGTTGTGCTTTCCGTTTCTGTTCGTTCGATGGAAACTTGTTCTTATTAGGAACAAGTTAGCGTTAGGGTTAGGGTTAGGTTTAGGGTTAGGGTAGGGTTAGGGATAGGGTTAGGGGTTAGGGTTACGGTTAGGGTTCTGGTTAGGGGGTTATGGTTAGGTTTATGGTTAGTGTTAGGGTTATATCACTTTTCACTTTTCCTGTTATAATAATTGAACAGGCGACACGTATGTGAATTAGTTTACAAAGTTGTGCTTTGCGTTTATGTTCTTTCGATGGAAACGTGTTTCTGTGCCATATACTGGGATATATCACTTTTCAGTATTCTTGTATTCCTAATTGACTGAGTGACACACATGTGATTCCGTTTAAATGTAGTGCTTTGCTTTTCTGTTCTTTCGTTCGAAACTTGTTCCTGTGCTGTACAGTGTGATATATCACTTTTCAGTTTTCCTGTTATAATAATTGAACGGGCAACATGTATGTGAATTAGTTCACAAAGTTGTGCTTTGTGTTTCAGTTTGTTCGATGGAAACTAGTTTTTGCCATACAGTGCGAGATAACACTTTTCCATTTTCCTGTATTCCTAATTGAGCGAGCGACACACATGTAATTCCATTTAAAAGTAGTGCTTTGCTTTTCTGTCTTTTCGTTGAAACTTGTTCCTGTGTTGTACAGTGTGTTATATCACTTTTCAGTTTTCCTGTATTCCTAATTGGGCTAGTGGCACACATGTGATTTAGTTTACAAAGCAGTGCTTTGCGTTTATGTTCTTTCGTTGGAAACTTGTTCCTGTTAGGAACAAGTTAGGGTTAGGTTTAGGTTAGGGTTAGGGTTAAGGTAGGGTTAGGGTTAGGGGTTAGGGTTGGGGTTAGTGTTAGGGTTAGGGTTAGGGTTAGGGGCTCAGGGTTATGGTTGGGGTTATATCACTTTTCAGTTTTCCTGTTATAATAATTGAACAGGCAACACGAATGTGAATTAGTTTACAAAGTTGTGCTTTGCCTTTCTGTTCGTTCGATGGAAACTTGTTTCTTTGCCCTACATTTCGATATATTGCTTTTCCGTTTTCTTGTATACCTAAGTGAGCAAGCAACACACATGTGATTTAGTTTAAAAAGTAGTGCTTTGCGTTTCTTTTCTTCTGTTGGAAACCTGTTTCTGTGCTGTATAGTGTGATATATCTCTTTTCTGTTTTCCTGTTATAATAATTGAATGGGCAACACGTATGTGAATTAGTTTACAAAGTTGTGCTTTGCGTTTTTGTTCTTTCGATGGAAACTTGTTTCTGTGCCTTACAGTGCGAAATGACACTTTTCAGTTTTCCTGTATTCCTAATTGAGCGAGCGACACACATGTGATTCCGTTTCAAATTAGTGCTTTGCTTTTCTATTCTTGTGTTCGAATCTTGTTTCTGTGCTGTACAGTGCGATATACAACTTTTCAGTTTTCCTGTATTCCTAATTGAGCAAGCGACAGACATGTGATTTAATTTACAAAATAGTGCTTTGCGTTTCTGATCTTTTGCTCGATACTTGTTCCTGTACTATACAGTGCGATATATCACTTTTCAGTTTTTTCTCATAATAATTGAATGGGAGGCACATATGTGAATTAGTTTACAAAGGTGTCCTTTGCGTTTCTGTTCTTTCGATGGAAACTTGTTTCAGTGCCGTAGAGTGCAAGATATCACATTTCAGTATTCCTGTATTCCTAATTGACTGAGCGACAAACATGTGATTCCGTTTAAAATAATGCTTTGCTATTCTGTTCTTCTGTTGGAAACTTGTTCCTGTGCTGTACAGTGCGATATAACACTTTTCAGTTTTCCTGTATTCCTAATTGAGCGAACGACACACATTTGATTTAATTTACAAAGTAGTGCTTTGCGTTTCTGATCTTTTGCTCGATAGTTGTTCCTGTACTGTACAGTGCAATATATCACTTTTCTGTTTTCCTCTTATAATAATTGAATGGGCGGCACGTATGTGAATTATTTTACAAAGTTTTGCTTTCCATTTCTGTTGTTTCGATGGAAACTTGTTTCTGTGTCTTACAGTGCGAAATGACACTTTTCAGTTTTCCTGTATTCCTAATTGAGCGAGCGACACACATGTGATTCCATTTAAAAGTAGTGCTTTGCTTTTCTGTTCTTTCGTTCAAAACTTATTCCTATGTTGTACAGTGCGATATATCACTTTTCAGTTTTCCTGTATTCCTAATTGATCAAGTGACACACATGTGATTTAGTTTACAAAGTATTGCTTTGCGTTTATGTAATTTCGTTGGAAACTTGTTCTATTAGGAACAAGTTAGCGTTAGGGTTAGGGTTAGGGTTAGGGTTAGGGTTAGGGTAGGGTATGGGATAGGGTTAGGGGTTAGGGTTAGGGTTAGGGTTCGTGTTAGGGGGTTAGGGTTAGGTTTAGTGTTAGGGTTAGGGTTATATCACTTTTCAGTTTTCCTGTTATAAAAATTGAACAGGCGACACGTATGTGAATTAGTTTACAAAGTTGTGCTTTGCTTTTTTGTTCTTTCGATGGAAACTTGTTTCTGTGCTGTACAGTGTGATGTATCACTTTTCAGTTTTCCTGATATAATACTTGATCGGGCAACACGTATTTGAATTAGTTTACAAAGTTTTGCTTTGAGTTTCTGTTCTTTTCGATCTAAACTTGTTCCTGGGCTCTACAGTTTAATATATCAATTTTCAGTTTTGAGTTATAAAAATTAAACAGGCGACATGTATGTGAATTAGTTTACAAAGTTGTGCTTTGCTTTTTTGTTCTTTCGATGGAAACTTGTTTCTGTGCTGTACAGTGTGATGTATCACTTTTCAGTTTTCCTGTTATAATAATATAACGGGCGACACGTATGTGAATTAGTTTACAAAGTTGTGCTTTGTGTTTCTGTTCTTTCGATGGAAAATTGTTACTGTGCAGTACAGTTCGATATATCACTTTTCAGTTTTCCTGTTATAATAATTGAACGGGCGACATGTATGTGAATTAGTTTACAAAGTTGTGCTTTGCGTTTTTGTTCTTTCGATGGAAACTTGTTTCTGTGCCGTACAGTGTGAGATAACACTTTTCAGGTTTCCTGTATTACTAATTGAGCGAGCGACACACATGTGATTCCTTTTAAAAGTAGTGCTTTGCGATTCTGTTCTTATGTTGGAAACTTGTTTCTGTGCTGTACAGTGTGATATATCACTTTTCAGTTTTCCTGTTATAATAATTGAACGGGCGACACGTATGTGAATTAGTTTACAAAGTTGTGTTTTTGCGTTTCTCTTCTTTCGATGGAAACTTGTTTCTGTGCCCATACAGCACGTTATAACACTTTCCAGTTTACCTGTATTCCTAATTGAGCGAGCAATACACATGTGATTCCGTTTAAAAGTAGTGCTTTGCATTTCTGTTCTTCTCTTGGAAACTTGTTTCTGTGCTGTACAATGCGATATATCACTTTTCAGTTTAACTATTATAATACTTGATCGGGCAAAACGTATGTGAATTAGTTTACAAATTGTGCTTTACGTTTCTGTTCTTTCGATGGAAACTTGTTTCTGTGCTGTACAGTGTGAGATAACACTTTTCAGTTTTCCTGTTATGATAATTGAACGGGTGACAGGTATTTTAATTAGTATACAAACTTGTGCTTTGCATTTCTGTTCTTCTGCTTGAAACTTGTTTCTGTGCTCTACAGTGTGATGTAGCACTTTTCAGATTTCCTGTTATAATAATTGAACGGGTGACATGTATGTGAATTAGTTTACAAAGTTGTGCTTTGCGTTTCTCTTCTTTCGATGGAAACGTGTTTCTGTGCTGTACAGTGCGAGATAACACTTTTCAGTGTTCCTGTATTCCTAATTGAGCGAGCGACACACATGTGATTCCGTTTAAAAGTAGCGCTTTGCTTTTCTCTTCTTGTGTTCGAAACTTGTTCCTGTGCTGTACAGTGCAATATATCACTTTTCAGTTTTCCTGTATTCCTAATTGAGCGAGCGACACACATGTGAATTAATTTACAAAGTAGTGCTTTGCGTTTCTGATCTTTTGCTCGATACTTGTTCCTGTACTGTACAGTGTGATATATCACTTTTCAGTTTTCCTGTATTCCTAATTGAGCGAGTGGGACACATGTGATTTAGTTTACAAATCAGTGCTTTGCGTTTATTTTCTTTTGTTGGAAACTTGTTCCTGTTAGGTTCTGGTTTGGCTTAGGGTTAGGGTTAGTATTATATCACTTTCCTGTTAGGAACAAGTTAGGGTTAGGTTTAGGGATAGGGTTACGGTTAGGGTTAGGGTAGGGTTAGGGTAGGGTTAGGGTTAGGGCTAGGGTTAGTGGTTAGGGTTGGGGTTAGGGTTAGGGTTAGTGTTAGGGGCTCAGGGTTAGGGTTACGGTTATATCACATTTCATTTTTCCTTTTGTAATAATTGAACAGGAGACATGAATGTGAATTAGTTTACAAAGTTGTGCTTTGTGTTTCTCTTCTTTCTATGGAAACTTGTTTCTGTGCTGTACCATGTGAGATAACACTTTTCAGTTTTCCTGTATTCCTAATTGAGTGAGTGACACACATGTGATTCCGTTTAAAAGTAGTGCTTTGCTTTTCTGTTCTTTCGTTCAAAACTTGTTCCTTTGCTGTACAGTGCGTTATATCACTTTTCAGTTTTCCCGTATTCCTAACTGAGGGAGTGGCACATATGTGATTTAGTTTACAAACTAGTGCTTTGCGTTTATGTTCTTTCGTTGGAAACAGGTTCGTTTTAGGAACAAGTTAGGGTTAGGTTAGGTTAGGGTTAGGGTTAGGGTTAGGGTTAGGGTTAGTGTTAGGGGCTAAGGTTAAGGATAGGGTTAGGGTTAGGGGTGTAGGGTTAGGGTTAGGGTTATATCACTTTTCAGTTTTCCTGTTATAATAATTGAACAGGCGACACTAATGTGAATTAGATTACAAAGATGTGCTTTGCGTTTCTGTTCTTTCGATGGAAACTTGTTTCTGTGCCGTACAGTGCGAGATAACACTTTTCAGTTCTCCTGTATTCCTAAGTGAGCTAGTGACACACATGTGATTCCATGTAAAAGTAGGGCTTTGCTTTTCTGTTCTTTCATTTGAAACTTGTTCCTGTGCTGTACAGTGCATTATATCACTTTTCAGTTTTCCTGTATTCCTAATTGAGTGAGTGGCACACATGTGATTTAGTTTACAAAGTAGTGCTTTGCGTGTATGTTCTTTTGTTGGAAACTTCTTCCTCTTACAAACAAGTTAGGGTTAGGGTTAGGGTTAGGGTAGGGTTAGGGTTAGGGTTAGGGTTAGGGTTAGGGGTTAGGTTTAGGGTTAGGGTTAGGGTTAGGGTTAGGGTTAGGGTAAGGGGCTTAGGGTTAGGGTTAGTATTATATCACTTTTCAGTTTTCCTGTTATAATAAATGAACAGGAGGCACAAATGTGAATTAGTATACAAAGTTGTGTTTTGCATTTCTGTTCTTTCGATGGAAATTTGTTTCTTTGCTGTACATTTCGATATATCGCTTTTCAGTTTTCCTGTATTCCTAATTGAGCAAGCGACACACATGTGATTTAGTTTACAAAGTAGTGCTTTGCGTTTTTCTTATTCTTTTGGAAACTTGTTTCTGTGCTGTACAGTGTGATGTATCGCTTTTCAGTTTTCCTGTTATAATTGAAAGCGCGACATATATGTGAATTAGTTTACAAAGTTGTACTTTGCGTTTCTGTTCTTTTGATGGAAACTTGTTCCTGTGCCGTACAGTGCGAGATAACACTTTTCAGTTTTCCTGTATTCCTAATTGAGCGAGCGATACACATGTGATTCCATTTAAAAGTAGTGCTTTGTTTTTCTGCTCTTTTGTTCGAAACTTGTTCCTGTGCTGTACAGTGAGTTATATCACTTTTCAGTTTTCCTGTATTCCTAATTTTGCAGGCTTCACACATGTTACTTAGTTTAAAAAGTTGTGCTTTACATTTCTGTTCTTTTGTTGGAAACTTGTTTCTGTGAGGTACAGTGCAAGATATCACTTTTCAGTTTTCCTGTATTCCTAATTGAACATGCGACACACTTGTGATTTAGTTTCCAAATTTGTGCTTTGCCTTCTATTCTTTTATTGGAAACTTGTTTCTGTGCACTACAGTGGGAGATATCACTTTTCAGTTTCCTGTATTCCTAATTGAATGGGCGACACACTTGTGATTTAGTTTCCATAGTTGTGCTTTTCCTTTCTGTTCTTTCATGGGAAACTTCTTTCTGTGCTCTAAAATGGAAGATATCACTTTTCAGTTTTCCTGTGTTCCTAATTATGCAGGCGACACACATGTTACTTAGTTTACAAAGTTGTGCGTTACATTTCTGTATTTTCATGGAAACTTGTCTGTGCACTACAGTGCGAGATATCACTTTTCAGTTTTCCCGTATTCCTAATTGAACGGGCGACACACATGTGATTTACTTTCCAAAGTTGTGCTTTGCCTTTCTGTTCTTTCATTGGAAACTTCTTTCTGTGCTCTAAAATGGGAGATTTCACTTTTCAGTTTTCCTGTATTCCTAATTGTGCAGGCGACACACATGTTACTTACTTTAAAAAGTTCTGCTTTACATTTCTGTTCTTTCGTTTCAAACTTGTTTCTGTTAGGTACAGTGCGAGATATCACTTTTCATTTTTCCTGTTTTCCTAATTGAACGGGCAACACACATGTGATTTAGTTTCCAAAGTTGTGCTTTGCCTTTCTGTTCTTTCGTTGGAATCTTGTTTCTGTGAGGTACATTGTGAGATATCACTTTTGAGATACCCATTTTTCCTAATTGAACGGGCGATACACATGTGATTTACTTTCGAAAGTTTTGCTTTGCCTTTCTGTTCTTTCATTGGAAATTGCTTTCTGTGCTGTAAAGTGGGAGATATCACTCTTCAGATTTCCTGTTTGCCTAATTGAGGGGGCAACACAAATGTTATGTAGTTAACAAAGTTGTGTTTTGCCTTTCTGTTCTTTTGTTGGAAACTTGTTTCTGTGCACTACAGTGGGAAATATAACTTTTCAGTTTTCCTGTATTCCTAATTGAACGGGCAACACACATGGTAATTAGTTTACAAAGTTGTGCTTTACATTTCTGTTCTTTCCTTGGAAATTTTTTTTTCTGTGAGGTACAGTGCAAAATATCACTTTTCAGTTTTCCTGTATTCCTAATTGAGCGAGTGGCACAATGTGATTTAGTTTACAAAGTAGTGCTTTCCTTTTTGTTCTTTCTTTGGAAACTTGTTCCTATTAGGAACAAGTTAGGGTTAGGTTTAGGGTTAGGGTAGCTTTAGGGTTAGGGTTAGGGTTAGGGTTAGGGTTAGGGTTAGGGTTAGGGCTAGGGTTAGGGTTAGGGGTTAGGGTTAGGGTTAGGGTTATATCACTTTTCAGTTTTCCTGTTATAATAATTGAACAGGCGACACGAATGTGAATTAGTTTACAAAGTTGTGCTTTGTGTTTCTGTTCTTTCGATGAAAACTTGATTCTTTGCCATACATTTCGATATATCGCTTTTCAGTTTTCCTGTATTCCTAATTGAGCGAGCGACACACATGTGATTTAGTTTACAAAGTAGTGCTTTGCGTTTCTGTTCTTCTGTTGGAAACTTGTTTCTGTGCCATACAGTGCGAGATAAAACTTTTCAGTTTTCCTGTTATAATAATTGAACGTGTGACACATATGTGAATTAGTTTACAAAGTTGTACTTTGTGTTTCTGTTCATTCGATGGAAACTTGTTTCTGTGCCGTACAGTGCGAGATAACACTGTTCAGTTTTCCTGTATTCCTAATTGAGCGAGCGAAACACATGTGATTCCGTTTAAAAGTAGTGCTTTGCTTTTCTGTTCTTTGGTTCGAAACTTGTTCCTGTGCAGTACAGTGCGTTATATCACTTTTCAGTTTTCCTCTATTCCTAATTGATCGAGTGGCACACATGTGATTTAGTTTACAAAGTAGTGCTTTGCATTTATGTTCTTTCGTTGGAAACTTGTTCCTGTTAGGAACAAGTTAGGGTTAGGGTTAGGGTTAGGGTTAGGGTTAGGGTTAGGTTTAGGGTAGGGTTAGGGTTAGGGTTAGGGGCTTAGGGTTAGGGTTAGGGTTAAATCCCTTTTCAGTTTTCCTGTTATAATAATTGAACAGGCGACACGAATGTGAATTAGTTCAAAAAGTTGTGCTTTGCGTTTCTGTTCTTTTGATGAAAACTTGTTTCTTTGCTGTAAATTTCGATACATTGCTTTTCAGTTTTCCTCTATTCCTAATTGTGCGAGCGACACACATGTGATTTAGTTTACAAAGTAGTGCTTTTTTGTTTTTGTTCTTCTTTTGGAAACTTGTTTCTGTGCTGTACAGTGTGATGTATCACTTTTCAGTTTTCCTGTTATAATAATTGAATGGGCGACACGTATGTGAATTAGTTAACAAAGTTGTGCTTTGCATTTCTGTTCTTTCGATGGAAACTTGTTCCTGTGCTGTACAGTTCGATATATCACTTTTCAGTTTTCCTGTTATAATAATTGATCGGGCGACACGTATGTGAATTAGTTAACAAAGTTGTGCTTTGCATTTTTGTTCTTTCGATGGAAACCTGTTTCTGTGCTGTACAGTGCGGGGTAACACTTTTCAGTTTTCCTGTATTCCTAATTGAGCGAGCGACACACATGTGATTCCGTTTAAAAGTAGTGCTTTGGAGCCACGATGGTGGCGCCGGGAAAACAGCACTTCTGAGCAGCAAGACAGCACTATCCGGGCAGCGACTAGGAGACTGAACTCAGGGCCCTGAAACTACATTGATCGTGTTTCCCAGTTGAGGGGAGGCTCCCTCGGCGTGGGAATCGGTCGGGTCCACTCTCGGCTGCACAGCCAGAACCCGGAAGAAATCCCTGGTAACGTGGGCTTTGGGTCTCCGGGCTGGAGACGCAAGCGGGCGGGTCCCTGCCACTTTCCCAGGCTGATCCGTGGGCACAAGGGTACCTGAGACTGGTAGTCCCAGTCTCGGGGGAACCCCACGGGGAAACAGGGTTGCGGGTCTGATCGCAGTTCACCCAGTCTCTTCCCGGAAATTCTCTGCCACCATCACAGCCGAGCTCCTGCTCTGCGCAGAGAGCTTTGCGCTCAGATCAGCAGTACAGACAACCTGTGCGCCGCAGTACAACAGGGACTGGGAACTCCGGTCCGGAGAGGACCCAACAGAGAAATTTCCCAGGCTGATCCGTGGGCACAAGGGTACCTGAGACTTGGAGTCCCAGTAACACGGGGACACCACAGGGAAGCAGGGTTGCGGGTCTGATCTCAGGTCTCCCAGTCTCTCCCCAGAAATTCTCTGCTGCCATCACAGCCGAGCTCTTGCCGCGCACAGAGAGCTTTGCGCTCAGCTCAGCGGTACAGACAAGCTGTGCGTCCCAGTACAACAGGGACTGGAAACCCCTGTACGGAGAGGACCCCACAGAGAAGGAAGAAACAGTGCTGCTGGGGTCATCTAGGGAAAGTCTAGCAGACTGCAGATTGCAAACAGACAGAACTGAGTGCTCCGAGACACCACAGCAGTACTCACAACACAAGAAAGCTAGCTACATTCAAGAAAACACAGGAAATAAATAACCTCATTTCAGTAAAACAAAAAGCAACCAAGCACACAACTGTATGACCACAGCCAACATCAAAGTCAAAGGATTTAACAGCCACTGGTCATTACTCTCTCTCAATATCAATGGACTGAATTCTCGAATAAAAAGACACAGACTAACAGAATGGATGCGTAAACAAAACCCAGCAATCTGTTGTATACAAGAAACACACCTAAGACACAAAGATAGACATTACCTTAGGGTAAAGGAATGGAAGACAGCTTTTCAAGCAAATGGACCCAAGAAGCAAGCAGGAGTAGCCATTCTAATATGTGAGAAAATAGTCTTTCAACCAAAATTAATCAAAAGAGATGGGGAAGGACACTTCATACTCATCAAGGGAAAATTCCACCAAGAAGACATCACAATCCTGAACATCTATGCCCCAAATACAAGGGCACCCACATTTGTGAAAGAAACATTGATAAAACTTAAACCACATATAGCTCCCCACACACTAATAGTAGGAGACTTCAACACCCCACTCTCAACAAAGGACAGGTCAACAAACCAGAAATTAAACAAAGAAACAATATCTCTAACAGAGGTAATGAACCAAATGGACCTAACAGATATTTACAGAATCCCACACCCAAACACAAAAGAATTTACCTTCTTCTCAGCACCTCATGGAACCTTCTCCAAAATAGACCACATAGTTGGTCACAAAGAAAGCCTCAACAAATACAGGAAGATTGAAATAATCCCTTGTATCCTGTCGGATCACCATGGAATAAAGCTGGACCTCAGTAACAACAGAAATAGCAAAAAGCCTACACATACATGGAAACTGAACAACTTGCTACTAAAAGACAGCTGGGTCAGGGAAGAAATAAAGAAAGAAATTAAAATCTTCCTAGAACTCAATGAAAATGAAGACACAACATACCCAGACTTGTGGGACACAATGAAAGCAGTGCTAAGATGAAAGTTCATAGCACTAAGTGCCTTCAAGAAGAAATTTGAGACAGCGCATTCAAGCAACAATGACTCACTTAAAAACCCTAGAAAAAAGAAGAAGCAGACACACCAAGAAGGAGCAGACGACTGGAAATAATCAAACTCAGGGCTGAAATCAATCAATTAGAAACAAATAAAACAATTCAAAGAATCAATGAAACCAAGAGCTGGTTCTTTGAGAAAATCAACAAGATAGACAAACCCTTAGCCAAGCTAACTAAAAGGCAGTGAGACACCATCCAAATCAACAAAATCAGAAATGAAAAGAGGGACATAACTACAGACACTGAGGAAATCTAAGCAATCATTAGGACTTACTTCAAAAGTCTATACGGAACAAAATTTGAAAATTTAAATGAAATGGACAATTTTCTTGATCGATTCCACTTACCAAAGCTAAATCAGGACCAGGTAAATCAATTAAATAGTCCTATATCCCCAAGGAAATAGAAGCAGTCATCGAAAGTCTCCCATCCAAAAAAGCCCAGGACCTTGATGGTTTCAGCGCAGAATTCTAACAAACATTCAAAGAAGAGCTAACACCAACTCTCTTCAAACTATTCCACAAAATAGAAACAGGAGGAGCATTACCAAACTCATTCTATGAAGCCACAGTCACCTTGGTACATAAATCTCACGAAGACTCAACAAAGAAAGAGAATTTCAGGCCAATCTCCCTTATGAACATTGATGAAAAAATACTCAACAAAATACTAGCAAACCGAATACAAAAACACATCAAAAATATCATCCACCATGACCAAGTAGGCTTCATCCCAGGTATGCAGGGATGGTTCAATATCTGAAATCCATCAATGTGATCCACCATATTAACAAATTGAAAAAAAAAAAAAACCACATGATAATCTCCCTAGATGCTGAAAAAGCCTTTGACACAATCCAACATCCATTCATGTTTAAAGTATTGGAGAGATCAGGGATACAAGGCACATATCTAAACATAGTAAAGGCGATATACAGCAAACCTATAGCCAACATCAAACTGAATGGAGAGAAACTTAAAGCAATCCCACTGAAATCAAGGACAAGACAAGGCTGCCCACACTCTCCATATCTCTTCAACATAGTTCTAGAAGTCCTTGCTAGAGCAATAAGACAGTTGAAGGAGATCAAGGGGATACAAATTGGAAAGGAAGAAGTCAAATTATCACTATTTGCAGATGATATGATGGTATACGTGAGTGACCCCAAAAACTCTACCAGGGAACTCCTACAGCTGATAAACACCTTCAGTAAAGTGGCCGGATACAAAATTAACTCAAAAAAAAAAATCAGTAGCCCTCCTGTATACAAAAGACAAAAGGACTGAGAAAGAAATTAGGGAAACAACACCCTTCACAATAGCCACAAATGACATACGGTACCTCGGAGTAACCCTAACCAAGGAAGTCAAAGACTTGTATGAAAAAAATTTCAAATCTCTGAAGAAAGAACTAGAAGAAGATATGAGAAGATGGAAAGATCTCCCATGCTCATGGCTTGGTAGGATTAACATAGTAAAAAATGGCCATCTTACCAAAAGCAATCTACAGATTCAATGCAATGACCATCAAATTACCAACACAATTCTTTACAGACTTGGAAAGAAAAATTCTCAACTTCATATGGAATAACAAGAAACCCAGAATTGCTAAAACAATCCTCTACAATAAAAGATCTTCTGGAGGTATCTCCATCCCTGATCTTAAGTTGTACTATAGAGCAACAGTTTTAAAAACTGCATGGTACTGGCATAGAAACAGAATGGTGGATCAATGGAACCGAACAGAGGACCCAGAAATAAACCCACACACTTATGGACACCTGATATTTGACAAAGACGCCAAAAAAATCATACAATGGAAAAAAAAGATAGCATCTTCAACAAATGGTGCTGGTCCAACTGGATGTCTACATGTAGAAAAATGAAAATAGATCCATACTTATCACCCTGCACAAAACTGAAGTCCAAGTGGATCAAAGACCTCAACATAAAACCAGACACATTAAATCGGCTTGAAAAAAAAAGTGGGGAATACCCTAGAACTCATTAGTACAGGGAAAAACTTCCTGAACAGAACCCCAACAGCACAGGCTCTAAGAGCAACAATCAATAAACAGGACCTCATGAAACTGAAAAGCTTCTGCAAAGCAAAGGACACCGTCATCAAAACAAAGCGACCTCCTACAGATTGGGAAAGAATCTTGACCAACACTTTATCTGACAGAGGACTCATATCAAGTATATATAAAGAACAAAAGAAGCTGAAAAGCAGCAAACCAAGTAATCCACTTAAAAAATGGGGAACAGAGCTAAACAGAGAATTCTCTGTAGAGGAATACCGAATGGCAGAGAAGCACTTAAAGAAATGCTCAACCTCACTAGCCATTAGGGAAATGCAAACCAAAACAACCCTGAGATTTCACCTTACACCCATGAGAATGGCCAAGATCAAAAACTCAAGTGACAACACATGCTGGAGAGGTTGTGGAGAAAGAGGAACCCTTCTCCACTGCTGGTGGGAATGTAAACTGGTACAACCACTCTGGAAATCAATCTGGCGTTTTCTCAGAAAACTAGGAATAGTGCTTCCCCAAGATCCAGCCATACCACTCCTAGGCATATATCCAAAAGAGGCTCAAGCACACAAAAAGGAAATTTGCTCAACCATGTTCGTAGCAGCTTTATTTGTAATAGCCAGAAGCTGGAAACACCCCAGATGCCCCTCAACTGAAGAATGGATGCAGAAAATGTGGTACATCTACACAATGGAATATTACTCACCAATGAAAAATTAGGAAATCATGAAATTTGCAGGTAAATGGTGGGATCTGGAAAGGATCATCCTGAGTGAGTTGTCCCAGAAGCAAAAAGACACACATGGTATATACTCACTCATATAGACATACAACATAGGACAAACCCACTAAAACCTGTGCATCTAAAGAAACTAAGCAAGAGAGAGGACCCCAACTAAAATGTCTAATCCCCATCCGGAAAGGCAAAGAGGATGGACATCAGAAGAAGAAGAAAACAGGAAACAACCTAGGAACCTACCACAGAGGGTCTCTGAAAGCCTCTGCCCTACAGACTATCAAAGCAGAAGCTAAGCCTGATGGGCAACTGTTGGGCAGAGTGAATGGAATTTTATGTAAGAACTGGGAAAGAGCAAGAGCTGGAGAGGACAGGGTCTCCACAAGGAGAGCAACAGAACAAGAAAATTTGAACACAGGAACTTCCCAGAGACTCATACTCCAACCAAGGACTATTCATAGAGATAACCCAGAACCCCTGCACAGATGTAGCCCAGGGCAGTTCAGAGTCCAATTGGTTTACATAGTAATGAGAAGAGGGGCTGCCTCTGACATGAACTGACTGGCCTGCTCTTTAGTCACCTCCTCCTGAGGGGGAGCAACCTTACCAGGCCATAGTAGAGGACAATGCAGCCACTTTTGATGTGAACTGATGGAGTAAGATCAGAAAGGAGAGGAGAACCTCCCTATCAGTGGACTTGGGAGTGGCATGCATGCAGAGGGAGGAGGGAAGGTGGGATTGGGAGGGGAGGGAGGGGCTTATGGGGGATGCAGAGTGAATAAAGTGTAATTGATGAAAAATTTTAAAAAAAGGGAAAAAATAATAATTTAAGAACCTTAAATGACTTTCAAAAGTGGAGGAAAACATGGAGTTAGTCAATTTACATGGAGCACGTCTCGCCCCTGGGGGGCAATGGTCTCCTGAACCTACTCAGACCTCGGACACCACCACTGCTAGTTCTAGAACCAATGCAGGATGTTCCAACGAGGGGTTAAGGCTTCTCATAATATTTCCTATAAGCCCACACCTGTTTGTTTACATCCCCCATTTTTATTCATTATTAGCCAGATAGAGCCAAGTAATTGTAGTAATGATACTTGCTTTTTTGCCCAATGCTGTAATGCTAGTAAATTTAATAGCTGGTTACTCACATGCCTCGCTGGGTGCCTGTGCCCGTTGATGCCCTCACGCTATGACTCTCTTCAGACAGAAAAGGGATCTTGGAATTACAGCTGCCATTGTTACTGCCATCTCATTGGCGGCTGTTGGAGCTACCACCACAGCTTTAGCCATGAGTCATACTGGGCAGACTGCTCAGACCCTGAATAACCATTTCAGCCAAGGTAGCTCATGCCTTAGATGTACAAAAGGAATTAATGCTCATCTAAAAGGAGGTTTGATGGTGTTCAATCAGAGGTTTGACCTCGTGCAGGAGCAAATTGATACCGTATGGCAAATCGCTCAACTTGGCTGTCAATGAAAGTATGCTGGACTTTGTGTCACTAACATACAACATGAGAATTTTCCCTGTGCTGCAAATCTGTCTAAACAATTGTCAAGCTATATTTATGTAATTGGACTGGAGAATTCGATACTACAATGGATCAGCTGAGAGTGGCCATTGTCATGGTAAATTCTACCAGAGTGGACACAGGACTAGCCACAGGATTATCATCATGGATTGCTGCAGCCATGAATCATCTTTAGGAATGGGCGGGCATGGGAGCGTTAGCAGGCCTTCTGGTGTTGGTCTCCTTGGTTTGCCTGTGGTATATATGCAAGATTAGAGTCTCACAACAGTGTGATGCAGCCATGACCATTCAGGCCTTTACAGCCATTGAAGCAGGACATTCTCCCCAAGCATGGTTGGCTACCATAAAAAGCCAAAATGTTACGCTCAGGATGCAAGGCTAAGCACTGCACTCAGGGTCAGCAGCCTTGGACCCAGAGAAGAGCATGTCTGATTGCATGCGGGTTGATGCCCCAGGTCCCGCCTCTGAGAAAAAGGTATCGGACGGGTCTGATGCTCTTTGGGTGGATGACACCTAAATGAACATCAGTACAAAGTCCCAATTTATTTCTAATATCAGAGATCAGACCTCTACTCTTGCCTGATGCGTCCAAAACAAAAAAGGGGAACTATAAAGAGCTGTGTAATGCCACGCCTGAAAGATGGAGCTGGTTTCTGCCTTCCACCTTCCCGATGGTGAGTGCTCTCTGTCACAAACAACTCCACATTTGGCTAAGGTTGAGGATCTAGCTTGCTTCCATGTATGTGTGATAAGTGTTTTTATGTATTTGAAAAAATGGGACAAACTGTCACTACTCCCAAAAGTTTAACTTTACAGCAAAAGAGCACGGGGGCGGGGAGAGGCCCAGTCAGGAAGCAGGTTCAGGACCCGCGGGGGAGGTAAGCTACAGTAGAGCTCACAAGGGAGCCAAGGGAGTAGGCAAGGCTCATGGGCTTGCTGGATGAAAGTCCTTAGACATGGCTAGGCGGGGATTGGCACCATAGCTGCTCCATGATAGGAGCTGCTCTGGCTGCTGAGAGTGAGGAAAAACTCCTCCCCCTTGCCTTCATGCCAGCTTAGCAGGGAAGTAAGCAGCAAGAGCTCACCACTCCCTCTTGCTCCTCTCTTCCCTCCTCCCACCTAGGGGGCTTGCAACTTACAGATCAAACAGTAATTTAGAAAAAAAAAACAAAAAACTGTACTTACTGTAATGTTTAGAATTGCAGCTGAGTCTGTCTGTTTAAATATATGGCCATTATCCGATTGTTTTCAACTGGTCTTAAATGGTTGATATGATAAAAAAATAATTGGGTGTGTTTTAAGATTAAATTCAAATTCTTGTTTTAAACACGTATATGTGTCTACGTGTTTGTAGGGTCTATAAATGCACATGTTTAAATAACAACAATGTAAATTGCCACATGGTGTGGCTCAGGAAAAAAAAACAAAAAAACAAAGGTTGCAAAATCTCTGAGTCAAAATTATTTTATTTCCTTTTAGGATAAGAAGAAAGTCTTATTCTAAGTTGATATTGGTTCTGAAGATTAGGTTGTTTTCACTGATAAATTTTGGTCTTAAAATCTAGTTTCAACTTTTAAAATTATGGTTCCCGGGAAAATTTGGCCAGCTGGTGGACGTTAATTCTCATTTCCTTCTAGGTTAAAAGGATAACTTATTTTAATTGGTTAATTGGTATTGGTTTTAAAAATTAAATTGCTTACACTGGTAAATTCTGGTTTTAAAATCTGGTTTTGAAATGTTTAAGGCTGTAAAATGTTTAAAGTTTATCAGGCATTTGGGTATGACAATGATCTTGGGTATTTTATTAATTTTACTAAATAAAACCCTGCCGTATTGTTTGTGCTAACTGAAAAAATTGCAGTTTTTAAAATGTATCTTGTGGAGAGCTGTTTGTTTGATAAGCTGATTTGTGATCATCTTATCCGCTACAGAAAAGTTATTTAAAAAAATGGCAGTTTGAAAACTCCTCTTTATAGTAATGTATAGAAAGCAAATCATACGTAGACTCTGGGCTTCTGCAGGATTATGTCAAAATGGAAAGGATTTTAGTGAGAGTTTTTATGTTGTCTGAAAAGCAAAAAAGAAAGTAAGAAAGTAAGCATGTCTGGTTAAGCCAGAAAAAGAAAGCTAGGAACCTGAAGGTATATAGAATGTTGCAGAAGGTTAATGGATGTGTTATAAAAAGCCAGAGAGCTAGCTGATAGGTTTGGTATGGCTAAAGTAATTCTTCTAATGCTTGTTTGATCACTGGGAACTTTTGGTTGTGGGGATTAAGGATGCTCCACAGTGTTTGCTGTATCATCAACAGCACCTAATGGCTATTTTGGTATTGTCAGTCATAGCCTGTGCTAACACATGGCTAGCTGCCATGATGGTTCAGGGATAGAGAGCACATAAAGCTGTAGTTTTGCTGCCATGTTCGTTTAGGACTTCCAGCTGAGTTCAGTTACACGTGGCCAGCCACCATACTGGTTCAGAGATAAAGAGGGTAAAACTATGAGTTTGCCACCATTTTGTTCAGGTATCTCAGTTATGTATAGTCATATCAGTGTTAAGTGCAAAAGCTTTTTACTGTTTAATTTTAATGCAAGTGGTAGGAGTAGCAAGATTTGCTAGCCTTTCTATGAACTGTATCAGATTAAAAGGTTTGCTTTGATTTTAGTTCAGAAAGAGCAGATTTAAAGTCATGCTAAATACTGCAGTTGAGCCTTACCTAGTCTCCTTGTTCAAGTTTTTTTAAGGTTAAGCCTAGGATGGGTAACTATAAAGTTTGCCTATTTGTCTTAAAATATATAGTTCTAAAACATGCATCTCAGAAATATGCTAGAACTAGATTAAATAGCATTCTGTTTCATAGGACACAGTTTAAAACAGATGATAAAAACAAAGAGTAACTCAGATATGCTGGCCCTCAAGCTTATCAGAGATCTGATGAATATGGCATTTTAACATATGTAAGTTTATTGTGGCAGAAAGTCCCAAAATCCTGGCAGTAGCTCCCCAAGGTCTCCGAGAAGATTTGGACACAAAGACAGATGACTGCAACTCTGGATTGTGGTATGCTAACCACTGGGAAATACTGCCCCAACTGGCCCACTGCTAGGGCCCAGCCTAAACTGTGGACAAAGCCGGGGACACCTGAAGAGCCATTGTCTCACATTGTGAGAGGCAAGGTGAGGTCAATCTCTCCTGTTCCTCTTTCCACAGCAGCAGTTTCTCATCCTCTATGCCTGATGGCTGGACTGCCTCTGCTCAAAAAGCCAGGAGAACATAGGAGCCAGGGACACTGCCTAGGTAATGGACTAACTAGTCATCTCTGTCATTTTGATTGGTACTTAGCTCATAATTTATCCTTCTCAGGTCTCTGATCACATTGACAGCTAGGCTAAAAGGCTAGGCTTAGTTAACAGTAACTTGGCAGTTAAAGAGCAGACAGTTAGGTTCACTATCAGCTCATTGGACAGTTCATTAGTTAGTTAAAACTACTGGGTACTATATATTTTGTATAAAAAAAAAAAAGCCAAACAAAACAGGTTTGCCCTGCTCACAGGCTTTACATCAGTTGCCAATGTCTTATATTAATAGTTAAGTAAAAAATATAAGGTTTATATAGGGTCTGAGGATATAGGTGTTCAGTTTATAAAAATCTAAAAAATGTTGGTCTATCTTCTCTCTACAGACAGCATGTATTGACCTAAGCTGAGGTGGCGTAACGTCAAACCCAGCTTTATATTGTTGCTCTGTCTGAACCCATGCGGCGGCAGCCATGTGTTCTTTTAGCCCATGACGGCACAATGCAAAAATAACACCATTAGGCTGCTGTTGATGACATCACAACAAGCTTTTTGTGGGCATCATATCCCCACCTTAAAAAGTTCCAGTGACAGCATTAAAATTACTTTAACACCTATCGTAACTCTCTATTTATCTTTACATCCCGTTTGTAATCTGCGAAGCTGAAGTACGTGTGTTTGCTTTTCTATACGACCCACTATGAAGGTTTTCAGGCCATTTTAAATAACTTTTTACTGGCGGATGAATGATCACCGTCGGCTTTAATCAAGCCAAACATTTCACAAAATACATTTAAAACTGCAATTTTTCAGTTGGCGCAATGCGACTGGAGTTTATTTAGTAGTGACAAAAACTACCCAAGATATTGTCACCCAATGCCTGATAAGTAAACGTTACAACCTTAAGCTATTTCAGGCGCCAATTTGCAAACCGAAATTACCGATGTAGCTATTTATTACGAAAACAATACCAGTAACGAGTAAAATAAGTTGGCATCGCACAACCTGAAGAAATAATGCGTTCAACTGGCGACTAGGTACAGACGAAATTTATCGTGGCTGGCACCCTGATATTCAGGAGCAATATCAACGAAATGAACTTTCTTCTTATCTAAAGGAAATGAGTAATTTTTGACTCCAGCTTTACGGCTTTGCTTCGACACGTTTTCCTGAGCCACACCAATGTGTTTTGAGCATTGTTGTTATTGGCACATGTGCATTATAGACCCCTACAAACAACGACCGAACATATAAGTGTTCGTTTTACGCGGTATTTTTCGCCATCAACCATTTAAAACAGTTAACAATCAGGACCAATAACCGCTATATTTAAGTGGACGAACTTTCGGCTGCAGTCTAACATTACGTAGTACAGTTTTGTTTTTTCTAAATACTGTTTGATAACGTTATAAGCCCCAGGTGAGAGGAAAGAAGGAGCAGCTGCTTGCTAGCGGCGCATGGTGAGAGAGGAAATTTTCCTCGCTATAAACGGCCGAAGCGCTTTCCTATCTAAGTAAGGCGGCTACGGTATTGGCTGTGGCTCTGAGACTTTCGTCAACAACCCTTGACACCTACATGACTTTCCCGCGTAATAGCTTGTGAACGAACCTGAACCTGCTTTTTGCTGTAAGTGAAACTTTTGAGACAATGTTCGGTTGTCCCCATTTTCAAATACACTGAAACGCAATCACACATGCATGGAAACTAGTAGATCGGCTTGTAACCAAGCTAATGAGTTACCGTTTGAAAACACTTTACTCGCTCGAGGAAGAATCGAAGCAAAAATAGCCATCTTTCGGCGTGGCATTACAGTAACATAATTCCCCTTTTGTTTGAACTTCGGCACTGTCACGATATTAAGCCGGAGACTTTCTTCGCGATGTTCGCCGTGTCATCACAGAACCGTCGTCTGCCGGCGGGATATCGGCGCCGCGTACTCGGGCTGTACGGTCAGGCAAAGTCGCAACCTGCATCCCTGACGTAACATTTTAATGACCCAGCCAACATCTCGCGAGGAAATGTCTGCTGCCCAACAACATAAAGCTGAATGATCGTAACTTGCATCCTGTTCGAACTCCATATATACAGAGACCACCATTCTAAGGCTGATTGCAGCACCGCGATGTCACAATGACCTAATCTGTGTCCCACTACGAAAACCAAATTACCATGACGCAATGGCCGCTCTCGCTTCGATCGGCAACAATGTTCTCCAATCCCAATACAGCGACGGTGTTTGAACGTTGCGATTCGTGGTGACGAGTCGGCGGCCAGAACGGCGTTTGCCATCGCGATCAATTAACCTGCGCGGTCAAGCCTACGGTGAGCTGCTGCATCAAGCCTCTAGACGAGGCGACCAATTCCTTTTTGTCATCTGAAGCATGTTACGCTGGCTAAATGTTATTCGAGGTGCGGCTGTCTGCCCGGCCTTGACTCGTATTTAAGCTGTGATTGACTTCGCTTCAACAACGCGTGGACGCGTGGCGGCTATTCAGATCACCCTGTCGCCGGCATGGCGTGAAGAGACCTCAGCACAGGCCTGTGAAGGCTATTGACCTGTATTAGATTACTGGCATTACAGCATTGAGCAAAAGCAGTAATCGACCACTGATACTATCTGACTGTGGTCAAAATGGGGATAATAGGCGCAGGCGAGGTGGTGGCTGCAAATGTTATGAAACATAACCCCTCGTTGGGCATCAGAAGGCAACGTGTTGACTCGGGTCTGTGGAGACCATTACCCCGAGGCGACGTTCCGGTGACCAACTCGTGTTTTCCTCCACTTTAGTCATTGGGCTGGCAGAAACATTATTTTTTCCTTTTTCAGAGTACTGCATCAGTACGCACATTCACTCTGCAAGCCTCCCTACCAATCCCACCTTCCTCTCCCTCTGCGTACCATCCCCCAGAGTCTGCCCTGCCGCTGCGTTCTTACTCGGTTAAATCAAGAGTGGCTGCATTGTCTTGTTTGACCGGGTTAACCGATGACAAAACGAGGCCAGTGGCGAAGGCATTTATATTTCACTATCAGCAAACCGAACGGACTGTTTGCCCGCAGACCCGTCTGGCTGCGAGAACCTGGAACCGCTCTCTATGGTCGGTCGCCGGCGAGTGTGATCTGGAGATTCCCCTGTCGTTCAATTTTCTTCGTTCTGTTGCCTACGGCTCCCCATTCGCACATCAAAAAATTCCATTCACTGCAGCGGCGGTTCGCCCATCGAGCACCCGCTCTTAACGATGATGCCAGCAGGGCGAAGACTTTTCGAAGACCTCTGTGGCGGAGACTAGACGTTTCCTGACAACAACCTTTCGATGTCCGTCTCTTTGCCTTTAGGATGAACCAAACTGTTGAACCGGGGGTCTTTACTGCTAACAGTTCTTTTGAATGCTCTGGATTTGTCCTAACTGTTGTAATATGGAAGTGATTTGTAACTACCGTATTCACTCCAGTCTTTTCAATCCCCGCATTTACTACTGCAATTTTCATGATTTCTAATTTTCATTGATATTCCATTATTCGGGTGTGCCATTATTCGGTTGAGCATCTGGTGTTTCCAGCTTCTGTTTTATTACAAATAAGCGGAAGAACATTTAAATTTCGCACAGTGGCAATTTCTTTAGTGTAATAGATGCTGAAACACTGTTCTGGTTGCGAAGAAAAGCGCCAGATTGTTTACCGAAGTGATTGTTGCCAGTTACGATCCAAATTGAAGAAAGGAGTTTCTCTTTCTCGCAGCCTGCCGGCATGTTGTCGCTGGTTGCACGATGTGACCGTTCTCGTGGTGAATCTCGAGTTTGTTTTTGATTTGACTGCAATGGCGTGACTTTAACGAGATCAGCGCCGTCGACCTCTTCCATTTTAGTGGATACCAGTTTTGCTGCTTTCAGCAACTTTGTTCTTCATAACGCTGCGATATCGGAGATGCACTCTGTCAGGCGGTCAGATTAACTCCCAATCACCAGCAGGAGGAATATCTTTGTTGCGCCACCGCTTTGCAGCTTTTCGACGCGGTCCCTGTTGTGTTGTTGCTCTTGAAGCGCAATTACGACAGCTTCTGCTAATAAGGAATTGTTTATTGTGTGATGTGATTTATGTTAGAATAACGATCGCGGTTCGGTTTTGTGCGAAGTGACAATGGATCTCTGACCATTTTTTTCCAATAATGAACATCCACGGACCGGCACCATTGTTGAAGATGTATCTTTTCCATTGGCTATGTTTGGCGTCTTCCCGTATCGGTGATCCCATAAGTAATCGACGAACTGGCCTGGTCTGTTCCATTCCATTGATCACCATTGCCGTTCTGATGCCGGTACCAACTGCGGTTATGGCCCGAATCGAGGATGATACCTCCGAAAAATAAGAAGATTGTTTTTAACAGCTACAGGTTTCTTGTTATTCATCATGGATGAATTTTTCAAAAATCATAACAAGTATTTGATGATCGTACATTGAAGTGCAACAATTGCACATTAGATGACCATTTTTACTATGTTAATCCCTGCAAGTAATGACATGGGAAGATCTTTTTCGTCTTTACTCATGCCTCTTTCTTCTGGACTATTTCTTCCGGGAGGCTGAGAGGCCACTAAGCCTAGTCTTTGACTTTCACTGATTGGTACTCCAGCTTCGTATGTCATTGTGTGTGTGAAGAATATTGTTTCAATTTCTTTCTCCCGGTCCTTGTCTTTTGCTATACAGAAGAACTTACTGATTTTTGATTCGAAAATCGACCACCCCACTGAAAGGTGTTTGCTCAGCTGAAAGTGTAAATTTTGGAGTCACTCAAGTATACCATCATGTCATCTGCAAATAATGATGACGACTTCGCTTCGCTTTCCAACGTATCCCTTGATGCTCGCTCGGCACGTCTTGTAACTACAGCAGACTACAAAACTGTTGAAGACCAGCCGGAAGAACAATGAAGCGGCATGCTTTGTCACCCATTCAGTGGACTGCGCACAAGTCTTCCATTCGGTTTTGATGTTCGCAGAACATGCGCCCTTTGCTATGTTTGGGTAACATTGCCTTATATCTGATATACCAAACATGGTGAATGTTGGAGCGTCAGGCTTCGCATCTGAGAGATATTGATTTTTTTCTTTTCAATTTATTAATATGGTGGTCACATTGACAATTTCGTATGATGAACCATCTGAGTAACCTGCTTGATAAGTATTGAATGATATTTACGATGTGTTTTGTGACCATTTGCTAGTATTTGTTGTGCATCAGCTGGTATGAGAAGATGACAAATACTAACATTTGTTGATGTACTGTAGAATTTATATTGCCAAAAGTGTTGTAGCTTTGCTGAAACGGACGTGTCTCCTCCTGTTTGTGAATAATTTGGACGGTAGCTGCTAACGAATGTTTCGTTAGAAATTCTGGCTGAAAACCGTCGAAGATCTATTTGGATGAGAGGCTCGATGACTGCTATTTCGCCCAGAGGTATAGAACTATTTATTGATTTACCTAATGCTGTTGCTTTGTATGGAATACGTCGAAAATTGACCATTCGACAGAACACCAGTACCATTCGTATAGGTACGAAGTAATCGTATTAGCGGAATTTCCTCGGTGTCTGCAGATACATGTCCTCTTTTTCATTCTGTTTATTGTTTGATCTCACTGCCCAGCGACCTCTTGTTTTCTCGAGACCGGCTGCTGTTTCATTGATTCTTTGAAGACGTTTGTTGTTTCCTGGTGATTGTTTCAGCCCCAATTTGTTATTTCCAGTCGTCTGCAACGGTATTGATACTCTTTTCTTTTTTAGTTTTGGTGAGATGGGTAAGTTCTTGAAATAAGCTTTGTCTCCAGAAATTTGCTGGCGAGCACTTTGGCGCTATGAACTAAACTCTTCGCACTGCTACCTAAATCAGGTATGTTGTGTTCATTTTCGTGAGTTCTGAGAAGACTAACTATTCTTCTGACGGCAATGTTTTAGTAATAAGTTGTTCGGATTTCCATGTGTGTGTAGGCTTTGTATTTCTGCTGGTCGGCACCTTCCATCGGTGATCCGAGGATTATTTCAGTGCTACCGCAACATTTGTTGAGAGCTTGCTTTTAGAACCAACTATGTGTTATTTGAAGACTATGGTGCGCTTTGAAGAAGACCATTCTTTGTGTTTATTGATTCTGTAATATCTGTTGGGTCCGACTGATTCGTACCTGTTAGAAGTATTGTTTCTTTGTTTGAATTTACAGTTTGTTGTTAATCGCGATGTTTTTATTGTGATGAGACTATAATATTTGTCGTGTTTCTTTCACAAATGAGTGCTGCATTGAGAACATCAAATATGTTCGAGGTGTGATGTAATAACTAGTGAATTTTCGCTGATAAATACTTTATCTCTTTGATTAATTTTGGTTTGAAAGACATTTTCTCACATATTAAGTGGCTTTACTAACGCTAGCGGAGTCCATTTAACAACTGTCTTTCCATTCCTTTACTAAGGTAATGTCTATCTTTGTTGATAATGATGTGTTCTAGTATACAACAATTGCTGAGGACTCATTCTGCGCTGATACTAGAAGCAGTCTGTGTCTTTTGTCGAAATTCGTGTAACGAAGAATGTGTTTCAGTAACTGTTAAATCACTGACACTGATGTTGGCTTGTCCTCTGGTGTATTAACTTGGTACTTTTGTTTTGCTGAAATCAGGTCTATTTCATTCCTGTGTTTGCTGCTGGTGTGGCTAACTCACCGTGTTGTGTGCTGTGATTCTTGGAAGCACTCAGTTCTGTGCTGTTTGCAGTCTGCAGTCTTCTTGGGCACTCTGGGTGACCCGGCAGCTGTTTCTTTCGCTTGCTCTGTGAGATTTCGTACGGGGTTTCCGGTAGCCCAGCCTGCTGAGGACACAGCTATTCTGCGCTGAGCTGGCCAAAAGCTGCGTGGCGACAGAGCTTCCGACTGACAAGCGAGCTGCAGGCTGAGACACGGACGAACTCGCGACCCCTGCTTCCTGTGAAACCGACCGTGTTACTGAACTCCCAGAATACTCGAACACCACTAGTGCTTGCAGAATAAACACCGAACTTCTGTTGGTCCTCGGACGAAACCCCGGTCCTGTTACAACGGCGCGCAGGTGCCGATCTGGCGCAGCTCTGCGCGAGCAGGCGCCGACTGCCGATATTGACAGCTGCGTCCGGGCCGCAACCTATTTCCGTGGGGACCGGCTGGACACGAGCCTTGCAGTTCGGCCTGTGAAGGAATGACGAGACCGCGCTGGCGATGCCGGCCTGGAGACTAAAGCTGCGACCACCGAAGATTTCTTCGAGGTTACAACGTGCGGCGAAGAGGTGGACGACATTCCCCCCTTGCCGAGAAACCCCCTCAACTGAAACACGATCAGCTCAGCCCTCAGTGCCGGTGTCTTGCTGCTCCAGAAGTGCTGTTTTCAATACCATCGTGGCTCCAACACTGCACAAGCGGAATCTATGTGTGTCAAGCCTCCCAAGATGCGAAGCTGAAGTGTTACCACATAACTAACACAAGCTGAGTTTCCCATCGGCGAACAAAAGTACAGCTTTGCTTTGTTAACGAATACGCTGCGATAATAAGCCCGTCAGTAACCGCAACAGGAAAGCAGTGTTATATCGGCTTTGTACAACACCTGTCGGCTAACAACAAACAGCGGAACCACATGCGTGTCATCAGTCATTATATTGAGAAAACTGTGAGCTACATCTACACATATTGCAACACGAAAGCTGTTTCAAAGAAAGAACAAGAAGTAAAGCACTACTTGTAAACCGTCACGGCAATGATACTTCCTCTATTAATGAAAACTGTATCGCGGCACAGCTGGTTCATCAGGGCACAAGCTTGCTAAGCTAACACGAACTAGTCACATTAGTAGCCTGTTCAATAACAGGAAAACTGAAGAAGACAACTAACCCTGGCTTCAACACAACCACCTTACAAAGCTGGCCACAACCTGGCACAGCCTGGCCTAACCTGGCGTTTTACCAACAGGAACCCTTGAAGGAGCATAAAATGCAGAAGCGCTGCTTTGTAAACTAAACTCACATGTGTGCCACTTTCGATGACCAGAGGGAAAACTGAAATGACTATAACACTGTGCTGCACAGGAACAAGTTCGAGCAAGCTGAGAAAACAAAACACTACAAGCGAGTCCTGTGTTCACTGCGTATTCCAAGAACTGCAAGAAAAACAATTTGTCCATCTACTTGCACTGTTTTTAAGCTAGACTCACATCGAAGGCGAACAGAGAAACACAAAATACAACTTTATAAACTAATTCACATATGTGTCTGCGTTCAGTATTATAACGGGAAGGCGAAAGTTTTATCTCGCGCTGTATGGCTGAAACAAGTTTCCAACGAAGAACGAAGCATAAGCACTTTACTTTGTAAACTAAATCACGTATTATTATTAAACTGCTCAGTGAGGAATACAGGAAGGCTTTGAGCGATATAATAGAAATGTGTGGCAAAGAATCAAGTTTTCATCGAAGAACAAGAAACACAAAGCACAACTTTGTAAACTAATTCACATTCATTATTAAGCCTGTTCAGTATTATAACAGGAAAACTGAAAAGTGATATAACCTAACTAACCCTAACCTAACCTGGCTAACTACAACCTAACCTGTCTAACCTAACCTAATTACCTAACCCTAAGCCTAACCTAACTTGTTCCTAATAGGAACAGTTTCCAAAAGAACAAGAAAGCACTACTTTGTAAACTAAATCACATTGTGCCACTTTCGCTCAATTAGAATACAGGAAAACTGAAAAGTGTTATCTCACTTTCACGGTACAAAACAATTTCCAGGAAAGAACAAATGTAATGCACAACTTTGTAAACTAATTACCATGTGTGTTGCCGTTCAATTACTTATAACAGGGAAAACTGAAAGTGTTATCTTCCACTGTAGTGCACAGAAAACAGTTTCCAACAAAAGAACAAGCGACAAAGCACAACTTTGTAAACTAATTAACATACGTGTGCCCGTTCAATTATTATAACAGGAATACTGAAAAGTGATATCTCCCCACTTTAAACAAGTTTCCAGCTAAAGAACAGAAACTCAAAGCACAACTTTGTAAAACTAAATCACATGTGTCGCCCGTTCAATTAGGATAAATGGAAAAACTCAAAAGTGATATCTCTGTACCTCACAGAAACAAGTTCAACTAAAGAACAGAAAGGCAAAGCACAACTTTGTAAACTAAATCACATGTGTGTTGGCCGTTTCAATTATTATAACAGGAAAACTCAAAAGTGATATCTCCTGTTGGCACAGAAACAGTTTCCATCCAAAGAGCAGATAAAGCACAACTATTTAAACTAATTCACATACTGTTCGCCCCATTCAATTATTATGTTCGGTGTCTAAAAGTGGGCTCTATCCTTGCAGCACACAAACATGTTTCCATCAAAGAACCTGCTAAACCTGGCATATTTCAAACTGGTTCCACATCATTGGCAGCCCGTTCAATTATTATAACAGGAAAACTGAAAGTGTTATCTCTTTGTTAGAAGCACACAAACAAATTTCCAAGAAAGAACAGAAGCCTGGCCTGGCTTTGTAAACTAATTCACGCATGCATTAATAGCGTTCAATTATTATGCAGGAAAACAGTGATATCGCACTGTACAGCACAGAAACAGTTTCCAACTGAAGAAGCATAAAGGAAAGCACAACCCCTAAATCCACATGGAAGTGGCCAGCCCGCTCAGTTATTATAACAGGAAAACTGAAAGTGATATCTCCCACTGTAGTGCACAAACAAGTTTCCATAAAGAAAGAACAGAAAAGCAAGCACTACTTTGTAAACTGTTCACTCATGTTCAATTCAGATTACAGGAAAACTGAAAGTGATATCTGACTGCTTCAGAAACAATTTTCCCCACAAAGAACAGAAATGTAAGCCCAAACTTTTAAACTAAGTCAAATGTGTGAAGCCTGCAAACCTAAATAAGGGACTTGTTTGAAAGTGTGATGTAACTCACAAAACGGCATGGAAAGCATTCGAGAACAGAAAGGCAAGCTTTGTAAAGCTAAATCACATGTATTAATCGGCCCGCTCAATTATTATAATGCGGGAAAACTGAAAAGTTTTATCTCCGCTACAACCGACAAGTTTCCATGAAGAAAGAAAAAAGGCAAAAGCATAATTTGTAAATGGAATCACATACGTATCTTTCAATCATAACGGGATAACTAGAAAACTGATAGTGTTATCTCCACTGTACGGCACAGAAACAAGTTTCCATCAGAAGAACAGGCATAAGCACAACTTTGTAAACTAATTCACATATTGTACAAGCTTGTTCAATTATTATACAGGAAAACTGAAAAGTATTTATCTCCCACTGTACAGCACAGAAACAAATTTCCATCGAAAAGAACAGAAATGCAAAAACACAACTTTTGTAAACTAATTCAAATTTGTGCCTCCTGTTCAATTATTATAACAGGAAGAGCTGAAAAGTGATATATCGCACTGTATGGCACAGAAACAAGTTTCCTAAAGAACAAGCATAAAGCACAACTTTGCAAACTAAATCAAATGTGTTGCCTGTTCAATTATTATAAGAGGAAAACTGAAAAGTGATGTTCACTACCTGCAAGACATAATTTTCCCGAAAAGAACAGAAGCCCAAAGCACAACTTTGTAAACTAAATTCAAATAGCCTGTCACCCGTTCATTATTATAAGAGGAAAATGAAAAAGTGATTTCTCCCACTGTCTGACACAGACGCAAGTTTCAAGAAAGAAGCCCAGAAAAGCAAAGCCTAGTTTCACGTAGAAGCCTGGCCACAGCCCGTTCTATTATAACAGGAAGCTGAAAGCCTATAGCCACTGTATTGCACAGAAACAAGTTTCCATCTAAAGAACATAAAGCATAAGCACAACATGTAAACTAAATCACATTCGTAAAAAGCCTGTTCAATTATTATACAGGAAAACTGAAAAGTGATATATTGCACTCTACAGCACAGGAACAAGTTTCCGAAGAAAACCTAAGCATAGCACTAATTTTTGTAAAACATGGAATCACATGTGCAAACTGGCTCGCTCATTAGGAATACAGGAAAACTGAAAAGTGTTATCTCACTGTACAGCACAGAAACAAGTTTCCATCCAGAAAGAACAGAAGCATAAAGCACAACTTTGTAAACTAATTCACATGTGTGTCGCTCGTTCAATTATTATAACAGGGAAAACTGAAAAGTGATATATGGCACTGTACAGCACAGAAACAAGTTTCCAATCGAAGAACAGAAGCAGCAAAGCACAACTTTGTAAACTAATTCACATCATGTCCCCCGTTCAATTATTATAACAGGAAAACTGAAAAGTGATATCTCGCACTGTACTGGCACAGAAACAAGTTTTCATCGAAAGAACAAGAACTGCAAAGCACAACTTTTGTAAACTAATTCACATGCTATAAAGCCTTCAATTATTATAACCTAGGAAAACTGAAAAGTGATATACTAACCTAACCTAAGCCTAAGCCTAAACCTAACAGAAACAAGTTTTCCAACAAAAGAAAGAAAGGCAAAGCACAACTTTGTAAACTAATTCACACATGTGTGTACCCCGTTCAATTATTATAACAGGAAAACTGAAAAGTGATATCTCACACTCTACAGTACAGAAACAAGTTTCCAGCAAAAGAACAGAAGCGCAAAGCACAAATTTGTAAACTAATTCACATGTGTGTGCTTCGCTCAATTATTATAACAGGAAAACTGAAAAGTGATATATTGCACTGTATGGCACAGAAACAAGTTTCCATCAAAAGAACAGAAAAGCATAAAGCACAACTTTGTAAACTAATTCACATCACGTGTAAGCCCGTTCAATTATTATAACAGGAAAACTGAAAAGTGATATATCTCCCACTGTACAGCACAGAAACAAGTTTCCATCTAAAGAACAAGCAAAAGCACAACTTTGTAAACTAATTCACATCAGTGTCGCCCGTTCAATTATTATAACAGGAAAACTGAAAGTGATATATCACACTGTACGGCACAGAAACAAGTTTCAAGAGCGAAGAACAGAAGGCAAAGCACAACTTTGTAAACTAATTCAAATCGTGTCGCCCGTTCAATTATTATAACAGGAAAACTGAAAAGTGATATATCTCACACTGTACAACACAGAAACAAGTTTCCAACTAAAGAACATAAAGCATAAAGCACAACTTTGTAAACTAAATTCAAATGAAAAAGTGTCGCCCTACAATTATTATTATTTCCAAAACTGAAAAGTGATATATCTCACTGTACTGCACAGAAACAAGTTTTCCACAGAAACAGAAAGAACAGAAAAGCAAAGCACAACTTTGTAAACTAATTCACATAAACGTGTTGCCCGTTCAATTATTATAACAGGAAAACTGAAAAGTGATATATCGCACTGTACGGCACAGAAACAAGTTTCCAACAAAAGAACAGAAAATAACAACTTTGTAAACTAAATCACATGTGTGTTTGCCCGTTCAATTATAATAACAGGAAAACTGAAAAGTGATATCTCCCTACTCTGCAGCCAGAAACAAGTTTCCATCGAAAGAACAGAAAGCATAAAAGCACAAATTTGTAAACTAATTCACATGTGTGCCCGTTCAATTATTATAACAGGAAAACTGAAAAGTGATATATCGCACTGTACGGCACAGAAACAAGTTTCCATCGAAAGAAAGAAAACAAAAAAGCACAAATTTGTAAACTAATTCAAATATGTGTCGCTGTTCAATTATTATAACAGGAAAACTGAAAAGTGATATCTCCCACTGTATGGCACAGAAACAAGTTTCCATCAAAAGAACAGAAAAGCAAAGCACAACTTTGTAAACTAATTCACATGTGTGTCGCCTGTTCAATTATTATAACAGGAAAACTGAAAAGTGATATATTACCCTGTACAGCACAGAAACAAGTTTCCAAGCTAAAAGAACAGAAAGCAAAGCACAACTTTGTAAACTAAATCACATGTGTGTCGCCCGTTCAATTATTATAACAGGAAAACTGAAAGTGATATCTCCCACTTTCGGCACAAAAACAAGTTTTCCATCGAAAGAACAGAAAAGCAAAGCACAACTTTGTAAACTAATTCACATGTGTGTCGCCTGTTCAATAGGATAACAGGAAAACTGAAAAGTGATATATCTCTAACCTGCCTACAACACAGAAACAAGTTTCCACCTGAAAGAACAGAAAAGCAAAGCACTACTTTGTAAACTAAATCACATGTGTGTCGCCTGTTCAATTATTATAACAGGAAAACTGAAAAGTGTATATCTCACTCTGCTGGCACAGAAACAAGTTTCCAACGAAAGAACATAAGCATAAAGCACAACTTTGTAAACTAATTCACATATGTGTCGCGCCCGTTCAATTATTATACAGGAAAACTGAAAGTGATATATCTCCTACTGTACAGCACAGAAACAAGTTTCCATCAAAAGAACAGAAAGCATAAAGCACAACTTTGTAAACTAATTCACATGTGTGTCGCCCGTTCAATTATTATGGAAGGGAAAACTGAAAGTGATATCTCCCACTGTACAGCACAGAAACAAGTTTCCATCAGAAAGAACAGAAAAGCAAAGCACAACTTTGTAAACTAATTCACATCGTGTAAGCCCGTTCAATTATTATAACAGGAAAACTGAAAAGTGATATCTCCCACTGTACTGAACAGAAACAAGTTTCCATCGAAAGAACAGAAGCGCAAAGCACAACTTTGTAAAACTAATTCACAATGTGTGTCGCCCGTTCAATTATTATAACAGGAAACTGAAAAGTGATATCTCACACTGTACGGCACAGAAACAAGTTTCCATCGAAAGAACAGAAAGCAAAGCACAACTTTGTAAAACTAATTCACATACGTGTAGCCCGTTCAATTATTATAACAGGAAAACTGAAAAGTGATATATCTCCACTGTACAGCACAGAAACAAGTTTCCATCTAAAGAACAGAAGCAGGCAAAGCACAACTTTGTAAACTAATTCAAATGTGTGTTCGCCCGTTCAATTATTATAACAGGAAAACTGAAAGTGTATATCTCCCACTGTACTGGCACAGAAACAAGTTTCCATCGAAAGAACAGAAAGCGCAAAAACAACTTTGTAAACTAATTCACATGCGTGTAGCCTGTTCAATTATTATAACAGGAAAACTGAAAAGTGATATATCACACTCTACGGCACAGAAACAAGTTTCCAACTAAAGAACAGAAAGCAAAAGCACTACTTTGTAAACTAAATCACATAACGTGTTGCCCGTTTCAATTATTATACAGGAAAACTGAAAAGTGTTATCTAGCACTTGGCACAGAAACAAGTTTCCATCGAAAGAACAGAAAGGCAAAGCACAACTTTGTAAACTAATTCACATGTGTGTTGCCTGTTCAATTATTATAACAGGAAAACTGAAAAGTGATATCTCCCACTGTACAGCTGCACAGAAACAAGTTTCCATCGAAAAACAGAAAAGCATAAAGCACAACTTTGTAAACTAATTCACATAACATAACCGCCCGTTCAATTATTATAACAGGAAAACTGAAAAGTGATATCTCCCACTTCTACAGCACAGAAACAAGTTTACAACTAAAGAACAAGCAACAAAGCACAACTTTGTAAACTAATTCAAATGTGTAGCCCGTTCAATTATTATAACAGGAAAACTGAAAAGTGATATATAGCACTCTTGGCACAGAAACAAGTTTTCATGAAAGAACAGAAAAGCAAAGCACAACTTTGTAAACTAATTCACATGTGTGTCGCCTGTTCAATTATTATAACAGGAAAACTGAAAAGTGTATATCTGCACTGTACTGCACAGAAACAAGTTTTCCATCAAAGAACAGAAGCATAAGCACAACTTTTGTAAACCTATTTCACATCAACGTGTCGCCCGTTCAATTATTATAACAGGAAAACTGAAAAGTGATATATCTAGCCTCTACAGCACAGAAACAAGTTTACACCCTAAGAACAACATAAGCCTAAGCACAACTTTGTAAACTAAATCACAATGTGTACTGCCTGTTCAATTATTATAACAGGAAAACTGAAAAAGTGATATCTCCTGTATCTACAGAAACAAAGTTTCCATAAAAAGAACAGAAAAGCAAAGCACAACTTTGTAAACTAATTCACATGCCCCTAGCCCGTTCAATTATTATAACACAAAAAAACTGAAAAGATATATCCTCCACTCTACGGCACAGAAACAAGTTTCCACCCAGAAAGAACAGAAAAGCATAAAGCACAAATTTGTAAACTAATTCACATGTGTGTATCCTCGCCCGTTCAATTATTATAACAGGAAAACTGAAAAGTGATATCTCCTCTGTACAGCACAGAAACAAGTTTCCATCGAAAGAACAAGCGCAAAGCACAACTTTGTAAACTAATTCACATCGTGTGTAAGCCTGTTCAATTATTATAACAGGAAAACTGAAAAGTGATATATAGCACTGTGCAGCACAGAAACAAGTTTCCATCGAAAGAACAGAAAAGGCAAAGCACAACTTTGTAAACTAATTCACATCGTATTCGCCTGTTCAATTATTATAACAGGAAAACTGAAAAGTGATATATCCAAGCTGTACTGCACAAACAAATTTTTCCATCGAAGAACACAAGCAAAAAGCACAACTTTGTAAACTAATTCACAGCCTGTTTAGCCTGTTCAATTATTATAACAGGAAAACTAAATCAGTGTATATCTAGCCGCTCTGGCCTGGCCTACAGAAAACTGATCTATCCCCAAACAGGAACAAGAACAAAGAAGAACACATAAAGCAAAGCACAACTTTGTAAACTAAATCACATGTTTATGGCCCGTTCAATTAGGAATACAGGAAAACTGAAAGTGATATATCCCACTCTACTGCACAGAAACAAGTTTCCTGACGAAAGAACAGAAAAGCAAAGCACTACTTTGTAAACTAATTCACATGTGTCGCCCGTTCATTATTATAACAGGAAAACTGAAAAGTGATTATCTCCCTCTACGGCACAGAAACAAGTTTCCATGGAAAGAACAGAAGCATAAAGCACAACTTTGTAAACTAATTCACATTCGTGTCGCCCGTTCAATTATTATAACAGGAAACTGAAAACTGATATATGCACTGATTTGGCACAGATAAGTTTCAACATAAGAACAGAAAGCATAAAGACCTAGCCTAAACTAAATCACATCACCTTGTTGCCCGTTCAATTACCCTAACAGGAAAACTGAAAGTGATATATCTACCTAACAGCACAGAAACAAGTTTCCAACAAAAGAACAGAAGGCAAAAGCACAACTTTTGTAAACTAAATCACATGTGTGTCGCCGTTCAATTATTATAACAGGGAAAACTGAAAGTGTTATATCTCCCACTATTACAGCACAGAAACAAGTTTCCATCGAAAGAACAGAAAGCACAAAGCACAACTTTGTAAACTAATTCACATCGTGTGGCCCGTTCAATTATTATAACAGGAAAACTGAAAAGTGATATATTACCCCTACAGCACAGAAACAACAGAGTTTAATGAAAGAACAAGCGCCAAGCACACAACTTTTGTAAACTAATTCACATATGTGTCGCCCGTTCAATTATTATAACAGGAAAACTGAAAAGTGATATCTCCTGTCTGCAGCACAGAAACAAGTTTCCATCAAAGAACAGAAGCACTAAAGCACAACTTTGTAAACTAATTCACATACATGTAGCTGCCCGTTCAATTATTATAACAGGAAAACTGAAAAGTGATATCTCCTCTACTAGCACAGAAACAAGTTTACAACAGAAAGAACATAAGCATAAAAGCACAACTTTGTAAACTAAATCACATGTGTGTCGCCCGTTCAATTATTATAACAGGAAAACTGAAAAGTGATATCTCCCCACTGGCCTGCACAGGAACAAGTTTCCAACTAAAGAAAAAAATAAAGCACAACTTTGTAAACTAATTCACATACGTGTCGCCCGTTCAATTATTATAACAGGAAAACTGAAAAGTGATATATCTCACTGTGCGGCACAGAAACAAGTTTCCATCGAAAGAACAGAAGCATAAAGCACAACTTTGTAAACTAATTCACATACGTGTCGCCCGTTCAATTATTATAACAGGAAAACTGAAAAGTGATATATTGCACTCTACAGCACAGGAACAAGTTTCCATCGAAGAACAGACGGAAATAAAAGCACTAATTTGTAAACTAATTCACATGTGTGTCGCCCGTTCAATTATTATAACAGGAAAACTGAAAAGTGATATATCACTCTTATGGCACAGAAACAAGTTTCCATCGAAAGAACAGAAGCATAAAGCACAACTTTGTAAACTAATTCACATGTGTGTCGCCCGTTCAATTATTATAACAGGAAAACTGAAAAGTGATATATAGCACTCTACTGGCACAGAAACAAGTTTCATCGAAAGAACAGAAGGCAAAGCACAACTTTGTAAACTAATTCACATCACGTGTTGCCTGTTCAATTATTATAACAGGAAAACTGAAAGTGATATATCGCACCTGGCAACAAGGCACAGAAACAAGTTTACCCTAACCTAAAGAACAGAAAAGCATAACCACAACTTTGTAAACTAATTCACAATGTAAAACGCCCGTTCAATTATTATAACAGGAAAACTGAAAAGTGATATCTCCACTTTACAGCACAGAAACAAGTTTCCAACAAAAACATAAGCAGAAAAGCACAACTTTGTAAACTAATTCACATGTGTGTCGCCCGTTCAATTATTATAACAGGAAAACTGAAAAGTGATATCTCCACTGTACAGCACAGAAACAAGTTTCCAATGAAAGAACAGAAAGCATAAAAGCACAATTTTGTAAACTAATTCACATTACATGTGTCGCCCGTTCAATTATTATAACAGGGGAAAACTGAAAAGTGTTATCTCCACTGTATGGCACAGAAACAAGTTTCCATCGAGAAAGAAGAACAAAGCAAAGCACAACTTTGTAAACTAATTCACATACGTGTTGCCCGTTCAATTGGGATAACAGGAAAACTGAAAAGTGATATATCCCACTGTACAGCACAGAAACAAGTTTCAAGCGAAAGAACAGAAGCAAAAAGTTCACAACTTTGTAAACTAAATCATGTGTCGCCCGTTCAATTATTATAACAGGAAAACTGAAAAGTGTTATCTTGCACTCTACGGCACAGAAACAAGTTTCCATCGAGAAGAACAGAAGCAAAGCACAACTTTGTAAACTAATTCCCATGTGTCGCCCGTTCAATTATTATAACAGGGAAAACTGAGAAAAGTGATATCTCCACTGTACAGCACAGAAACAAGTTTCCATGAAAGAACAGAAGCAGCAAAGCACAACTTTGTAAACTAATTCACATGTGTGTAGCCCGTTCAATTATTATAACAGGAAAACTGAAAAGTGATATATCTCGCACTGTACAGCACAGAAACAAGTTTCCATGAAAGAACAGAAGCGCAAAGCACAACTTTGTAAACTAATTCACATGTGTGTCGCCCGTTCAATTATTATAACAGGAAAACTGAAAAGTGATATATCTGCACTGTACGGAACAGAAACAAGTTTCTGCAGAAAGAACAGGCAAGCCAAAAAGCACAACTTTGTAAACTAATTCACATGTGTCGCCCGTTCAATTATTATAACAGGAAAACTGAAAAGTGATATATCACACTGTAACAGAAACAAGTTACCAGCTAAAACAAGCATAAGCACACCTAACCTGAATCAGTTCAATTTATAAACCCTAAAAACTACAGTGATTGGCACTTTCCACAGCATAAACTAAATTTACACAAAAGAATAAAGCATAAGCACAACTTTGTAAACTAAATTATTATAACTACAGGAAAACTGAAAAGTGATATATCTCCCACTGTACTGAACAGAAACAAGTTTTCATCGAAGAACAGAAAAGCAAGCACAACTTTGTAAACTAATTCACATGTGTCGCCCGTTCAATTATTATAACAGGAAAACTGAAAAGTGATATATCGCACTTTCTAACAGAAACAAGTTTCCAATGAAGAACAGAAAGCATAAAGAACAACTTTGTAAACTGTTTCACATACGTGTAAGCCTGTTCAATTATTATAACAGAAGAAAACTGAAAAGTGATATATGCCTATCTAGCCAGAAACAAGCCCCAGCCTAAGAACAGAAACCCAGCCACTACTTTGTAAAGCTATCCTAACCCTACCTACGTTCAACCAGTTCAATACCAGGAAAACTGAAAGTGTTATAGCCTGTGCCTAACAGAAACAAGTTTAACAAAAAACACATAAGCCTAAAGTACAACTTTGTAAACTAATTCACATGTGTGTCGCCCGTTCAATTAGGATAACAGGAAAACTGAAAAGTGATATATTGCACTCTACAGCACAGAAACAAGTTTCGAGCAAGAAAGAACAAAGACAAAGCACTAATTTGTAAACTAAATCACATGTGTGTCGCTCGCTCAATTAGGAATACAGGAAAACTGAAAAGTGATATATACTTTTGCACTGTACAACAGAAACAAGTTTCCAATAAAGAACAGAAACATAAAGCGTTAGTTATAAAACGGAATTCACATGTGTGTCGCCCGTTCAATTTATTATAACAGGAAAACTGAAAAGTGATTATCTCCACTGTTTGGTGCACAGAAACAAGTTTCCATCGAAGAAGAACAGAAAGCACAAAGTTTTGCTTTAGCAAGCCCCTAATTCAACCATGCCTGTCGCCCAGCCTTCAATTATTATAACAGGAAAACTGAAAGTGATATATCTGGCTCTACCAACACAGAAACAAGTTTCGAGCAGTTTACAAAAAACAGAAGCGCAAAGCACAACTTTGTAAACTAAATCACATGTGTGTTGCTAGCTCAATTAGGAATACAGGAAAACTGAAAAGTGATATATCCAGTCTACACAGCACAGAAACAAGTTTCAGCTAAAGAACAGAAGCATAAAAAGCACAACTTTGTAAACTAGGTCACATGTGTGTTACCTGTTCAGTGGGAATAACAGGAAAACTGAAAAGTATTATATCACTTTATGACCCAGAAACAAGTTTCCCGAGAAGAACAAAGCATAAACATAACTTTGTAAACTAATTCACATCGTGTAAGCCCGTTCAATTATTATAACAATTCTGAAAGTGATAAAGCTGAGTGTGATGGCCCTAGCCTAGCCTAACCTGCTCTAACCTAACCTGA